>JAPYZS010000199.1:0-266305 GCA_030522925.1 Trissolcus japonicus | reverse complement strand
AGAAAGGCCCGTGTTATAGCCCATGAATCGCCTTTGAAGGGCCCGGTTCACTTGCAGGGCATGCCCTTGTGGGGCCCGGAAACAATTTTTTCTAGGGTGATGGTTATATGTAAATGTACAGTTTTAAAAGCAGAATGAAGTTTCTTTGGTGTGCTATCGATTAATGTTTACATGTCGCGATTAAATGCGGATGACTTAATATGCTTGAATAATAATTTAAGGTGTTCGCTTGACCGACGTACGATCAATCGATGCCGAAGTGCATTAAGAAGCGAATCGTTAATCCGTGACTTCTCAGGTGCACCGGCGACGCAGCGTTATCGCCGGGCGCCGATTAATGGGTCAGTGGGTTGCGATTTTTGAGCGCAGCTGAAGCACACCGTCGCGAGTATTTTTCATCCTCTTGAACCGCTTATTGCATTCCCGACGCAAAGATGGAAACTTCACGCATGAGAACACAGGCGAAATGATGTTCGCGCGGCCGAAACGATGTCGTGTAAATAGACACTTAATAGACTCGCGGAACGAAATCCGATAGACACGACTACGTTATATCCCGTTTCGGGTTTCCTCATCTCATCGATTGTGACGAATCGTGAAACTTTCTTTCGGGGTTCATTATATTTTAAAAAAAGTACTTAGATGAGTCCTTTGGAATTTTAACAAGGATTTTGTGTGTTATTAGAAACTTTGAAACTCCTTTAGACTTCATATTTCGACCGTCAAAGTATTTTGATAACTTCAAAGATGATGTACAATTTTTCATCATACTCTGCTAATGGCGGATACATTGGTATTAAACAGTAGTAAGGAAACGTGCCACGTAACATTGCAAACATTGTAACAACTTTTGCGATGAAAGTGAAAGTTATGTCAACTACAATTTATAAGACCAATTTATTTATCGGGCCAACTGAAACCTACACGCTTTTGGATTGCACGGACAAGCAGTCACCGATCTTCTTATTTATTTATTAAAAAAATCTTATTTATTCCGTATATTCAAAATATAAGGAATAAAATTTTAAAATCGTTACATTTATATTCCTTATAAAAAAGAAAGCAATTCTTCTGTCGCGTTACAAAAAGCCATTATCAAATTGTGAACAAACATCAAAATAACTTTGCCGGCTAAAGTACATTGAAATCCAAAATTTTCTCGACACTTTTTTATTTTGTAAACAAGGCCTCCGAGCGCCTTGTCTGGTTGTTACACCCGACTCTTCAATTTATGATCATTTTTTATTTTTAAATGAGACACATTCGCACTTATGACTTCTCTAGTTTTAGCATGATTGATAATAGTCTTAGTCTTGTGTACATTGATAAAAAGCAAAATGTAATACAAAAGCGATTTTATGGCACGATAAGTAATATACTTTTCTCGTGTTTGTTTTGTACATTAAATTGTGTGGTCATAGTACAAAGCCCGACGTCTCAGCAATAAACATGTAAGCGAGCTTGAAAAATTCTGTAATTTCTCAACGAACAGATCAAATTTTTAGAGAAAAGGCTATAAATTAATGCAATACCGGTTTGAAACATCATTTTCCGATTATTTATTGAATCAGATTTGTTGAATCTGATGATTAGTTTACGGATTTTCTAATTGCATTTTTTTATACAAAGTTGATAGTGATTTACGGTGGCCGTTTTCAAGTACCTAGATTTTGAATTCAATTCATTAGATATAAATTCATTATAAGATGGGACTCGAGGTTTTGCGGCTGAGTAACTGGTTCAATTAATAAAATTATAATTGAGAAAGAGAAAAATGATTACAAGATAAGCAGGCGAGCAAACGCCTTTCACTCGCGACTAACAAATGAAGCCCGGATGATTATCACGATAATATAGTCCAGATGAAAACGCGAGCATGCAGATTTTATGTTTATTGTACGAAATGTAAAAATAAAGCAGGAAAACATTTTCATCGCGATGCCAGTAGGAAACTTTTTTTTGTCGCTCTGAGAGAAAGTACCACTTTTTTGTCCATCTTTTACTTCGAGAAAAAAAAAAGGTTGAATATTAATAAAAAAGTTCGTAACGAGATAGAAAAATAATATCGATCCATTTTTTACTCTCGTTAAATAATTTTGTGAGATTGATATTCTAGTTTTCGAGGGAACGCTTTCATTTTAGAACGTCGGCTTTAGTGACATTTGTTAGGTAAACTCAATACAATGATCAGATTTTGAGATTTTTGTTACAAAGCCCTGTCATGAAACGTAGGAACACTGACCTGACTCAACATGCTACAGTTCTATTGAAACTTGATGAGATGTCAAATCAAATTAAAATACTTCCTCTTCCACTCTATAATAATACGCTCAGCAAGAAAAAGAGAAAGAGAGATATATTTGATTCACGAGATGAATGAGTCTGATTATTTTTTAAATGAAACAAATTATGCATAATATACCCTTTGAATTATGACTGTTCCGTTCGAATGACAATGTTATCGTTATAGGAACATTTTGAAACCTATACAACCTTTTATAAATCAAAAAGTATGTAGCAATTACAGTTCTTTTTTATAGATATAAATAAAAGAATCCATTAAGTTTTATGCATCTTCAAGTTATGATTTATATTTTATGTGACACACAAACTATTTCGTCCATTAAAATGGCACATTTATTTTCATCACCGATAACTAACTAAATTGCAACTGAGTCAAGTTTCAAGGCCCAAATAATTCGTTTATTAAGAGTTTTATAACTTGACATTCAACACATTTGCCTCTGTATGTACATCTGAAAAGATGCACATTCACCACCGAGATACGTTACTGATGGGATATAAAATGTGTAATTTGAGTAAACAAGATTGATAAATTTGCTATGTACCATTGCCTCTATAATCTTCATTCGTTTATTTGTTAACTCGGTCAAGCCTTTGATCAACATACAGTTGTCTAGTTTCAAGAAACCTAACGTACCATTTAATGGCACATATTATACAATCATTAAAATTTCTTCAACGGTCGAATGATTGTGTCCGCGGCAGTGTAAATTTAAGCGGACGTTATTACCGGGTTGATAAGATGCAAAGTGGCATCGTTCGTTAGGTGTAATAAAAATGCAACAGAAATTATTGGGATGGTTTTGTGGCAAAGAGAGGGGGAGGAGCTTTGTACGTCAATTGCGATAAACCTGCGCAGTTGCTCGAAGTCAGCAATAATTTAACGCACGGTTCATTTATCCTGTGATATCAGTTGCTTTGCCTTGGCCATACTGCGATCTTGTTTATGGCAATGATTCAGGCTACGCCGGCATATACTACTGGCTGCATAAACAAGAAACTCGATACACGGAAGCTTATCGACAAAATCTTCCTCCACGATCTTGTATTAATCCACCTGGCATCCGTAAATAATGTTAACCAATTGAAGAATAAAGTCGTGCAATATTCATCAGGATGTCCCCTCGCTTATTGTCCTCGATCTGATTAAAATTTCGTCATTCATAAATTTCAATTTCGTAAATTTAATGCTCATACCAGGGCAATTCCAATTATTTCAATTGAACCGTCATGAATTTGTGATCATGATCAATTTTGTGAAAAAAAAAATGTTCAGACACGATTTTGTCATTCGCTGTACGCAGCCTCGCGAGGTGATGAATAGCACCTGGATTTGAATAATAAAATCATCAAGAGCTGCAAAGAGCCGTATTAGTGCAGTTTGAAGTCTCACGTCGTCGCGCACTTGAAAACACGATGCCAAGGTAAGCTACGGGGTGCACACCCTTTTATAAAGACCAGACGAAATCGATAATATACTGCACTATAACCACAATGTGTCTGATCTTGACAGTTTTCATATAGTAGAAATCGATGTAAGCAAAACGAAGAAAAACGATGTAAAAGAAGCCCGGCATGAAATTTAAAAAAAAATATGACCATACCTAAAAAATGAATCGTAAACGTATGATTAACGTGACTTTTTAAGTACCATTAAATTTTGCGAATTCAGCATTCCCTATACATCGCAATTGCAACGAAAGCGTGCGAACTTTCGCATAAAACGGTTTATCGACCGTTTCTTCTAATTAAGGAAAGGAGAAGGAGCAATTTCGATTTCGTTGGCACGGTCAAGTTTCATGGCGAATTGAGAATCGACCAAGACTTTTACGACAGCTGATCGCCGAAAGCTTCAACTTGGTGCGACTGGGTGATTTACGTTTGATATATACTATTATTGTGAGACATTATTTCTTATCTCTCCACACACCTGCCAAAATATGGGATTTACGTTTTTATAATCTCACGTTGTGCGAGGCATAGTTTGCAAAACTGTTCGGTCACTCACGTCAAGCAGTTGGCAAGTGTTCAAGCATTCGTTTACATGCTCAAGCATCAACAGTGTGACGTACAAGCAGAATCCTCTTTGGCGAAAAATGCACTCGACTGGAAAGCAGGTCTCTTCTTGACGTGTGCTTGTTATGTTTTCTACACGACGTCCGAATTCAAGCAATGCAGAGAAATTAAAGAATTATCGCATTAGCTATGTTCTTATCAACCAAGTCGGTTTGCGAAACAAGTGCGCAACGTTTCATACATATAAGTATAGTTATAAGAAATCTAAATTCAAATATAAACTCTGTTATGATCTTTTCTTTTATTTTCTATGATATTTCTTTTAATTTCTGTTTCCAGTGAGATTGAAAAATAGCTCATTCATAAATTTAGAAAGTATTTGTAAAGACTTTGTAAAAGCAACTGTGGCAAAATTACTCACTTGAAATTATAAACAAATTGTCATTATGAAAACTACATAAATAAGGTAAATGTACCCTCTATCGTGACTCTATAGTACCTATTACCGTGACCGTGTATTTATCATAAAATTAAAACGAAAAACCAAACTTGACTGAATATTTTTCATACTAAATCTTCCATTTAAACAGGATATATTATTATTAAAGTATTTATATTTTTTTCTAATACGTTAAATTTTATTTCAAAACATCACGATATAGGGTACCAGTCACGATAAGGGGTACATTTACCTTATAGCATGGATACAAAAACAATATAAAAAATATACATTCTAAAAATAACCTTTATTTCTGTAGGTACATATTTTTGGTCGAACTTGAAATAAAAACAAATGTTTTACTAACTGCATCACACAAATTTAATTTTTTTTATACAGTTGTATTTTTGGCCAAACGAGTCCAGCGAGTTTGCTCTGATGAGACGAAGAAAAAGAAACGGGGACGAAGAGTTCACAGATCCCTCCTGGTTTTCGAATTAGCAAAGGCGAGGCCTGTAAGCCGATCGTTTTTTGTCTCACTTTCAGGCCTCACACTTATAGGGTGTATCGCGAAGCGCAAACAAGTCTTTCTCATATTTCGGACTCCGCAGAATCAATAATCATTTCCATTTTTAAAGAAATGAAAAAAACCCAAATGTATTTTCACCGCCAAACCGAGAAGCTGGTCTATTTAGAATCATTCACAGCTTCTAAAAATAAGACGATGAGAATTTAAGAAATCACCTTTTTGTGTGGCATTCTCGCGCCAGAATGCCAGCTTTGGATTCATTGTATTTGAAACTTTTTATCGCAGATTAAAAAACAGCTCGATAATGATCTTATTAGAACGATCTTTGAAATATTGATCTCGTTAATGCGATAACCTCATTTCCTAATAACTATTTTACAATTAACTCTATGCTATAAAAAATATCTATTAAATAAATATGACCATACAAAAAAATATGTACTAACAAAAAAATAAAAAGTTGTTTAAAATGATATTTTGTTTTCCCATCAATTACTTACATCCTCGTACCATAACCTAACGAACGCATCGTGAAGAAACGACTAGATAGTAACTAGACATTATCAGCAAGAGTTGATTAGAGTCACACTCTCAATCACCTTGCCAACCCCGACCGGAAACCCGCGTGTCATCTTCATTATCCCCGGCGAAAGGGACAGTGCGATAAGATATTGTTCGAGTGCATTCACTTTTGCAACACAGGCGTCATATTTTCACCTCACGACGTCTCTCAATGCAACACTAATTGAGCTTGTACTCATCACGTGCACATCAATCACGCGTTCAAATTAAGTTCAGTATCGTCCCACACGAACTCAATGAATTTCGAGCTGACTCAAGCGTACCTCGAACGAACACGCCAAGCTACTGAAATTATTCGGCTTTTAAAAGACTGTTTCGTTGCCAACATGAGGTTTCCGAAGGGTAGTTCCTAGCTTGACACCCTAGGGGGGACTGAGACCTCTGTCTATGGACCAAACATCTGCCGGGCCTGCCACCACCCCGCACTTCCTCTACCACCACCAGTATTGCACGATGCATCATTCAACCTCGTGTCAAATAGTGTAACGTGCTGCTGCTTTATCCGAGCTCGACTCTAATACATCCTCGGTTATACTGTTTTTGCGGTTGACTTTTCGTCATGCTACTGACTCCTATACACACCAGATCGAACACGTATACAGCAAGGTTGGGTGTCCATTGCACCATAACGAAAATGACCTTGACAATCGTCCGGTTCACTGTTTACAAACAATGCAACAAAATGTCAATGATTTCAGCGCTGTTGCATTTCGGGTATGAAAAAGTACCATAAATCGGGGATGACCTTGCCAGTTTATTGTTCCTGCAAGAAATAGATTGATGTAAAATCATTCGTTGGTGACACGCTTGTCTCTGTGTTTTGAAGGTCTTCTGAAACGGGGGAACTTAGAAATTGAATAGAATTAGATTTGATTCGCGAACGGAATTTTTTTATTTAGTCAACATGCGAATGAATGCTACTTCAAGCGACATCAAAACACCGATGCAACACACATCACTGCAGTTCGCATAACAATCAAAGTTATTTCACGGTTTATTAAGATCGAGTTTCCTGTTGCTTTAACATCAAGTATATTGGCTTGTGACAAATCACTACTCTCTGTCAAATGTGACATTCATTGTTGTCATTTCTAACTGTCAATAAATAAATAATTAGAATCATGCCGGTGTTTTCGCCTTGGTACCATTTTTTGTCCTCACACAGATCTGATATAGTTATCGGCAAATTAGCATGAACAATGTAACTAATGGAAATTAAAATGTGAAAATGTACTTGCAGTAAATACACAAAATTATTGCGATCTTACGTTTGAACGTAGAGGTTTCAAGGCTGCTGATGCCTTAATAAGCCTGTTAAAATGAGAAAGTAAAATTTTTTGATTTTTAATCTCCTCCAAATAAGCATATTCGTGGAACCTTCATTTTTCATCCTACCCCCTCGATGATTACGGAAATTAACAAATCGACTTTCATTTTTTATATCACTTCACCGTAAATAAACGAATGACTTTGATGGTTGATTTTATATTTAGAACACACAAACATGCGGGACACAAAGATATTGGCGATGACTCGGGTATTTTGACTGTCTCCGTAACGATCGATCAAGCTTTCAGTATCGCGTGTGTCTTTATTTAAAACATATCGCATGTACGACTGTGAAAAAGTGCCCGGACTTACGCCAATTATTTGCGGATCATGCTCGAACGGCGTCGTTTAAAATATTCTTTTTAAACGACATTGTAAAATATGTTGTCACAGAGAAAATTACAAGTGTGAACACAGATCAATATTTCAAACAGTTTATAATTGCGACCCGCAGCCGTTTAATGGACTGTACGCTAATGGCACACATCTACATTCGAAATGTTTGCAATCGAGCAGTTTATAAACCAATTAATGCTTTTTTCGCAGACGATATAATTCTGTATTAGAATTATATCGTGCTCTCTCCAGACGGCCGTGAACGCCTCCAGAGCATCAATTTCCCCGTTGCAATTATACTTACTTTTGTTGATCAACACCGCCGAGCACTCGTAAGCCCATTCAAATGTGTATCACATTTCGTTCTATAAAATAAAACGTGGAACAAAAATCGCACTGCTAGATGCGCGAACCGCTCATCGACTTTCTATTTAATATCCGTTGTTCGTAAATAGTTGAGATTCTGTGAGAACGACACACTTTTTTGTGACGTGTAATAAGCAATAATAAATTATCGCTATCGTACGGTTACGCGAATGCAGGCCTAATTAGTTCCCTTTTTATATTATATTTATCTCTATCCACATTTTTTCCACTCTGATCGTGGAATGCGAATGTGATAAGCATCAGACAGGTGTAATCAAATTACCTAAAAGGACACTAAATTTTCCTAAACTGCCTTCTGAACACGAGACCATGTAGTAGTTCATTTTGATGATATTAATTGCAGACAGATGAATGAAATTAATTAAATTCACCCTGACTGTTTTATGCGCCGTGCCTTTCGCCCGAACAAAGGAAACCGTGAATTATAACGAGTATAGCTGAACAGTACTCTTGTCAAAAAAAGGGAATTTCCTTTCGAATTACGACTTTTAAATGGAAATAATTTTATAACAATTATTATTATTATCATTATATATAAAAACTTGTTTTTTGCATTCACTGGCGATGGTTTCGGAATAAACGAGCCTGTCATGTTTGATGTGCAAATTGCAGCTGATGAAACGCGTGTCATGAGGTAAGGACGGAGAAAGGAAGAAAGTCCGACGAAGCGGGACGAGCAATATTGGCAATTGACTGGAATTGTCGCCAATTAAGGGCGCCGTGGAGAGACGGGCGTGATTTCGCTCGGCGTGTCACAACATCCCATACGTATGAAGGCTGCACATCCTTGGGTGTCCTTCACGGAGCTGCCTCTTAACAAGGGTCGTTCCTTGCACTCGTTTTTCATAAGCCGTGACGAGCACTTGCCGCCGACTAATCATTCCTAGACGCCATCACTGACGAGACCTGCATCAACGCCACGCCAGACAAGATTCCCTGCGGAACAACTCTCGGCGCAATATATAAAAGTAACTCCACTCCGCGGTTCTGGTGTCAAGATCGGCCTCAGATTACACCGCAATTACGCTTTTCGTGTGATGCATACTTTTTTATTCCAACGGTTTCGCTTCCTTTTTTCTTTGTAACTGTGTTATGCAATTATAATATTTGAGATTTTATGATGACGAATTATTATTTTATGATCATTTCAGCTTGACGTTATATTGCAATTATTGCAACAAAAATACAGGAAACATGACTTTTTCTTCTATTTTTCGACCATAGATAAGGTTATATACTTTTTATTAAGGTGTTAAGATATTTTTTTTTTAAATGGAAAATTAATTAGCTTATCGATTTACGAGGCAAATGTACAATTTTTCAGGAAAAGTACGTATAGAATCAACATACATCTTCGAGATCCAGTTATTTGAGTTTCGACATGCTTTATTGTAACAGCCCTGGTATTCAGAAGTATTTAAACGAGTAAATTATATAGGCCACTATTATTCGCTCCGTGTGCAGAAATCTTGTCCGAAACCTTACCGAAAAGACAACAAACGTGAACCTGCTTTGAGGGTCATCATCCACTTAAACTCATGCAATATGTTAGCATTGTAGGTTAATTGCGCGGACGTCAAGATAAAATGCGCGATGCAATTAACCTCAGACTTCACCGAGATATAATTAATACTTCAACTGATGGTCAAAATAAAATGTTTGCATTAGAAGAAATTAAAGTAGGATTTTAGAGACCATAGCATACAAATTCGAATTTAAAAAATATAGTAATAAAAAAGTCACAACTCGCACTTTGGATGAAGTAAAAGCATGACTAAAAATGTTTAATTTCTGAGATTTGAGTGAAATTTGTTTGCAGTGTCCATGACCATCGTTGAGTTCAAAAACCCCATAAAAACCTATTTGATCTACATACACAATGATTATCTCCGGAAGGTATAGTTGAAGCACGCTTAAATTGTACAGTTATATAGTGTCGTACAGTTGTTTGCAATTTATAACTCAAAATGTGGCTGCAGTTATTATAATTTTGCACACGTAATTATAAATAATAAACGCCATCTTGAGTGTACGCGCAATTGATTTTCGCAATTCTCGGTTTCTCCGATTCTGATGAAACAGATGTTCGAATCCCTCGGTTTCGCGCGTAATCTGATGTAGATATTCTTTTTGTATAGTCAAACGCACCGTCAATCGGATACATTGTCGTTATGAGCACGAATCAATCTTCGTTACGTCAGCGATGTCAGGTCAAATCGCAATTTGTTCAGCGTGTCTCCATGAGTCACGAACAAATGCCAGGTCATGCGTGTGTGTCGGCCCTCAAAGATTTGTGCATTTTGCACGAGTACACCTAATCTCTGAATATCTAGGCGCACACAGTGCAAGAAATTTATTTCCAACGATGCGATCGAGTAGTTTATGAAAATTCCACATTATTAATTACAAACATAAATTATAAGGCGTTTAAAGAACTTTTTTCATGCCAAAATTTGTTTACAAATTCAACAAAATTGCGTACAAATTAAAAGATTTGTCTTGAATGTCATAATGAAATTCAAAATGTCTCTACATTTTTGTTTTAATTTATTTTTAATGAAATGAAAATAAGAGAATTCTTAAGGTTGAATGCTTGAATTCTTATAGAAAACTGTTACGTCACTGTGCAAAAAAAAAAAATTTATAGCACCGTTGACTTAATGTGTTTCAGCTGTAGCCAACAGTATGTGCATAGTGCTTACGGGGCGGCTGACAGCTGTGGTTGCGTACCATCCACATGGCGTGTTCTTGGGTTTTTCAGTAGAGTATCGCAGGGTATCGATTCTATTCTATACCCTAAAATAAAAACACGAAAATTATACGTTAATTAATTTCATCAAGGTCAATATAAATTTACAATTCTAATGCAGTCAATAGTATTAATTAAGATGAACATATCTATCAGAAAAAATCATAATAAAGATAATGCATTTTTCCTTAATAAATTCTTGCTTGCGCCATAAATTCTTTTGTTTTGGAGAAAAGGTATCGGAGGAATTTTTTCACGCGACACACTCGTTACTTTCACAAGCAAATGCTAATGTAATCCTAGACTCAGCTGACGGCTCGCGAGAAGAATAACACTAGGGGCTAAACGATTTGTCTCATTCTCACGATTGCATCAATTAAATGCTAAGTGCATTCAGTCTCATTGAATTATTGACGATCGGTAAAAGGTTTTCTGATGGATAGTTCAAAGGACCATAATAGGAGGTTAATTTTTATCACCGTCATAAACGTGTAAATTGCATCTTGACATTTTATTTTTCCCTCTTTGATCATGAGAATTCGATTGAACGCAAAAAAAGGCAAACCTCGTTTGAATAATTTTGAAATTTTTGCGGCAGAAATAAAAAATTGCGGTTTTTTGTTACACACCAATCATGTACTTATTTACCTCGAATTTTTTAGTCTGAAAATTGTGACATGATTGTATACAATTTTAAGGATATGGGATTTGTTTGAATAAAAATAATACAAAACTGCTTGTTATTCACGGAAATAATGTGGTATGTAAAGCAGTGTAATATATTCCGACGTTTAACATGTACAGTTTCATTGAATGTTTCTCCTATTATCAATAGGGTATTACTTCTGAACCTACTATGTATATTGTACACGTCAATGTGAGTGTACATGCTGAGAAATGCTGAGAAACAAATTTCGATTCATATTTAACAATCACTTTATAACTTATTTTAAAAATGGAGTGCAAATTTCAAGCGTTCCCATCTTTATTAATTTTCTACGAATGATGACAAATGAGTATGACATTTTGTAAAAAAAATTTTAATTGAATTACCGTTGATTGTTTTGTTCCAATCAAAATCATAGAAGCAGAAAATTTCAATTCACATGCTTTTCATACAGTGAAGTTATAAAAAACCGCACGAATCACGCTTTTTATCGCCTTTGCTATCTTTATCGACGATAACCAATTGACGATATAGCCAGCTAAGTCTACAAATTGTAATCTCAAAACAAATAAGACAATTTCAACAATCTTGAGTGCGTCAATTTCAGTGTGATTCCTGCCGAATTGCAAAACGCGCAAATTGCCTCAGTGAAAATTATATTATCCTAGCCGTGTGATTTTCGCATTAAATTATCATACGCACACTGCGCGTTATTTAATATGTTATCGTGAGCAGATGTATCACGTGTAATTCAAAAATGCAACCATGTAATGCAACAGACGTTGTCGGATAACTTAACAGCTAGGTTGTGGCACGCATCAAAACGTGGCTCTGAGTCTTCCGTCGACACTTCCTCCTTACAGTTTGTGCCATTGGGATAGTCATTAGTCTAACCAACTCACGCTCGAGTTTAAATATTTACGGACATCAATCTCTCGTGTAAAATAATACATGATCAAATTAAACTTTAACCTATGTTCAGTTAACCATCACTTCAAAAAATGAACAAAATTTACACCATGTCAAAAAGATGAATACAGTATAAACAATTTATTAATTGCTTATGAATATTTTAATAATTTTTTTCTGATTTGATATTTAAAGATGTTTACAACATTAAAAAATTGTTAATGTCATAACAAAAGATTCATAAAAACCTTCATTTTTCAAATGAAATAAAAAATTATGTGAGAAGTGTATGTATACAATATAACAGCAAATTTAATTAATGAAACGATTGGAAACATATAAGATAAATATAAAAGATGTCGCGATATTTTAAATATTCTTAAAATGCGCCGGGCATCGATCTAAGTACTTGTTGGTCGTCATTTAAAGTTTCTAACTAATAATATGCCATGCATACGTCCCAAGACACATACGTATTTTGTCAATTTATCTCCTTTTGCTCAAGAGACCTACTGAAACCATAACAATATAATAATAATTTAAAATAAAAATTAATCTTCGATATTTACTGTTATTTTCGATTCAGTCAAGCGGTGATAAAAACATATGATTCAATCAAATCGAAATCCTACGAACAAGCCAGGGCATCAAAGAATTTCTCGTGCATCGAATCTCAACCGGGCATTATCTATTGATGATCTCAGAGGCTAGACTGTAGACCTGTTGCGGACTTTCACAAAAATGCACCTCTTGCAAGAGAAAGAGAAGATGCATTTCTCTTGGACCTCCGCGCAATTGACGTCGGTGATAAAGTCCATCGGAACGAACTGTGCTTGTGGAATAATTCCACTTTGACTTGGAATTCGAACACAATGGCAGAAGGACGAGGTCTCCACAATACCCACGTTGAAAGCCGCTGGCATTTGCAAATGCCAGACCGGTCTCTCTGAGTTAACATTTATCATTTAAGTCTTACGACTTGTAATGGACCCGCTATGGGAATTGCACACCCCCAATTTAACAATAAATGGACGTCAAGTGGTACAATTGTCAAGGTCCTGTAGATCGAGATCCCTGTTTGCAATCAAGGCGACATTCGACTTCCTGTATTTCTGTGAAATGAAATGAATTCGTTGGGAATGAAATTGTGATGACCAATTTGAAGAACTTGTTCTGTTCCGAACATCTGTTTCATAGATAATAATAGACGAAAACATTATGATTTTAATATGAATTTCAAAACTTTTTTTTTTTGGGAAAAATTTAATTTCTTCCGTTTGTACCGATTTGAACGAAGCTACGAGGAAACAGAAATCCACAGAAACGAACCGTGCGAAAATTGAGTCAACAAGATTGAGTTTCTTGGAGAAAATAAATTGCGCAAATTCTTTTCAACAGGAAAAAGAAGGTACGGGTTTCGCTATTCGGAGTGCTGATAAAGTCTCGTTTGGAAATCAAGCTAATGGCAGTTGACGCTAGTAAAGTTGGTAGCAGTGAAATGAATTGTTACAACTTGACGTCTGACCTTCGACTAGGCGCGAATCAAAATGGCAATTAATCACCACACGAGAGGTGTGAAAAGCAATTCGCAATATATCTTGTTGGCAATAAAACCTTTAATTAAAGAAATGAGAGAAAAGAAATTTCATTGCCATCAAAGTGAAAAGATTTGTTGACTTTTAAATGATAAAGTAGGAGAAGACACAGGTTGACTGTCCCTCGCTAATGATTTTTGCACCAACGAGGTTTGTCAATCATGATTCGAGTGAAAATTAAAATTCACAATATTTTCAGCACCACTTTATATGATGTTGAATAAATTTTGAAAACAAATAAAGTCTTATTCTTTTCACGTTCTTTGTTGTTACTGTGGATACTGTGGATTCATTATTATTATTACTGTTCAAATCATAATAATTTATAAAAAGTTTGAATGTAATTTTTGAAAAGGTGTACTATGTATTTTTGTAAATTGTAAATTTGCACAATTTTTTCGCAATGCTATTTTCATTTTTCTTATCAGCAAAAGTCGATCTCGCTTGAAGCGCCCTCACTCAAACAACACCCAGTTATTCCCCGCCCATAGTAGTGTCAATCATCCCCTAAATGTCAAGTATAAGAGAATTTGAAAAAAATGCAAAACGAAAGAAATGCAAAAATTGATAACACCGTGGAAGAATCTGAACAGATTGCCAACTTACTTATCGTGCAGCTGAAACGTCAAACTTGCGGCTGTGCGCCGTGAGATTTGGATCAATATAGATGGAAAAGACACATGCGAAGAGTACAGCACATTGTGCGTCCCGGTTTCGTCAGCGTCCGAGAGCCGGGCGGCTAAAAACGGTGGCGCGAAGAGCCGCACCGTTCCTACACTTAAAGCTTAGGTTACTTGTTCGTTGAAAAAAAGCACACGCGTCAAATGGAGCCGAGAAAAGTCGGCGCACTGTCACGCGCGTCGAAAACCCAGCGATCCGACGAGTTCGGGCTTCTGCGCCGGTCCGGCGACGTCGCCTAGGAGACGAGGTCGCTTTTCATTCGGACTGCTCTCGGATCGATCCATCGAAACGAGGCTGCGAACCGTCTCGATCGCTCGAAATTCTTGCGACAATTAGTCTTCAAATTTCCCTCCACTTTTCTTGCTAAATTATCTGTTTTAAATGTTCGTTCCCCGCGATTGTCATATTGTTCGCAGCTTGACAGCTGAGGTTATTTCCAAGAAAGCGCTATGGTTCGAAGTGGCATCCAAGTTTATGCGAGACTCCGACCTGAGAAAACTAAGAAACACAAAGCGGTTAGAGTTTAAGTTATGATTGCCCGTTTTCCCTCGATCTTATTTATTTCCTCTTCCGGACTTAAACTTTTTCAGAATTACGAAGTCTTTCACCGACCGAAAGATCATGAGAATGAAGACTTCTTGGTACTAACCGCACCGGCCAAGGTTTGCGCGGAATATATCGATAATCGACCCGAAAGTTGGCACTTCTCGTAAGAAAGCAGTCTACTAGTTTTATTTATATTACATCCTCATATAAACAAGTTTTTGACTCGGTCCATCTGTCACAGGTATCACAAGATTTTCCAGGAGAGTACACAGCAGATCACGATCTTCAAGGAAGTCGCTCTTCCGGTTATCAATAGGCAATAATTTTTAGGATCAATTTTAATCTAGATTAATGATTTCTTGAATTTAAAAGTTTTACGTTTTTCAATCGACAGTTTCTTGGAGGGCTACAATGGCACGATTTTTGCATACGGACAAGTAAGATTTGTGTATTAATAGACAAACACAATGTGGAAAGTTTTCATGAACATCAGTGGTTGTTTTAACAGCTGGCTTTAAGTATGTAACGGTGTTATGAATTCCGCACACTTTAGAATAATGAAACACGTGGAATGGCAATAAATTGCCTCAGACCCCTTGTGATAACTCGTTCGTAGTGTCGCGTAAAGAGGGTTATTTTCATGAGGGTTTCTAGAAAGGCTTCGTCCCGATATCGTTCCTCTAGTATTACCACCACGATCGTCGAAATAGATTTTTTACCCGAGTTCCCTTAAGTGTACTAAGCTCATTAGTCTTATTCAGAATAAACAAGTACGTCAGTTTCTGTAATTTTATCAAAAAATGGACAACAATTATTTTATTTTAGTTTTGTAAATTTTTCAAACGTAAAACATTTTTGTATTATTTCTTTTAGGAAAGAACGTGACTGTTTGAAAATAGGTGTCGAGTTATGTTGACAAAACGAATTTCAGCTGTGTACACTAAAACCAAACTCGTGTCACTTTTTTAGGCTTCCGGTAAAGCTTTCTCATTCTGATAAGGGTTCTGATTTTCATGCAAATCCACTTGAAGGAAACGTAATCCACCAGATTATAGAATTGTATACCGTTACCACCGGTCGAAATTGTGTGTTTTTTAATTGATATAGAAAGTAAATATATGACGCAATTTATCAATTCTATTATTTCAGACCGGCAGTGGAAAAACGTTCTCAATAACTGGCGATCATTGGAATTATGAAGATCGTGGAATCTTGCCAAGAACATTGGAACACATATTTCAATACATACGTAAGGTATTTCACGTAAAACATAATTTTGTTTGAATCGCAAAACCAAAAAGGGTCAATTACATCGACTTTTTCTCAATGGAAAATTGTTTCCATGAATTGAGCAATAATCGATTCAATCCACTTTCTCAATTACCATTAACGATTGGTAGTCGGACAAAGAAAGTTTGCCAGACCGCGGAATTTGCTGACAATTATTGTCGGCCCGTAGAAATTGTTGTTCGCGTGTCGATGAAGTTGCATAAACGTGTGACATAAATTGTTCAAAACAGTACAAAAGTTGTGTTACAAACTGCAGGAAGTGGCGGTGTTGTGTTTCAGCACCCGGAAAATCTGTACATAGTTGAGGTGGCATATCTGGAAATCTACAATGAGAACGGCTACGACCTGCTCGACCGAAAGCAGAGCCAGGCGTCAAAAGTGGAGGATTTGCCGTGAGTTGTGACGTAAAGCGGCTCGCTCGCTAATTTCATAAAAAAGGCGCGATCGCCGGTTATGGCAAGACCGGTCGCGCAGATCCAGGCAATACATTTGCGCGCTTTTTGTCCAACTAAAGATGCAACTGTTTGGCAGGCGAGTTTGTATCCAGGAGGATGAGACCGGCAAGCTGCACTTGAAGAACCTCAGCTTCCGACGTGTCCTCAATGAGAAGGATGCACTCGATTTGCTCTTAATTGGAGATACCAATCGGTGAGAGAGTAAAGGCCGGTCAAACCAGTTTCACTTGTGACGTCGAGAAAAGAACGCATTTTAAGATATCAGTCTTTTATTTTCAGTTCGGAAAAGCTCTTTTTCGTTTTACTTGGTTAAACTTTGAATTCAATTTAATTTTTCATTCTGTGGTGCTGATTTATTTGCACAATTTTTCAACAGTCCAAGAAATTAGGTTAATCGTTCAAAGACTGGAATCATTTATTTTCATGAGATCCTAACAAGCTGATAAATTTGACTATATTTGTATTATTTTTTAGAGTGACCACCGTGACGTCAATGAATCCGTTATCATCGAGATCTCACTGTATTTTTACGACGATCATTTCTGTCAAAAAATTTGGAGAGGATAGTTTTAGAAGAGCAAAGATACACTTTGTCGACCTTGCTGGGTTAGTAAATTGACCAAAATTTTGTTTACTACTGTAAATAGATGAAGTGTGATTATATTACTGTCACAATAAAAGCAATAGATAACTGTAGGAATAAAAAAAAACTTAATATTGAAATCAATTGAAACTACAGAATCAGCTTGATATTTTTGCTTCAAGTCCCTGATGTATGATTTCACGTTCCACTATGGGATGTAACGTGTTGCCTTTCATGTGGCTTACAATGTAAACCAGTACCCATAAGTTAAAATGAAAAAATAGAAAACAGTTTTCACTTTTCCGAATTAATGCAAATAAAAAAATTATTGTTCTCAAATAAATTTTCGATTGACCCGTTCACGATTTTCACCAACAAATCAAAATTTTAATTTACAATAATCATCATCATTATTATATACATCACACTTTAAAATTTCAATCAAAAAAAGTCTTAAAATTGAATGTGAATTGAAATTAAAGTCTTTCAATTAATAATTACAAACATAATTATCAAGTACTTTCTACAGGTGTTCATAACTCATATTTTTAGCAAACAGTTTTACCTGAAATCATTTTTGTGATCTCGCTCAACTACCTCTGAGATAGTCCACAGCACTTTCATCGAATCTCAATTAATCACTCAATACATGAATGAAATATCTTGTTTCAAAATTTACACTATACATACTTGAATAAATTGAGGTCAATTGAACATTTTTAGTCAGTTATAAAAAATTGCATGACATAATAATGTTCATTAATGAATTATATCAAGTCGATACAATTTCATTATGAATGGAAAAGGGTGTGAAGTATTGAAACATAGACAAAGAATCTAGTCAATTTGCACGTCGAAATCATGTTAACTCAATCCTTAGTATTTTGAGGCGGTTGACCTTATGGTGCGTGTTGAATGGAAAAAATGCAAGTCACGCAATAAAATTATGACGTTCATGAATAAATTCGAATCTCGATGGAGATGAATTATTAGATTGCTTTTGTACAAAAAATTTTTCTTATGCAGTTGAAGACTGATGTAAGTTAAAGGAATGTTTTCTTCTATCCGACCGTTGGCGATTAAATTGCACATTAGTTTAGTTGATAAAAAGTACAGTACAACTGGGCAGACGTGCAAGTAAATCTGTTTACTAAGTCTGTCTTCATGTTATTTTCACTTGACACAACATTGCTGACGTTTCTCTATTGATATTTATAGACTGATTACAAAATGATAATGTATTTTATATCCGATGAGATGATATATTATATCTATAAGATGCTTGGAATTATTTTTCTAGACCACTCGTTTCATAAAGGATACTTTTGTTGTGCCAATTTAAATTTTTTAATTTGATAATATTTGCAGATCCGAGAGAGTTTACAAGTGTGCCACGACGGGAACGGTTTTAACAGAAGCGAAGCACATCAACCTGAGCCTGCATTACCTGGAGCAGGTGATCGTATGTCTGGGTCAGGAGAACGCGAATCACATTCCCTACAGGTAACACACGAATACATTGTACTTTTCATAAAGGCAACCATCTCGTCCCATGAAATCGCACACAATTTTATGCTTATAGAAATTCTTTGCTGACGGCCATACTGAGAGACAGCCTGGGCGGTAATTGCCTCACGACAATGCTGACCACCTTGAGCGTCTCCGCGTCAAACCTCGAGGTACTAGTTTCCACTCTCGTTATATATCTTTTACCCTTTGAATTCCTCGCATGCTTTTTTTGAAATATCTCAAGTCATTCTCTTACAAACCTGACTCAAACTACAAAAACGCGATTAAGTTTTTGAATCGAACAAATTCCAATTCAGATAGAGAAGCAGCCAGGGATCAATAAAAACTTGTAGTTTATTCATACGACTTCTCTTCCGGTGTACTGCGTGTGTATAGTTTTAAAGCACAGTGACGTGAATCATACTGTTCATGTCAGTCCACTTAGCGGTCCCATCAATCATACCGACTGAAAAATCACTCACAAACTCAAACATGACATAAACATTGACATAATTACAAATCTGTCAGACAGACTACTGCTGATGTCTGTTCAAATCTCGTGCTATCATCAAAATCATCTGCACGGAATGCACGCACGACTATTTTCTACAATTTAACTAGTAACTTGCGCTTTGATTGTAGAAAAAACTGGTACAAAGTGTAAGACAAGTATAAAAAAAGTGAACGAATATACACATTCTATAAAAAAAAAAAAAAGTTGAAATACAATCCATGTGCCGGAGAATGAATAATGTAACGCATTTTATAATCAATAGGAAACCATATCTAGTTGTAGATTTGCCCAAAGAGTTGCTTTAATTCAGAACGACGTGCGATTGATCCTAGACCGAGATATTTACAGCGAAAATGAGTTGCTGAAAATGGAGAACGATCGACTTAGGAAACAAATTGATACGCTGACCAAGCAGTATGTTAGTTCAAATGTGTCTTGTCAGCCTTATACGAGCAAATAATAAATAAGCTCGCGCACGATATACTTCATTCGATTCCGTCTTTTGGCCTTTTCCAGAATGAGTTCGGCGAAAAAGATAAGATCGAGCGCGTACGATCAGATAACAATGCGCTGCCTCAGATGCAATTAAAGTGCTCGGAAACATGCGCGAAGAATTTCAAGTACTACAAGGACCTCGTGGCTGAGCGCGACGAGAAGATCGGTATCCTTTACGAATGATCGGTTAAATTGTTTCATAATTCATTGCATGTCTCCTTAATATCAGTCTCTAGCTATGATGATTCATCTGCTCAACGAACGCCAGAAAAAACGGAAGTCGAAGAAAAAGGAGCCAGGTGGGCTGAATTCGGAAAAGCATCAAGCAACGGCGGAAGGCAATGATCGCGTGTCCAACTCGGCAGACATTAGCCTTGAAAGTGTTGGCATCGCGAGTAAGACGAGACCGCGCAAAAAATCAAGAAGGAACAAAACGAAAGCCGACGACAATGGGCCGATAGGATCGATGGTGCCCCGTTTAAAGTTGGATCAAGTATTTGATAATGAAGAGAAATCGAATTCGGCAAGAGAAAATTCCGCCGGCGTAATAAATTCAAGAAGTCGCGCCAGCTCCGACGATAAATCAATCTGTCTTGTTAGCGGACAAAGGCCGGACAGGGGGAATGAAGATAAGACAATGCAAGACAAATCCATTGACATTGGTCTCAATTCGACGAGATGTGTTGCGGTGCAGACTACGTCCAGGCCCATAGTCGAAAATGTCAAGATCGAAATTTCTAACAGAGACCTAGATAGGAGCAAATTGGTCAATAGATCTATAGTTACTGATGACAGTCACGTTAAGAACATAAGTGTTCAAACCAGTCTGCCAACTTGTTCGAGATCCGCCGCCACTGATGGCTATTCTGTTGGTAGCGCAGCTTCGCAAACTGCAACAATTCCTCTTTCAGTTGACTCCACACCTGTCCAAACCAGTCCAAAAATAACTCCAAGAATTTTGAATCCTGCTGTACCCATTCGATCGAAACTTATTCAAACCAGTCCAAGATTTTTTTCAAGCTTCAATGACCAATTTGTCAAAAGCATCTCGATACAATCTGGCACTAGTCTGTCAACAGATTCGAAGGCTGTGCAGAAGTGTCCAAAATCAAGTCCACCTTCTTCGCCCAAACTGATCCCTCATGCCCAAAATGTATCGGTAAAGTCCCAATTGAATCCTTATTCTCAAATTGTCGACTTTCTTAAAGAGGATGTAGCAAATCTCGATTCGAGAGAAGGTAGATCAGATCGCTTTGAATGGACCCTGCCAATCATAAAAAATGAACCTGTTGGGTGTACAATCAACGAGCGAGTATCTGCAAAACAGTCAGGTATCCTTGAAGTTACGGATGCGGACCGAACAGAGGACACTGACGATACCAACAGAAAAGTTGGTAACAAAAATAAAACAACGAGCAAAGCTGTTCATAAGGAGCGATCCAGAACCGTCATTCAGTTGATTGAGAATTTCCAAAAAGATTTGGACGCAACGATGGAGATGATCATGAGTCCAGACAAATCATCTTTGTCCAATGGAAACAAGAAAGCTGAAAACAAAAGTGAGGGCAACAAATCCAGTCGAAGCAATCGTTCTGATGACTCAAAAATTTTAGATTTGAGTGATTGCAAGCCTGAGAAGCAACACGATGTAGACTCTTCTATTCCTCTCACTGGAGATCCTGAAATCGACGAAGAAATTATCGCTTACTTTGAAGCAAAACGCACAGGATGTAAGCAGTAGTTTGTCAAACCATTAGTTTTGAATGTTGTAATATATGATGTTATTTATTATTATATGACAATTCAATTTATGATGATAAAAAAATTTATTAGAACAATTAAAAATTCTTTTAACAGTAAAATTTTAATAATTTTATTCAAGTTCGTATTAAATTAATTTTCGCTAATATTATTTATGAAATAAAATGACAAATTTGAACAAAGTACAGGCTTTTTAAAGATGACATTGAGTTTACAATGAAAATTTTCTCATAAATTGATCAAGAACGTTAATTGAAACAAATGATTTTAATTATTGTGAAAATTTGGAAAACTTACTGATAAAGTTTGATTTATATTCAAAGAAAAAAAATTTCACGAAACGTTCGTTTTTACCTTTCTTAAAGTTATGTTAATTAACTCAAACTTAATATTCCCTGTGAAATACTTCTTTCCCGTTATCAATCTTTTTTTTCTCACTTTTCAATATAAAATCCTCCAAGTCTGACCAGTTTAAAGTGTTAACTTTATCGTTAATAATTATGCTACCTCCATCTCATAGCAAAAAAGTAGATGATAACATACGTTTGAAAACACTTGTTTCTGAAAAATTGCTTCTGAAATCTAAACGTTTTGAATCTCATATTGAGAGATTTTTATCAAGTTTTATAAGTAATGATCATTAGGAAACTATAAAATAATTTTAAAATTCATCTTATACGTACAACACATTATTCACCTGCAAATAAGATGAGATCATTAAATTGTGAAAAATGACTTGATCACTCAGATTTAAACTTCCGTTAGCAAGATAAACTATCAGTCTAGCTTATCAATTTCAGAGTGCTAATTTCATTGATATGCAAATTTTTGAAATATTTTTATTATCAGTGATTTTGAACTCTTGATGATTGAACAGTGATTGATGAACTCCTAGTTGTTCTGAAATAGATAAAACCATTTTATAGTATACGACACTGAAACTTTTTCAAACTTCCTAATTGATACGCTGTTTAATATTATTATTGAAAGAAAAAAATTTTATTCATTCAAGTGTCACTGATGTTAGCGATGTAAAAAGAGGACGGAAGTCGTTTCCATCGAAATTATAGTTCCAGTGTTGTGGTGTCTACTAAAGTCTGTAGTTATTGCGACAAAAATAGCACTGTTTTTATTGCAATGTAATAACATTTTCATTAAATGGAACAATGATATTCTTATGTCTTTGTTATTTTGCCTACATTTGGTGTCATATAAATATTCACCGTTATGTTAGTAGCAGAAATAAAGTCTTTTCTTTTGACCCGTAAAAATAATCACTTTCTCTCATCTCAAGATGTTGCTTAAATGCAAACTTCCTTTAACATTTCCGCTTGACATATCCACTCTTGATTGTAATAGTAAATGAAATTATATATAAACGTTTTGCAAAATTTACCGTCAAATAAAATATTTGATTCTATATATTCGATGCTATAACGGCTTGTTCGATTTTTATAATCGATTAAATTGCAATAGCAGACAAAGTATCACAACATCTTGGATACAAACAAGTGCTAGGGAAAAATATTTACATTTCTTAAATGAGAAAATAAATTTGCAGAACGTTCTGAAATATTTCAAAGTATGATTCTAAGCTTACAAAATCTGATTCACGGTTTGTATTATATTTATTCGAAATTATATGAAATAATAGAATCGAAAACAGTGAAGTAATTATCAACAATTTTATATAATTATAATTATTTTACAAGTATTTGACTCAATTGATCGCACATTGTTCGATCAAACATAGAAACATTCGGCACTTAAATCTATGTGACTGATAATCAATTGTACAACCACAATAACACGAGATTAATATTATTAAATAAATAGGCTATTCAATAATGTGACCTAGCTAACAAATATGGAACTTATTTTTGAAAATATATGTAACAATTTTACAATATACTTTCTTAATTTAAAAAAGTGAATAATCATTTTTTTTCGAGAATTTTTCGCTTATTCGAATTAAGAAAGTATGTATAAACTCTTAAGAGCAGATTTTTTTCCATTTTTTCACACTTTTTTGAAAAAATTCCGTACTTTTGAGAATTTCTTAAATTGAAAATTGTAATTATTCTTGATACATTATAAGAATTAGAAATTTCAACTATCTGTCGATGTTGAATAATTTAACAGTTTCATTTTATACAGTTTTCAAGTTCGCAAATAGAGAATTTAACATTTTTATGGTATTTTAACTGGAATAAATCTTGTTCTATCGCCTACTTTTGGCTGAAATCGTAAATTCACTTTGTCTTTACCATCTTCTCCTACTTCTAAAAATGTATTCCAGTCAACTAAAAAGTAAAGACCTGTTCGAGGTCTTGTTGGCAATACTGGATCAGGTGCAGCAGTAGACCCTCCAAACGATTCTTCCAAAGCTGCAAAATTGTCTGGTGGATTTGCAGCTTTAGCATCGGAATCCGATGGTGTGGAATCTGTGGTGATATTGAGATTGAGCATATCGAAAATGGATCCTTTTTTGGTGGTAGGCTCTTCAGTTGTACTCATGCTACTTGTTTGGATAGTTTCTGTTGATGTAGTCTCTGACAAAGTTGTTTCGATTGAAGTCATTTCATCTGAAGTGGTGGTTGATTCTGAAAATATTAAGAACCATTTAGTTCTGTAGATGTACATATATAATGAATCACATAATTTTAGATTAGACGATTTATAAGTATAGTTAAAAATAAAAAAAAAGATCTTGACAAAAACTGATAAATACCAGATGAAGTGGTGATAGTTGAGGGTTCCTCACTGCTGTCTTTAAAAATAGCCTGTCTTTGGAATTTTTTTTCTCCTTTGTACGTCTCCTCCTTATAAATTTTAAGAATTTCATCCAAATCTACTGGGTCCGGCCCACTCTTCAGTGATCTGGTTGTCTGCACCAGATCTTCTACCACCTTTTGTACATCGTCAACTTTGCCTTCTTGGACCATTTTTACAGTATCCAGAAGTTTATGGATTTTTTCTCTCTGCTCTGCGCTATTGGAAAGAGATTCGTGCGGCTTGAAAACGTTCGTCTTGGAAGGTTTTTGTTTTTGTTTTGGACGAGATGTAACTTCATCTGACCTGGGAACCAAAGCAAGTAGTCCAATATTATCTAAAGCTTTTCTTATATCGAAGGAAGAAAGTTTGGATGCTTGTTGAGTATAAAGGTCAGACGATTTCAGAGCCTTTTGTTTTCGAGATTCAGAATGTCCTAGTCCAAATTGAGCCAAAAAGTCACGCATCTCCTCGTTTTCAACTTTTGAAGATGGTAGTCGTTTGAAGCTTGTAAAGTAGTCTGAAAAGGAAGCTGTGGTCGTAGTCGATGGTCTTCTAGTTGTAGTACTCATTTTTGGTTTATCTTCTATCATGTCTCTCAGGACCGAAGTTGGTAGTCCAAATCTATGGAAGAGGTTTTGAACATCTGGGGAAAGATTTTCAACACCTTTCTTAATGTTGGACATCGGATTCGAAAATGTGTTCTGCTTGCTGATAGACGGGGAATCGAGCCCAAAACCTGACAAGCCAGATGGCTCATTCAAATTCAAATCCTTTATGTTCACATCTTTGTTTGTAAAAATATTTTTAAATTCGTCTGGCATTTCTGATACTTGCAAATTCATTGTATGTTCCGACTTTTTATCTTGGTTGAAGTCATCTAAAACCAGCGGTAGATTGAATTTTGAACTTTCCATATCTGGAACAGTTAATTCGACAGTATTTTTATCAATTTTTGTGCTTTCTGCATTACTGTTATCTTTTCCAACCATCTGCAGACCCATTGTTTGTAAAATATCAATCGGTTTCACTGAAGTTTCAATTTTTGTAGCTATAGAAAATCCACCGCTATTAGGAACATTACTCTTTGTATTTTTTTCTGGATTTTTTGCTTGTTCATTAGAAGCTGAAAGCGGCGTCACATATACTGGAGATGGACGATTCATATCATCCATATTATGTTGGTTTCCAAATACTTTCTTTGGTAACTCAAAGTACGGTTTCATGCTTCCTGAAGGAAAATTCGGCATAGTTGGCAAGAAGTGCATTCCTGATTCCATCCCTGGTGACTTTGGATTCATCACAATCGGTCTTGAATAACGCCACTGAATATTAGGATTAGGGTCGTATAATTGAGGGTAATTAGATGGTACGGTGTTTTTATCTTCATTATTCATATTTGTATTCGGATGTAAACTTGTACTATAAATAACAGCCACCTTTTCAGGATTGGATGTCTTGGTACTTGAAGAATGATTAGCAGCAGTTGATTTACCAGAAAATATGTACTCTTGGGCAGATTTTGTAATTTGATCTAAATTCGCTAAGTTGAAGGTGAAATTTTCTGGTTCATAAGTAGGGCTGTTCGCAACAGTAGCATTGCTTCCATTTGGTTCAGAATAAGGGTTTCTATTATTATTCGGTGGATTGGTGGTCACTGTCTTACATTCAACCTTGATAGAGCTATTTGTTATAGAAGGAGCTGATTGTTCTGCTATATATTTTTCGGATTTTTCTACAAACGGACTCGGATCCTTTGGGTTTGGTGGAAAAATAATTTCTTCAGTTCTTCCAATTTCAATTAACGCGTCTGCTTCAGTTGAGTCAGGAATCATTTGTACAAGTGGAGAATCTGTGCTTTGTTCCTTATCATTTCTTTTTTGATTGGTGGCAATGAGCGGCAGGGCTGTTGGTTGCGTGTATCCCTTCATTTCTGCGCTTTCTGAGGTCAAATTTAACAGAATTTGCATGATGTCATGTCTGTTTAACCTCGGCAACGAAGGGTCGCTTTGGATTATTTTTTCTACGGTATCAATCGTCCTGTTGAGAGACCGCTCAAGTTGTTGATGTGATACCTTTTCACTTAATCCAAGGCTCAGTCCAGCTAATAGCCAGATTAGTATCCGCTGAAAAAAGAACATTACGTTAGTCAAACAGAAGATGTTGGGATTTCCAATAATTTCTACAATTTCTAAAATATTACTCAAAAAGAAAATGTGAAAATCATTTAAGATTATGGAAAATCTCGTAAGAATCGTTTGAATAATAATATTTCATTCTAAAAAAGGTCATGAATGAACTTTGTATTTGCAAAAAAAAGATAATAAATAGTGCTTTTTCCTATAATTTTTATCTTTGACCGACATTTCAAAACCTTTCATTAACCGACTAGGGTCACGCAGGAGAACGTTACTTAGTTTTTGTATGAGTTATATTTTCACATCATGTGGAGATCCTTGACTACTCTGACCCATTGAGAAAGTCCAGTTGGTCAATGTAGCACCGGTTATTATAGCATCAACTAGACTCATCAACAACGTATTCGTTATGCAGCAAACAACAAAATTCTTGAATACGTTAGTATAATATAGAAAAATTTGATAAAAATTTTATTTTAGAGAATAAATTCTCTATAGATGATACAATACTCGAAACTAAAATATTTAACGTGAAACTCTAAATAAACATCAGTTTTGTTTTTTTTATTGCATAATTTGAGATTTCCGTTTCATTCGACGGCCTACATTTTTCCAGCATTTTCACATGCTATGATTTGGAAAGTGTATTAAGTTATAATAAATTTCGTTAGATTTTTTTCTCGTGGATTTGGTAATGTCGCGTGATTGAAATGTCTATTAGTGTGCAATTTTCGATCATTATTTGCCTATGTGATATGAAATTGCTACTACGTTTGATAATTGTATACAGAAAATTTAAAAAACATTTTATGAAACGAACTCAAATTCATTAGAATTCAAAATGTTTTATATAAAAATTAAATTTATAAACTTTGCAGTGTGTATCGTGCATCGATATTGTAATAAATTATCTTGTTAAGCGTAAAAACGCCATACGAGAAATTCATTGAACCATGAAATGCAATGTTATTCACATCTTCGGATTAGATTTCTATTATCAGAAGGTTGGGAACATGAAATTTCGAAGCACCAAATACGCAATCAACTTGGTCCATGATAATTTCGACTGGGCGTTGAAATTTATCATCCGAAAAAGCAAAATACTGTGTCCGAAGAATCGAAGAGAAATTCTGTACGCTTGTAGAACCGTGTCGTCGCACGGTGCACGATAAAGATGTCCCACATTAGTCGAACAATTCATTTCACAAATACTTTTTGCAGTTGCAAAAACGAATACACGAGCGATCGTTATCTAAACACAGAGCGTGTACCGAAAGGGGTACCCGGCCGGCGTGCAGCATCAGGACTCGCGTCCCTGTCGCAACTCGATCTTTGATAGCGCAACACACAATACCCGATTGCACTTAATTCATGTCAACTATTAATCACTAGGCTCGTTGGAACAAAGCCAAAAAGCTAACAAAAACTGGCCCGCCAGTTGAAACTCACCATTGTGCCAGCCAATCGCCCGTAGACACAGTCGACAACTGACTGAACGGCGAAGGCCTACTTTCAAACTCTCTCTGTTGTATCTTTCAAGTGTAATTCTCCTTCTTGTGTCTTGTTCATCGTATACGTGTGTCTATCTTGGTGTCACCATTAATTCAACCGTGTGTTACACTACTTTAACGATGCTTGGATAGCCGTAACACACTGAACCTACCCTGGCCCAAACGACTTTCTAGCCTGTCGATGATCTTGAGATGGAAAGTTCTATTATTTTCCAAGTTCAAGGAAACGTAATAAACAGCTGCAGTAATCGCTGTTATTCACATTCGCACGTTATTTTATTGTTCTGTAACCATTGCGTGTTTGACCATTTAATAGGGTCTACTACTTTTATAGAGTCTCTTTCCCGTTTGAGATTTAAGTTTATTCTTTTACATTTTATTACAAACTTTTTGTGATACATTTATTCAAGTAAAATTAAATGTTTTTTTTAGCTTGTTTTTAAAATATTTAGAATGATGATTAAGTTTGTCTGTTACTTTCACTACCGTACGCAGTGAACAGAAACTCGAGTTCCTTTATAGTACGTTGATCCCTCATGCGTGTTCATATCAGATGAATATATATTTTATTTCGTATCATCCGTGGTAACTTTTATTACGTGCTACGGTTACTTATCAAATATAAAGCAGAGGAATTTTTATGCTATATCTTTCAGTCTTTGTATTAAAGATATTGTATTAAGACCCAAAAATTTGTGACGTTTTACAGAACAATTTTTCTCTTTGGTCAGATAAAATGGAATTTTGTTGTTGATTAAATACGTCGGAAAACAGAGTCATCTGTATAGTTACTTTTGAAATTGAAGATACTTCTAAAACTGTTTTACTTATAGTTACAGTTTGATTGATACTCTACACGTGTGTTCAAAGCTTTAGATATCTTTTCAGTCAAAGTCAGTTAAAAATTGATTTTGTTATAATTAATCAACTATATTAATTTTGACAAAACGCTAAAAAAATAAGCAAATTAAGTTTGAGTTAAAATTTTAGAGTCGATAAGGTTTTACCGATTGAAGTTCCTTACGTTCCTTACGTTGGTAAGTTAGCACCGCAGATAAAATAGTTATCTCATTTCACGATGACAGGTAAAACGTTTTTCTTTCATTAAAAATATAATAATTCAAATGATTGAAAATACGTAATCATTAATCATAAAATAAATAAAAAATATAAAGTTTTCGAGAATAAAATTTATATTATTAATTAAAATGTTATTTTCCTGTAAAGCAGGTGAAATGTTCAAGAATCGAAGTCAAGTAAATCTGACTCAGTAACATCAAGTCATTAAGTGAATTAAATGCATTATTAAAGTAATGCTTCTCATGCAACAACAAAAGAGAAACTGTGTTGTCAGAGTTGAAAGATGCTACGAATAAATTAGAGCAAGGGAACAATTATTTCATTTCGCGCGCAGTAAAACTTATTAAATGTGATATACTTATTAAATATCTTCATTAATGTACACTGAAAAAAATGCTACCTTGAACGAGTTGACAAAAGTAAAAATAAACTTCATTCAAGTGAAATATACTTAATTTAAGTAGATTTTCACAAGTATATTATGTACTTGATGACAGTGTAATATATTTTTTCAGTGTAACAACCGTTATATGGATATACAAAATTGTCTTCAATTTGCTGCCAAAAAAGCAGCTTTTTTCTTTCTTCTACCAAAAATGTCATCTCATTATGTGTGCAACACACATCAGCAGGGTACTTGAACAAACATGGAATCTCGCGAAGATTTTTGCATAACACGTTTTATCAGTTGCAAGCGAGAGCTGACTGTTTGAAGAAAAAAAAAGAATGTTCGCACTACTTTGTCATTTTCTTGATATAAATAAGATATTACTGGAGCTTATCATGTATAACCAAGCGTCTGAGCGTTGCTATCAAGGAACAACAACTTTATTCTAATCCTCGCTGAAGCGCGCTCGGATCAAAGGAAGCCGTCTGTTTTATCCGAAATTTACATCATCGCAACTATTCCCGTAACAATTTTTCTCCTCGAGCCAAAATTTATCTTCGTCCACGCGAGCATCATCGTAATCGTCGTGCTATATGAGCGCATTTTCATGTCAAAAGGTTCACTGCGCATCTCACTTTTTTTATTTAAATAAATTATTTGAAAACAAATCATCTCCGACTTAATCCTTTTTAGGATATGCGTCAGCATTATCCGGACTCATACATATTTGTGCATCTCATGAGAAAAGAGAATGATAAATTCATTCATATGCAAAGGGCGGCATGTTTTATTCAGAATTACACTCGCATTATCCTTAAATGCAATTTGTCGACGTTCTTATACAACGCATAGAAATTTTAATAACGCACCAATGTAACTTGTTCTAATGCACCCATACCACCTGGGACAGCAGCTTCATTTTCATGCCATCCAAATGTTTCTCCATTTTTCAGATGAGCCATCAGTCTGATTTATATGTACATGTAACATCAAGCTTCAATTCCCTCGACGACCTAATTTTCACCTCAATAAATGAGTAACAATTGATACCACACGACGAATCGCTGAAACTTGAGTTTAAATACATGATCACATTAAAATTGGCGTATTTATACGTTCTCATTAGAATATTTTGTACAGGCGTACTTAGCACCTAATTATATTACTATTAAATATCTCAGTTGGTCATTTATTTCGGTATTTCAGACATTTCTTTCAGACGTCAAATTACAACAGTTTCAAGCAAAGCATTGTTGCGATGAAACATTTTTTGTTATGTAAATATTGTACTGTGTATTTTATGTACGAATGCAAATGAATCTTTCGCGTTTCAAATTTGTTTGGCAAATTATATTTAATGAAACCAACCTTTTATTAGAGAAAATTTCGAGATGGGAGTTTCATTTTCTGCAATTAGATCAATCTTGTTTGATGAGAAAGTTTACATATTATTATAACCCAGATTTTTTGTCTAAATGAAGCAAATAACAAAAGCTCTTGTTATCAGGCAGTATGAAATCTGAAAAATCCCTGTCGGTTTGAAAGAGTTGTTATTCATTCCTTCGACAGTAAAAGTGGGGACTCTCGCTCTCACTTTACTCAGTCGCGGCTTACTCATAGCAGGTCTTTTAACCAGGACCCGTGTATTTGTGACAAATTCGTAGTGTGCGTCTTGCCGATAATCTGTCATCGCCAAATCTGCAACATGGAAACCGAGTTCGCCGCGACCGTCACCAGATACGAGGACCACAATGTCTACGTGAACCTCAACTACACCTGCGACGACGGCTATGTGCCAACCGCGGTCCAGTTGCTGGAAAGTGAGTGACACATTTTCCAAATTGTAAAATCCAATGAATCAGTGTTAAAAGTTAATTTTCCTGCCGTTCTTGATTGTTTACTTTGAAAATTTCACCTGCAATAGAGAACCCCAAGCACAAATTTCGAATCAAACCCAATAAATGTATACAAGAAAGTATTGTTGTTTGTTCGAACAAAAAATTTAATTTTTACTTTATCAACAAGTTTTGGTTTAAATGATGCCTCCCCTCAGGGTGAAAGCTGTCTCGATCAGTCATATTAATTTTGTCTTAGAATTTCTATACTTTGTTTTTGAGTCTTTCGCGCATCGATTGCATGTAATTTCGGGCCGCACTTTCATATTGCAGTCGTGGGACTGCGGCCTCGGTGAAAGTTGTGCGCGTGCTGGCGTTACGCATTTCCAAGCGAACGGCACGAATTTCCTAACAACCGTTATTTCGCAGAATCTTCAGATGCTCCGATTAGCTGGCTGCTCTATAAATATCCCTGTCAATTTTCACGAACGAAAATTAATGAAAATTTTATAAATCCATCTGATTGAAACATTATGAAAGGATTCGGATCTAGGCTTTTGTCCGTGGGAGAGCGCATCGTAACGGATGATTCATCCTTATAGAAATGCACCATCCAGCCTGCTGACCCTAGAACGGAAAATTTAATTGGATTAACTTCTCTTAAATTGTGATTGATTTTTCACCCAACTCTGAAGTCCTCGTGATAATCCTGTTAGTCTTATCTCAAAATCTTACATTTTTGATTAATTTTTTCAGACGAATCACTTTATACTTGTTAATATTATTTTTTATGATTTCTACACGAAGAAACCGAATTCGTAAGAATTGCAACTTACAAACTCGGAAAAATTTATAGAAAATTACGATTCAATCGCAAGAACAAATTTGCACAGTTCTATTGTTATATTAAAAGATATCATTTTGTATCTTTTATTCAGTTCTTTCCAAGTATAAGGTCAACCGGGGTAAGAATGACACTTTGAAGTAAATGTGACACATCAAAAAATTTGTTGACATTCGTAATTTTCATCTTTTTAATTAACCTCAAGAATCATTATTGACTAATGAACGTATACAAACAATCAAATTTGATGAAGCATTTATTAATTTATATAATATATTAAGTGTCACATTTACCCCAAAGTGCCACTCTTACCCCGGTTGACCCTAAAAGTAAATCGTTTTCGATTATGATTATTATCGCACTTTTACTCCATTACATTTTTTATATCAATGATGACACGATTACTTTTCAAAAGAAAATGATAAAATCGATAGTCGAGTTTTGTATGCAAACACTCTAAAATCGTAATCTACATAATCCATGGAAAGATTCATCTGAAATCAGATTCCAAACACTCTCCCGTTCATGGAGGAATGCAAGTGAAGAATTTTCTCGCTTGGGCCATTAGTCTTGCATAAATAAACTTCGGAATTATGCACTTTTTGACAAATTGCCAGGGCACAATTGATGATCGCCGTCTCTTGCGACTGATTTTTCAATGTCATGATCGACGCGAGCCGAAATTCCAGTAAGGCGTGCGTTCCAGTCAATTTCACGCCACCTATACTCGCTTTTTTTTTGCAAAAAAAATATATTGCGAACAAGCGAAAAAATTGCGCCAGACGAACGATGCGATTTTAACTAAATCCACTCAGCAGCCCTGGGGAACAACGACCGATAGAGAACTAGATTGCCGCGTGATTAACGGACTTTTTCATTTGTTCTTATTCGGATCACACAGTATCGCAAAGCATATACTTGTTCGTTAAACAAAGACTACTCCCTACGGTTATCTAATCGATAAACATTGGATTGAGGTCTGTTGGAGATGAATCAATAATCTGTCAACTTTGTGTACATAATGAAGAGCGAAAACAGCCGTAAATAAAACACGGAAGTTGAGAGAATTTTTTTTTTTTCTTTTTCTTCTTACAGGTCTGGGTTCGTTTGGGACCATCTCGATCGTGGCCTCGACGTTTCTTGTGGCAGCCACCATTTATCTCGCAGTCGAAGCTTCCTACAACGTTTTCCAACAAAAGGACACCAGATATTACAAAACCAACAGTTTTCTCATCCTGATGGTTTTCCCGCTCACAGGAGTTTGCAGTCTTGTGGCACTGGCGGTTCCGAGGTAATCATGACTAAAAATAACCGCGGTCAGCTACTCAGAGGGATATTTGAATTCGGCAAAAAACCAGTCCGGGAATTGTATCGAAAACAAATGAGAACTCGGAGAAGACGATTTATCAAAGAAGATGGCACAGTTTTGAGGTTTTTTTATTTTTTAATGATGATGAACTGGAGAGCCATTTTTTGTTTGTTTAATACAATGAACGCAGTGGGTTTATGATACTTCAAATTTAAATTTATGTTAATGATCCGTTGAGCAAAAAAACTGATCATACACAGCAATGACGTACATAACCCTAATCCAGAGTTACCTGATAACATGGCCAGCAAATTCATGAATCAACGTTTTCGTTACGTCATCTTTTCATTAAACATGAATTTTTTTGTTCAATATTGAATTTAACCATTATGCGCCATCATCGTGTACAGTTTCAATGTAATTTAAAAAAATGAGTTCAACAAAATTCCGAGAACAAAATGACAATTCCGAAAACGCTTGTCCAAGTTTTAATAACATAAATCAAGATTTAAAAGATAAATTCAAACGATTACTCTGATATCTCAAACATTTGCATAAGAAAATCGGATTAATTAATTTAGTACATGATGATTAAACGTAACAGAAACGAAGGAAGAAACATTCATTCGAATTTCGCTTATAAAGTTAGTAGCGAGGTATTTGTTAAGGAACATCATGCGGTATATTTAATTCGCAAAGTTTGATTTTTTTCATCAGTGCAAATATTAACATTGTTGAAACGCGAGCGTAACTATTCAGACATAAAAACACATGTACTCTAGTAACAATAATGAAAATTAGAAAAAAACGTGATAAATGTTGAGAAGAAAAGTTTTGTACAGACGAAGTCTCGCGCGAATGCTCGCAAATTTGATTCAGTCATAAATGAAAAACGACACCCCATCAATGTCGGACAAATCGTTCGGGATATTTTCAATAATGCAGGCCATTTCAATAAAGTCAACAGCATGAAACAAACAGATGGAATCCATTAATCAATACACGTTATTTTTCATCTCCTGAAGCGGTCTGTGTGTATTAACATCGCAAAAAGGAGTAGATAGTGATGCGTGTTCTTTTTTTATTTTTTGTTACGTTTGTTTGGAGCATCGTGCATTTTGGCGAGTAAATAAATTTTTGATCGGCGCAATTAAGCTGGGACGATCGATGGCAACGGCGATGATTCGCAAATAAATAGAAAAATAATGAAAACAAGTTTCACACGGCGTGGCAGCGTGTCTTAATGACTCGGGAGATTATTCCGGATGAAAAGGTCTTTTGAAAGCGAGGGCAGCAACAGAGCGCGAGCAAAAAGTCAAAACAGAAACAATTCTCCTAGCATCGTCTTGGTCGTCGTCGTTTCAGCGAGACGAGAGCCAGACCTTGGCTCCTAATGACAAAAGCGACAGAACGATACGGCGACACGACGATCCGGAGCAACTAATGGCGCTGTTTCTTTCTTAGAAGCGGGATCTTGTCACGCTCTTGTGACTTGGAATCATGTGTTTCGATATTGGGCTATCGATAGCCTGCCCTGATAATCGACATGAACTGGCTCGTTAAATTTCTTGTAATTCCGTGCAGATCGTATCGTCGCGTTTGCATACCCGCTTCATAAATTTCATATTTAATTGGAACAATTTATGAATACTTAAGGTGTCACCCGAGACGGAGATTTATACATTTTAATGACCGGCGCAATCAGCCGATCGTTCGCGCATCCGACGAGGGCGACGAACATAATAAAAAGACACGCATGAAAGAGGCACACGGATTTTATCAGATCCCCGATATGATAACTAATCTTGCGTGCTATCTCGCTTTCGCTCATCGTAGTCAATTTCGAATGGGAATTTGCCGTGCGCCTTGTCGTCGCCTAATTTAACTTTAAAATTCGCCTCCACTTCCCGGAATCGGCCGCTTGATTGAAATGTTTAATTCCGGCGTTACAGGTGATGAGCGAGGCTTCTTGTGGCGACTCTGTCAGCCCGTTACAAAATTTATGTCGCCTTTTTGTCCACATGGAAAACCGTTCGAGCCGTCGAACCCGCTTTCGCAAAAATTACCCACATCTGTTTCCTCAAATCCGATCCTTCTAAAGCGTCAAAATGTTAGGACTCTCAAGACCCCGCTTTGTCAGCTTTCAATTTCCAAGCAGATCTAGAGACTTTGTTTGATGGCTGCTAATATGATGCCATTTTATCCCTGTCAATGATTTTTTTCTCTCTCGAAAAAGAATTTCGGCTTGAACACATTCTAATATGGAATCTCATTTTTTTTTTGTCTCAATTTCTAGTGAAAACTAAATTTTTTTCTTCTGTCAGAGTATATTTATTTTCAGAAATGTGTTTATTTTCAGATGAAGAATGCCTATGATTCAACGTAGTTTGAATTCTAATTAGTTGTATAACCGACAAAATTGAATGAACGGAAGTCGTTACACTCTAGAACAACTGTATATGAGAATACAAATAAAGTTACAAGAAAGTCATTTCAAAAGCGTATCGCTTTATAATTCTTAGTAATGGGTCGTTATCGAGAGACGAACATTTTCGAAGTCGTCATTTAATTTCAATAACGCGGAATTCCAAATGAAAAAAAATCAGAACGAGAGAAACATTATTCCACAATTTATACCTTTTTGCTTCAATTGCAATTCATTTTGCCGGTGCATGTTGATGATGTATAACATTTTTTATATTTATACAAAATAGCCCATTCAATCGTTTTTGTTTTCAATTTAATGAGAAAAATAAAAAAGAAATGTTAGTCATTTATGGGTGTTGTTTGAATGTTCAATATAAAAATACATTTCACGTGAAAATTCTGCCTAACAGTTAAACATTTTGTTAAAAATTCGAAATTAAAAGAGCAAAATAAAAATGAAGAGACATTCTAATTGGCGATCGATGTGCGTGGTTGATGACAACGTTGACGGGCCATGGTGAATCGTGGAGCGTGCGGCATCATAAATATCGTGCTAGCGTCACCGCGCGCGACTTTCCGAAATCCGTGAGTGCTGATTTATCATGACAAAAATTGGTCGTTATTGCGGCCTCTCGGACCGTTCTTTTTGCATTCATTCAGCGAGCCGTTGAAAACAAACATTTTTTAATCTGCCGGCCGTGAGACGCACCATCGAAATTATCTTGGGGTCTAAGGTGAACCCTAAGATTAATTTCTTGTGCTCTCGCGGCTGGAATATTATTTCTACTAATGAATATAGATTGTTTCATTTATCCGCGTCTTGCGCGCCCAAATTGAATGAATAAATTACGAATTAATTTAAATGTTGATTCACTTTTGGGTGCCCGAAAATGTGTGTCGTGGGCATGAATGAAAAATGCCCGTGTCGTAATAATTAATCGCGCGGCGAGACATAGGGCGCGCGCTCTTCTAATATACATCTAGAGAAACTAAAATTTCTTTATTTTAATGCCTCATCCCGACAATTGACACTTTGCACGGTGCTTTCAAGTATTTAAATTTCAATCTTATACCTCCCCTTTTGAATTCAATTTGAATTTTCTTATCGAGAGAAAGGTAACGAGATCGGTTGCAGCACGCAGATCCGAGGCACTTGAGAAAATATATAGGAAACACGGTAAATCTTCTCTCTAATGTACTATCTTTTATCTCTCTATAATAGACGTATAAATTACTCCGACGAACAATCATTGACATATGGACAGCTTTTGTCGGTAAGCCTCACGTAGTCTCTGGAATATATATACATGCATGCGGGTATACCGTGTGTAGAGCAACGTTCGAACAAATACCACCCATTTATTTCTTTTTATGAGGTCGTTTGGGGTAACGCGCACGATAGAAATTGCGTGACGCGTGTGCACGGGCCGCATAAACGCAAAAAGAAGAAAAAGACGACGCGTACCTAATTGATCCGGAAGCGCCGATCGCGAAAGCCCAAAAATTCTATTAGACGAATTCTTCCGAGACGTTGCTAACTGGATTAAGAGACTTGCCAAACTGAACAATTTACGGGCACAATTAAAAGAGCCGCTTATTTCGCGATAATTGATGGACGCAATTTGGATGGCTTTTGTACCAGCCGCATCAGCCCTAAATCTTTTAATACCGCCGGGGCATTGTAGACGTATTGGATGAAACCGCATAATGCACGTAACAGTGTTGAACGTGGCAGCGAAACTTCGGGCATAACAACTTTAGTGCATAACGAAGTCGAGGCATATAACGTAATTTGAACATAACAGAGAGACCCCACACACAACGGAAGTGGCGTGTATTTGATTTGGCACGTAATGCACGTAGCGCACTCGACGAAAATTGCCGAGTCATTATACACGAACTCAAATTATTCTGATCTTTGCACGAGCGATCGAGGCGCCAGATGCCGAATAGTTTCGGAATTTCGAATTTTTTGGATTTGTCTCAGGGCCATCACAGCTTGATGGCGCAAACGTAATCCCAATTTCACGGTACTGAGCAGCGCTTTTGAATTCGACTCCGAGACATATTTGAAAATAAGTTCTGTGGCCTTGACTAATTTCCGTTGTTTTATTGATAGTCAGCTGACGAATGGATGAACAGCTCTACCCGCTTTAATACGGTGGATTAAATTTTGAAAAATCGACCATTTCAGGAAGGGGGAAAAATAACAAACATATTTTGTTGGTTATATACACACTTTCGAGGGACCGATCGGGTATTGTTTGTGGTGTTATTGGACTGGGTTTTTGTAGGTGAAGAAAGTAGGTAGGAATTTTTGGTAACACTCGGTCCACCTGCTTCCTAGTGGGAGGCTTGCATAAATTACTTGAATAACGTCACAAATTGATACTTTAATGTACCTCGAATGTACCCTACCACGCCGGTCACGTTCGAAAATCGATCGGCACACACTCTGTTTGCGTGTAATTTAATCAGCGATAATTTTAATTGAGTTATGAGGTCGACGTAAGTGCACGGAAACTTAAATTGTTCATTGAGTTATAATTTATCTCGAATACCCAAATTTATTTACCGAGTTGAAAGAAAACGATACCTTTTTGAATTTATGCGTTGGCTATTGAGTTTTATTTAGTTCAGACCCGGCCCCCTCGGGACGGATATTTATCGAAAAATGGCTCTTATTGTATTTGACAATATTTTGTCATTGTGTATTTTAGAAACTTCAAATTTACTTCCAATTTCCATTCAGCGAAAAAAGAAAGTAAAAATGTACACTTCCTGAATAGTTTCCGTCAGAATAATGAATCAGCATCATTATAGGCACATAAGCCTGTTGAGAAAAAAAATGTTTTCCGACACCGGGCCCATTATCGTGCTTTCGGAAACGCATGAAATCGTTATTTCGTGTAAGCCTTGCGTTTTGATTTGGGGCCCGATTGCATCATTACGGACCCGGCTTTTTGTGCGTTGGACTCATTAAAGCGAAATACTTGACTTGTTGCAGGGCTCAATTATTGTCAGAGGCTGTAGTTCAAATTTCACTAACGATATCGCTATATCGTCTGTATCTTCTGCTAATCGACGTGGGATGCAGGAAGATCACGAAACCACCGGCGTTAATGTTGCGGGTCGGGCCGTGTTGCTGCTGGCCATGTCTGCCTTTCCCGAGCCTCGAAATGACCGATGCTAATTTATGCTGGCTACGAATTTTGGTCCTACAACTTCCTGTCGTTCAAGTAATATTTATTCTTGAATTTATCTCCTCGCAGGACAAACGTCCTGCAGATGAAAAATAATACTCACGGCCATCTGTCAATGTTATTATTGTTTATCGTCGCAAAGTTCCAACTCTCATAAAATAATAATTTTGTACACATCAAAACGAACTGGTCAAATATCTTTGTTTTGAATTTTCTTGATGGCAAACTGAATGATATCAAAAGCAGACTATCAATAACATGATACTACATGGTAGGAGTCGGTAACTTTTTTTTTTTTTCTTCAAAATCAAAAAACATACAAAATGTATATCCCAGCTCAGAGTCAGAATTTATGTATAGAGGCTAGAAATTGTATAATCAAACGTGTTCCTTGTAGAAACCTGACTATCTATCAGTAAAATGTAAATGTAAACAAACAAAAATACTACTGGCTACCGATTCGGTTGCAAGCTGATGTATGAAGCCATTCGACTGTAATATGCAAGGAATGAAAAATAATAGCAAGGAAGAACGTAATAACAGAGCACAATGGCGTCGAAATGAAGTCTTTGTCTGGGATCAAACACACGTGGATGTTTTGCAGGGTGTCATCTACTGCATCCTCCTGTTCATATCGGCGGAGGAGCCGATATTCGTGACGAGCTACAGCCCTTTTCTGCAGCCTTTTGTTGTAATAAGCATACTCGTAGGACTGTACGGGCTGACAATTACGACGATGAGCTTGGACAATATCGCTCCCGGTAAGAATTACAATATCCGCGAGGAGGCAACGGCAGCAGCATCTGGCTGCAACTCTTGAATTGCTCGGGAAGAAAAAGCCTGCTGACGGTTTTTGCGGAGTTGGAATAATTGTCTCGCGTGTGCACATCAAGTCCGCCTTTAATAAGCGACGGCTCGCAATGACTTTTGAACCTGCAATTTCATTTAGCCAAAAGTCTTTGAGCACACATATGCGCGAGTCAAAACTTTTGCGAGTCATTAACATAATGCATGCTTTTCAGAGGCCAAACTTCGTCACAAAGCCCGGATCTCACAAATGGTGTTACTGTTCTCCAAACTACAGGGCTTTATTATCAAAAGTTTATCTAGCACTGGTTTATTTCCATGCAATCCTCCAATATCGCCGCTGACGTACGCCAACGGTAAATATCTGCGAGATAATCTCTCGATATTTGATGACCTCCAATTTATTCTCCAACGTTTATTTGTACCCATTCATTGACAGTCTCCTTTTTTTCCTTACATTTTTCATTGAACCCTCCCTCGACTATGCCTTTTTTTACTCATTCGTCCAGTTGTTACTCGCTCAGGGACACGCGTAATCTGATCCCAGTAAGCGAGCTGCGCTTTTTTCGAAAAGCCGAACGACTTATCGGTGCGACGATCAATCTCAATTGAAAATTCTTGCGTTGTTAATGCTTTTCCGTTTCAGTTACGTATAACATTTTGATGGTAATCGAGATGCTGATGCTGAGCTACGTCGCGCGTTTGCTTTACATTAATGACGAGCAGGACGCCCAGGCCGACACAACCGATCGCAACAAGGACAAAATTGAAACCGTCGTCGTCACGAGCAACAATGAAAATAGGTACGAACAAAGAATCGACGCTTAACGAGCCGAGAATTGGCCGACAACAAATTGCACGCGTCTTTTTGTCTCGCTTTCAGATGAGGCGACGAATCCGACGGATCTGCTGAACCAGTACAAAATCCTCTCATTCACACGCGGCGTAACAAAAGTTGCAGCTTCGACAGGCGCATTCACGCTTTGATTGCTCAAAAAATATATACTGTACCTTTTATATATACCCACATATATATATATATATATATGTACGAAATGCGTTTATATAGATCGGCTGTAAATATCTATAGTGATGTTCACCGTGGTATTTTAAGATGACGTTAGTGAGAACGACATGTCAGAGACGCGATTTGACATCTCGATATGATAGTGATGAAGTGGGTGTTTAATGGCTAAACGAAAAATCAAGTTCCCACGTGTGTGCTTCGACTCGTTAGCAGCCGCTTTTAAAGCGATCAAACAAGATTGATTTGGCGCGTTTAAAGCACGCTTTACGATTACACAAAAATCAAAAGATTTATCGTTTACACGTTTAACATGGAACGATTTAATTTAAGGATCGCTCGGAGATGCGCAACTGCCGAGCGTCTCTAAATTTGATCATGTTTTTAGGGCCTTTTTATAAATACTTTGTGCATAATTTAGTCGCAATGAAAAATTGTTCGTTATTTTATACAGGATTCAACGTTATTTATCTTGACAAAAGTACAGTTTGTTGCGCGCATGTTGCTATACAAGTTTTATGTTAAGTATTAGCACGTTTTGTAGGACAGCGAGATGTTTTCGTTTGAAATTACAATCATGAGGGTATTAAATATGGTGTGATAAATGTCCCGGTGCTAAAAAGAAAAATGAGCAAAAATTATAATTCCACCTGCGCTTTTCAAATCTATATATATCGTTTCATCGCAGTATATAGACATGTGAATAAGGGTCCAGTAGAATTGCAAAAACAGAATAACAGCAGGCGGCAAAGGCGGCTTGTTAAATTAAATATTTTTCATTTCATTAGATTAACAATAATGTTTCATAGTATATGCGTTTAAATTTTTTACGGCGTTTTAATTTGACTACGGTAATCTTTGCAACTCGTTAAATGCTATTTTTTTAACAAGTTATGAATTGTTTCGATAATTTAATATATACAACAGCGGATTTGATAGACATAATTTTTACAATCAAAATGATGAGATGAGTTCTTATGATAAAAAATATTGAATACCTCGATGTAAAATGTATAATTTTGTATGTATATGTAATTTTATACACGTTTTGTTTCAGTTTATGCTTGTGGTTTGATTCTTTGACACTGTTATTTCACACATAAATTTTGAACATTTGTAATTCAAATCAATTATAGAAATACGGTCCCAGTTGACCGTTGTAAAAGGTACGTCATGACTCCTGAAACCGGATACTGATTAAATGATCGTACAACAAACATTAAAATCCGATACAATCTACTGTATGGGAAACCGGTGTAAAAAAAATCTCATCTCGCAAATTAATTAACGTAGGACATAACATAGCTAAAACATACCATCATCGAGTGAAGTTGCCAGCAAGCGTGGAATTTTTTTTCTTTCATCATCCAAACAAAGTTTGCAAAACTGTGTTCTATGCGTGTTTATGCAAATTTTTCGATTTATCAGCGTGATGAGAAAAAAATATTTTTCCCTAAACTCGAAAGCTCTCGAATTATAACGCAATTGGTTTGACATAACAACACGGACAAACGAGCCCGACGATTGTTCGCAAAATGCAGTTTGAAGCGCACTTCGTTAATTTCGAAAGCAGAAGTCGTACAGGCGAGCGAGCACGCACGAAAACGTGATTTAAAGCTGAAATTTGGTGAAAAAGTGCGGAGGCGCAATTTCGGGTGCGAGCGCCAAATTTCAGCGACGCGTAAATCAATTTGGTGCGTCTGATTAGCATATTATGCTTAACGCAATAATAAAATAGCAAGGAGCGTGAATTATAAGTTAGATACGTGGTATCGCGCGGGCAAACAGCACGGCGCGCCGACTGCAATTAATTAGCCACGACGACACCAGCCAGGCTCCCGTTCGACAAAGCGGCCAATTTTTCATCGATTACGCGTCGCAATGAATAACGCAGCCAGGCCAATTCTTGTATCCACCGGGATACGGGAACCGCCCTCCAGCCATGACGTCACTTTTTGTCAAGCAGGAGGTATAAAATTCCTTCCAAAGCAAACATCGTTCAAGGCTATACTAATTGTTCGGAAACTCCTCACGGGATTCCGCACAACGGTTTCACAATCTGTAAACATCGTTTTTTATCTTTCCCTTCGCGTATGTATACATTAGCACACGATCTCCTAATTGAACGTCTTTAGAAAACGTCGGTGTTTGTCGAGGTTTCGAAAATGACCCGAATACGAACGGTAGCCGGAGCGCTAAGTCAAAAAATCAACAGAGATTCCGCGTGTTATTTGCAGAGGCCCCGCAGATGCCGACGTTTTCTATAATTAGAGGAGCGCGCAGAGTCTTCGATCCGTTCGGAGCCGATTTATCGCGTAATTTTTCTTTGATGACCCGCCGGCGCTACCGGATGGATAAAAGATGGAACCCAAGTTCCGCCAACTTTTCTCTACGTTTCTCGCTGTTATTCATAAGTTTAAACTGTGATTAATTTCGCTGCCAGATGGCGCGCCGTGCAGTGTCGCCAACTTCTAAACAAATTGTTGTTGGCCAGTTTTGATCACTCTGTGTAATCGCTTTTTGTCACGCGACTGTTCTTAACAATTGTGATTTGTGAGTTACAAATAATTTCACCTTTGGGTCGTGCGTTATTTTATCTGATATCTCTCTCTCTCTCTCCAAACAACTTTAACAGCCGCGCTATATTCTTCCCTGCTATCAGTGAAAATGAATTTATAATTGCTTTCAAACTATATACGCTCGGTGTTTGCAATTTTAAATGTCCTTGTAATTTTGTTCAACTTTGATTATGTATTTTAAGCGTCCCTCTAGCTAACTTACAAATTAGAATGATAATCTGACCGAATGGATATTGTTGCACGTTTTACATGATGCTTGTAAGTTTAAACGACGTTAACAGGAAAATCGCGTCTTCGTGTGCTAAAACCGCTCTAAGCCCCGTGTCGATGCATTTGAAATAAGTTTCCCGGCGGTTCGTCGGGTTAATACTCGGACAAATTTTTCATGAAAAATCAGCGGGAAATTTTACCGCCCGGATCTTTATTCCCGTCTAACTTTTAACTTCGAGTGTCATTTATTAATGTACTGCGAACAGTTAAGCTCTAAGCTGCCGCGAATTTTTTTTCATTTTTTGGATTTCGTCAGAGAGGTATTTTAAAACCACCGATAAATTTTGAGTTTGAAAAGGTACGTGGTATATATAACGAACAGAACTTGAAAGTCAATAGTCAAGCCTGAATGGGCATTATCCTGCGAATTACTATTTTAATCTAGCTAAATGTTGTGAATGATAGCGTGCAAGCCTTTTAAACAGGAGCGTATATATTTCCACCTACAATTCACTGTTGACAGTTCAAAACATTCATCTTCCATTTCGTTTCGGAGGCGCGTTCTTCGAATTCTTTCGTTGAAACAGGAAGTTCGTTTTTCATTCAACAATATATAATATAACATAACTCTCATGAAAAATAAAATTACAGAATGCAAAAAAAAACCAAAATAAATTGTCCAAGTTATTTAAAAATATTTATTTTATTTTCAATTTCAATGTTGCACGTTGTACGGTACAGAAGATCAAATTATTACAAGTGGAACCGATTTGCAAGGGAAGAATTGATCTGAACATAACGATACTATGACACTGAAAGCAGAAAACGATTCGACTGTAAGTTGCACAAAATTATATAGGAAACTGCCGATGTCCATTATTTGACGATATTAGGTCCGACTCAATTACGATCCTCGGAAATGAGAGATCGTGAGTTATGAGCACGGTCCTTTGTGATACTACAACAAAAAAAAAACCGTCCACCGTGATAGAGAACACAACTGCCCTAAGGCCCGGAAATCTGTCGGTCCGGTGCCAACCGATTTGACCTTTGCGCGGCTTCTAGGTATATAACACAAAAAATATCCAACCGACCGGAACTTTGTTACAAAAGTGGAACACTTAAAATTAAGCAGTCTCAATTTAACCCTGCACCATATAAACATCTTCCAAAACAGCAATAGCTTCTCGAAATTAAATTATAATAAAAATATAATTAATATATATATGTATATATCTTGAAAGCTGATTTTGTTTGACTTTTGAAGTTTATTTTCAAGTTGACTCAGTGAAAAAGATCCAGATGAAGGTTTTGATAAGTTGTCGATAAAAATGTTGAAAATCGGCGTGAGAGATGTCTGGCTTAACTTTATCAGTTGGTCCTAATTTGAATTCTTGTCTCGTTGAAGGAATTTTATCTCCGCGGAGATAAAAAGCGATAAATTTGGAAAAGCGACTATTTCTATGCGGCATTGTGTTTGGGTAAGGAAAGCAGATGGATGTTGGTCTAGTGTTTCAAAAAGCCGACACGTGAGCCCGCAGCAAGGCCGCAGATCGGCGCAGGATAGCACCTCCGGGTTTTCCTTGGCGACTTTTTACGTGCGCTCACGTACGCGCAACGCACTTGTGATGCTTATCGTTGACAATCTGAGACGGAAAGACGACGCTCTGTCGGGACCCCGGGGCATTGGACAATTTTCGTACGGACCCAGCGTCTACCTGCGCGCCACTCTGCTAGACTACAAAATGAACGTCCTCAGCGTTATTATTCAATGCATATATATGAATATATACATGCTCAACATGCTAAGGATATTGCGTCCCTTAACGATGGAAATTGAACAAACTAGTTACACAATCTTCGCGGCCCTCAATTTGAATGAATAACAAGCGCGCATATTGTGCGCGCAGCGTGCCTGAATAAATGATTTCACTTTATTGCGTGCTTATGCGCTGCTGCTGCTGCCGTGCTGCCACGTACACGATCGTCATTTTTTTTAATCTGATTTGTATTCATCGGAACGGTTTTTTAATTTATCAAGATTTTCGGCTTCAAAAGGAGTCAGGGATTATGGGATTTGAATGACAATGGTCTGCGCACTTCCGCTCTCGCTCTATACAAAAAATGAATGTGTTGTGATTGTAATGTACAAACTGACAGCATGACTCTTCCGCGGTTCAACCAAACAAATCTGATCGCAACTGTGTCCCCAAAAAGGAGATCGTTAATTCGTAAATAACACCGGCGTACACACTTGTTTGGGCATTTTTAACTTACACTACTACTCATGCGCGGGCTATCTCCAAATCGTTCGCATAAAAAACTTCTCGGCTATTAAGGAAGAGGACTTGAGAAATTTGCTCGAATGAATTTTAGATTTTGATAGGAGTTAATCGACGGGTAGATTTTGATCAAAAAAACTAAATTATTTGACATCTGACAATTGTAGATTGAAAGATTAAAAAACAAGTCTCACGTTGAATTAGAAAATGGAAACACGAAGTTTAAATCTATTTTCCAGATATAATTAATTATTGTCTTTCGGTTTTTTGTCGTTTTATTTTTGTGAAGTGGAGGTAAGATACAACAATCGTTTTTCGCGAATGAAAATTTGTATAAAGTTTATGGTACACGATAACTTATTCTCCCAAAGATATTGAATTTCATTTAGCATTATATCAAAACTGAAATCTATATTCAAATATATACTTGAAATTTACTCGTACCGTGAAATAAACATCAAATAAATGATAAAAGTTTTTTTTCAACATTTTATAGACCATCACAGCTTTCGATCTCTTTTTTTTCAATTTCAGACTATGAACTGCCACGTTTTTAGAACAAAGTTTTTTTAACTAGTACAAGATATGAGATAAAAACGGGAGATAAATCTCGTGTGTTCTGCAGCGCAAGATCTAAGCTAAACAAACAGTCATTTATGATGCAGCAGTTGTCGGCCCTGGAATTCATCTGGCCCAGGAATAGTCAGTGGAGTATATATTCTCGAGCTATTTTTTGGAGTGCACTAAAAAATGTCATAATGCTGCGATAATGACTGTTGACGCACAAACAAGTAATATATTTCCAAAAACACCAAAGAAAGGCGAAGCTTTGCCGTTTTTATGTAAAGTGCTGAAAACGAAACTGCTTTACATTTTACGATCCGAAAATTGCGCAATTTCTTTTCAAAGAAATATTTAAGTTTGTTATTTTCGTTTGCTAATGGCGAATTGAACGCAAACTCGTAGACAAAATATATAGTTACACAAAAAAAATTCAATTTCGGTTTTATGGTGAATACAAAAAAAGAATCAAATAAAGTTGGCACAAAAAACAGTATAAAAATACGAAAAAAAAAAAGTCTGTAAAAAAAAAGTTTAACAAAAAAAAAAGCGCAAATAAGTCCTCGGGGCGCTGTGTGTGATACCCATACTTTTCTGCTTTACTGGCTTTCATTTCATAAAGGTCCTCCTTTTCGAAAAAATTACTGTCGAATTAGTGTGCGCCATTAATTTCACGAACTTTCCTTCTTGCTGCCCTAATCTGCGCGCACACACGTCCACAATTAATATGATTTTTTCTACCTGGCTGTGTGTACGTGTGCACAGGCTTCTTTCAGTTCTTTTTATTCCTTTTCTCCGACCCTAGATCCAAACCCCTAAGGAACTATAATAGATTTAACAGTTTCCAGCCCGGGAATTCTCATCTTCAAACTTTATCCGACGTAAAAACTGACGGACGTGTGGAATACACTTTTTCCTCGAGTATACTTTGATTTTTATTTTCACAATAGCGTACAGATAAAGATAAAATGAAATTGCACGGGCGCAGTGAAAGATGAACTGGCGAATGAAAAACACGAGTGCAAATCATTAAGAGAAAACGACATTTGAGTTGATAATGAAAAGAAAAAGTTTCGAGCTGAAAAAGGAAGAGAAGCAAATAAATGAAACTGAATAAGGAAGCAAAAATTAAACGCGATGCACGGACGCTCGTGTTTAATGATGGAACTTTCTGTGAGAAATTTAATATGTGAGGTATATTGTATTGTTGAAATAGTATTGAGTGAAGCTGTGGAGGAGAAAACCGATCTTCCGGATGGTCGTTTGTAATGAAAATCGTGTGTAGGCAATTATGTGCAATGGAAAAAGGAAGTCGAATGATTTTATTTCTTGTATTGCTATATTTTTAACACCTTTTTTGTGTTAATAACAGAAATAAATAATTTGTCGGAGCAAAACAACAAATTTCCGCTTGGTAAATGAAAGATAATTCCAAACTAAATGTGTCGCGTGCCAATTGATATTTTCCAAATGACAATTTTTAATTATTTTAATTCTCAATTGCACTTAATGACAGCCAATTTGTATATTGTTGCCACGGAACAAAATCGCCATTGGCGAGCGTACCTATCAGCGATATCCGGGGAACGTTAAATGGGTATAGCGCGCTTGGTTACATTTCATTCGACTTTTAGAAAACCATGCGCCGCGATGCAATTGTAAAAAAAGTTTCGGATTTCAATGAGACACGTGAACGTAAAAGACAAAAACTAGTGCAAAAAACCAACCGGATTCAGGTCATTTTTGCATCCGTTCACCACAAATTTTAATGAAATCATCATTGCAAATACAAAAAAAAAGTTAATGCAATCCTAACCTCGAAATTTTTGTTAATATCCAAAAATTACAAGTTCCTCATTTTTCACTCGGCATGAAAATTGTATCTAAGCTTTTTGTAAAATTTCATCTAAACTTTTTTAATCGAACGTTCGGAAATACGGGAAAAAGTAATAATAACAAAAGAGGCGGGGATCAAAAAGTTATATCATCGAATGGAGAGCGGCCGCGCAAGTTTCGAAATTTTTCTCAGTATCGGTGAGTTTTAATTCGGGTAAAATCAGAACCAATTGATCGGTTCCGAGGGAATCGCAAGCTTCGTTCGGATGGAAAGTTACAGCGTAAGTTTTCGTGGGACCGCGCGCGGTAAACAACATTTGGAAATCAATAGGACGCGAAACCTGCAATTTCGGTACTGTTAATTGGCAAAGTCGGTTTCAGGGCAATTAAGACGCTCGATTCGAGCTTCCGTTCGTCCGATGCCGGCCGGTGAATGGCGAAAACATTCACTCTCGATTGTCCGGGCGGTACTTTTTTGCTCCCTTTGATTTCTTCGAAGGACCCCGCCGGGACAAAAAAACTTTTGCAGAATTGTTTGATAGACATTTCAGCGGCGAGGAATGAGATCTGTTTAATTGTTGGCTTTTTCGTCGCAAATTTAATGATTGCGTCAATCATTTTCGTTAACAAGAAATAATACATATAATTGATACGGATCGCCATTGGAATGTCAAGACAAAAGGACAGTTGCGCTCTTTTTTACATCCGTAATTTCATCAGATGTTTTATGTTTTCGAAAACAATTTTCTTTATATTTTTGATTCGGAAATAATGTATAGTTCAACAAATTTACTTTTTTGAAACTTTTTCGAAGAGTATTTTTTTACTTTTGATTCTCACAATTTTGTTTACCGTTAAATCGAAATATTGTCCAATCAAGTGTAAAAATGTAAACTCACTGAATAGTCGCAGGTGTAAGGGCGATCGAAAAAAAAGTTTTTGCTCTTCTTTTTTTTCGTTTATTTTTTTGCATCAAGCTGCTGTTGATACAGTCATAAAACTTTCACGTCTCTTTTTTCCCTACCCCTCCTCAATGCAACTTGAATTATTGTTTTATTTAAAATCCAGCTATTTTAATGACCACAGTTATACTCAAACACAACGTCAAAATACACAGACAAAAACACGAGTGATGCTCTTTTTTATACTCCCACAGCGTGCATATACAGACAACGTGAAATCGTATACGCACATGAAATTAAATTAAACTCCGCGTGATACGGCCAATTAAAAATTCATATTGCACTGAAAATTATAACCGAACAGAAAAAAGTGAAAGTCGAAATTGTAAGTACTAATTCACGAGCCCAATCTACCGGCACGATCTCTGGATCCCGCGAAATCTAGAATTTCGAAACGGACAAGTACTTTGCGCTGTTTGGTATTTTTAATCTTGTACTCAACATGTGGCAGCAATTATATCTGTCACAGCCCGTTCCACTTGTTTACCGTGCCTATTTTTGTAATTTTTTACACATGTTGACCTCCCTCGAAGATAAATCCGTCATCTCCGCGTGATGAGTAGTTGCAGCGCGGCGAACATTTTGCTTTGCCCTTTTTTGTCTGTCTCCTTTCTCGTTTTTTTCACCAGGAACATTATCAACTTCACAACGGAAAGAGTATAAAAAAGAAAAAAAATGATACACTCAGCGCTGGGAGATTAGATAAAACTCGTGGAATTGAAATAATTTAGGGCGCAACTGCAGATGACGGAAATGTATGTTGTCGACGCGCAACGAAAACAAAATGATCAAACCAAAGGAAGTCGCGACGATATAGAGCCGAATGCGGGTAATCACATCTCCCAATACCTTGAAGTTATCGGCGTTAATGAGACGGCAAGTGGCTAAAAAACGTTGTCCGAAAAGAGTGTTTGAATTTTTTATACCCTCTGACTCGAATTATAAAACCGATCGATTGTTCATCACCGAAACGGTCGATAGGAAACCGCAGACCACCGAAAGTCGCCTTCAATTTTCTGCCGCATTTCCTGGTACCGCGCAATTTACAATCTCCGTGAACGAAATAAAAGGAACATTAAAATGCCCCGCGTTTTTGCACCCGCAACTTTGACGAATCAATAAAATCGAACACGATATAAAGAACTTGAGGAATTTCTCGTCTCAGTTCTAATCTTCTGAATTTCACAAGGAAAAAATCAATCCCGCTTGAGTTTCAGCGTCAACGGATTAAAAAGAACATATACAAACAATTTAGGGAGATGCGAAGGCTAAAAGAAATTCCAATTAAATTTTCTTTTTTATTGATTGGGAAAAGGTATTTTATAATATCAAAATGAAATTTGTTTCATCGTGTATGTGTTTATAATGTTGACACGTCCGTGTAAATGGACAACGATGTCCGTATAAATTTCACGTAAAGCACTCTGAAAGCAGTGACATTTCACCGTTTGTAAAATTGACATACGAGATTGTGCCATGTTCAATGAAATTACCCGGTTGCTCTTCATATCAGCCGGACCGAAATCCATATATTTTCATTGGGCCAATGCAAAAGAGCATGTCCCGTTCCTCAGATCTTCACCGCCTGTTAATTGGTCTTAATGGCCCATGGCACACTTATGATCCTCAGACGCCAAAAACTGTTCCACACAGTGCGTGCAGCCGTATTAACAGTTTCTTCCTGTTCCTTTTATAGAGAAATGAATACGCTTTATTGAGCACGAGATTTCGTTCCGGATATTTCGTGTCGCAGCTCGCTCATGCACAGGTTGAATTCAATTTTGACTGCCAATGAAGAAGAAAAAAACATCCGAATGATTTAAAGAAGTGAATCAAATTTTCATAGTAATTATTTTATATCTCATATTCCGATCGAGTTTTGTTGTCTCCAGTTTAATTTGGCTCTTGTCATATTATTCATATAAATGTGACACCAAATATTTATGATGAATTTTTTTTTTCTTTCCAGGTGTCTATTTCGTGATTTATCTGGTAACACGTTTTTGATTTTCAACAAGTCCATTAATTAGAAACCACTCTAAAGAATGAAAAGGTTAGCCACTCGACCCCGCCCAGGTCTTAAGAGCGACAAGAAAACGTCGAATGGTATCCAAAAATAATTTCTACATCACCGCGACGTTCAAGCCCCGAGCAACATCTGTTCAGCGCAAAGATGATGATCAATTCTGATACGGATATCAAGAGAGGTTCAAAAAAAAAGTATTCGGTCTGAGAAGTTGTCTGCATTCTTCAAAATCGGGAAACTCTTTTCCGCGCATATGGCGCGCTCGTCAGCTTATAGATCCGTCGTACAATCTGTTGGTCGAAGGGCCTGCGTGGGCCTCTATTATTCAAGCATTCGTTCGGGCGTGTAATATGGTTTTTTTTGGCTCGATCATGCGATTATTCTCAGCGTGCTTTTTTCTCGCAACTTGTTCTGCTGCGCCGGCCACACTTTACGTGCGGAACATTTTTGATCGAGTCATTATTGCAACCGAGCGTTGAGTGTTTTTCCGCATCCGCCAGATAATTAAGTCGGCGTTCATCAAGTTCGAGAAACTTTCGGCCAGAATAAATAAACGGCCATCTGTTGGTAGGGACGATTTTCATTATGTAACGATGCGTTAAACGCCGCAAGATTAACTTTTGTCTGTCCATTTTTCATTTTTCGGTAGACCCGCTACGAGATGAACCGGAAATTATGAAACTTATTAGAAAAGTTTTTGGTCTCGCTGAGGAATTAATTTTTATCTTCATCGATGATGAGTGTCGTGAAAAATTAAATCCCAAAAACAAATTGATTTTCTCTGGTACAAAATTATAATAAATAATTAACGAAACGTCGACGATTCAACCATCATGATTAGATGACATGCAACATGCGCGAAAATCAGAATTTCGTAATTAACTTCTGTTTAATTGGATACAAAGAATTTTCTGTTGCCATCAAGTTCCGTGAATGATATAAATGTTAATTGCAACGTCGGCTTATGTGATTTTGTGTTCGAATAGTCATGCATAAACTAAATTAAACTTTTAGTTTCGGAATACAATTTTTTCCATCTTATTTTGATCTGAAAAAAAAACGCGCATTGATTATCTAGTTTAGATATTTTTTATAACATTTGGTCTTTTTCAAATTAAAATCAGATGGAAAAATTCGAACTCGAGTCATAATTAAAATTTAATTTCAGTCAATTAAAATTGTACTCTACAAAATTATCTTCGAATTGATCATCATTGCATGGAATTCGTCTAACAATCCGTCTTTCATGTCTATATGCCCTCTGAATTGGAAATTAAAAAATTAATAAAATACTCTAATTATCAGTAATTGCTCCAGAATTGTATAAACTTATATGGTTCATATATAACTTACTGCATTCACAATCATTATAACTCGAACGTTTTTGTTCCTTTTTTTATTGCTCTTAAATTACATTCGATCCTAACTGTGATTGATGTAAAATTTAAATTCTGCATACACGTGCGATCATAAGAAATTATGCGAAATAATCTTACAATCATTTCAACTAAAAAATGCATGAAAATCTGATGGTGTACGTGTGTATGTTAATGGATTTTTACGGCCCATCATATTTGGCATTAATTCGATAAATATAACATAAATGCATGCTTCTCTGCTATTTGGCGTCCAAACAGCTTTTTAAATATTAAGATCACTTCGATTGATTATTTAGCTTAAGTGGTGTGCGCATCAAAAAGTGGCATCGTAAGTTGATTGGACGTAAATTCGTCCGTCGTTTTGCATAATAATGTTCTTTCTTTTTTTTTCCATTGCCCCATTTCAAGCTCCGGATAATTGTCGCATCCTTATTAAAAGAGACGGTCGATTAGATCCGGCAGACAATAAATTGGCCGCGCTACCGAAATAATTCGTTATTTATCGTCGCAGAACTGAATTTTTCTCACGTGCGCACCTTGCTGCCATGTGATTTAGTACTGTTTAAGTAAATTGGTTTTACGCAGATTATAAACGTTACGTCGCGATATATGCGATACTGTTTTTCGAAAATCGTAACAACGTCATCCTTTTAAGTGATGTATTGAGCAGTCAACTGAATTATATGTTGCGGCAGCGTCCAGTCACAGTAATTATATTAAGAAAAATGCACATCGCCTAAATTGGTCAAAATTAACTGAAATCGAATGTCCAGCGTCTTTGCTTGCTTATTAAATGTAAGTTTCGTCAATATTCAGTGGGGACGTTAAGTTATAACTTTTCAAGAAAATCAACTATTCAAATTTTCAAGTGACCATAATATTAGTAAGAAATGCGAGATGTTTTTAATTTATAAAATGCGCGGATATGTTAAAAAAAGCCAACTCAAGAAGTCTTATAGTATCGAGTTCCATAATTGAAGTTTGGCGTAATCAAATTAAAACAATGCAAACGATAACATTAATGAAATACATTTTCATTTACAAAAGTGATTTTATACAGACTTTCGGATTTCAAATCGGTCTGTTGAGACACACTTTCTGTTATAAAGTTCTGTGGCGCTGGTGATCGTATCACACGTGAAAAACTTTCTACCTTTTGCCATCGTTGTTAATTTTAATTGATATAAAACACTGACAAAACAAAAACTTAATGTTTTGATTATTATTATTTGATTTTCTTTTTGTTCACAGAAATATGTTATGGAAGAATGAACAAAAACAACATAACGCATATAATTTTTTCTTCAGGCGAAGAAGTTTGATCTTTAACTGTGCTGCACTTACTGCAGGCACAACATTTTTGAATATTAATTACTTCTCCGTTAATCAAATTTGTTAATATTAATACAAAAAATAGCTATAATTTATTAAATAATCAATAAAACTACAATCTTCTTCATTACTTTTTATTTTACTTTTTCAGAAAAAAAAAGGAAAAAATTCACAGAAATTTGAGAATTATTATTACAAATTTTCTTGTCGTGTCTATACGTGTTTTGTTTGTCGTGTGTGACAAACAAAATGCAAAGGAAATAATTTTTTTGCATATTACCTTGCTCATCAAACTGCAACATCTATATACTATATAGTTTTAAATTGTTTATTTTCAATTTCTAGCTCGCTGTTACAATTTTTTTTAAACAAAACAAAATTGAGCCTTGACCTGTCGGCATCAGGGCAGTCGTGCAGACTTTCAAATAAGACGCCTGCAAATTTATCATATCAATCTAATCTAGTGCTAAATTTTGGAGGGCACCGATTCATCTTTGCCGTGAAAAGTGAAGAATCTAAGAACAAGGTAATCCATCGAGCGTTGTCTTCGTTTCATGGACGATCGATCTTCGTTACTTCATACAACGAAAGCAGCACCTCTCGCTGTGGCAGGTCAAAAGTTTGGACTGCGAGAGCAGTTTTGAAGCTCTATGTGCGACCATATGGTTGCCGCGGGCCAGCATATTATTTCCATGAAGCAAGATGAAATTGGCCGAAAATTGGCCGCTCCGATAATAATTCCACATTTTTAATTTGACTTTTAATTTTGCGGGGTCGGCAGTTTGCAACCTCTCAGACGCATCGATACGCCGCCACGTTAATTGCTTTATAACCAAACACAAGCGCGATGGTAATTTAATAATCCACATTACAGACCGTTAATTAATTGCGCTGATCGCAACTCGATTTCAACTTTATATAACTTAATGGGCGTCACATTTTTTTTTCTTTCACCAATATCGCCCTTCTTTATGGAATCCACACCTTTTTGGATGTTTTGCGTCGCTATTTTCGTTTGCTTCCATTATCTCAGTTTTCTCTCTATAAAATATGCTAAACACTACGTGCTAAAGGGACTCGGGCGCAACTTGTTATTTGCGAATTATGAATGTTCGTAAGGCGAAGTATAATGATCCCGGATAACGGCCACTTTTTCAACGCTCAGGGGCAGCGGGGCTTAATGTGTCGGATGACGGCCTAGGAATTCTTAGGTACTATTAAAACCGGAGACCTTCCGCGTAAATGCGATTACCTCATTCGTCTTTCAATGCATTTCAGGTGAAACTGTGAAAGAACCACACGAAATCGAACTTGCAACTGTAAATACGTTTTACTCAAAATTTTTTCAATCATGAAAAACATTTTCACCACACATAACGCAACTCGGTCCTATGAACATTTTTTCTTTTATAATTTTTTTCCACTCATTAAATAATAAAATGTAAATTAATATTCGTACGTTGAAATTTATCCACCCAGACAGAAATTTTATCTATTCGATATAGAAGACTAAAAAAAATGTAAGGACGAGAGACAGTTTGGATGCATGAATGCATAAATCAATTTGATCTTTAACAGAATGCAGATGAGCATTCAATGATGATCCTGCAGGCTAAAATATTTTATACGCCGTAGTGACTGAGCTTAGCAGTGTGTCTTATTTCAAGATACTGGTGACATAATTCTGATATCGGTGTTTCCAAAAACGTTTCTTTGGTATTTTAAATGGAACACCCTGCACCGAAACTTGACACCCAACGTCAAATCAAGATGAGGCATACCTTAAAATTCCTGAGTTAAAAGTCAAACAAAAGAAGGTTATATAAGAATAAGAACATATAAAAAGTCGAAAAAATATTTTTTATTGTTTTATTATTGTTTATTATTTAATTTTTCAATTCGATGTAAAGTCCATACGATCTAGTGTCGTCGTGTTTTTTTTTTTCAAATTGGCGTTATTATTATACCGTATCTTTTTATAGATCAAGTAAAGTATGAAAGATTACAAGGGATCATTTTGATAATACATTGATTGAGTTTCATGTAAGACAAAGTCATCTGATATTAAATGATTTAATCGAGTTTGATATTCATGACAGAATCTCGTATCAACAAAATATCCGTGCGAGGAGGAACGATGTAAATTACATGAAAATGGGAGTTTCGAGACTCTGAGAGCATAAGTAACAGCGTCCGCTTGCTTTTAAATCTAATAGAACCTAGCTGACTATCTTTGCGTGACTACAGGGAGAAGCGTGACCGTAATTTCGGCAGCTTCATTGGCTGAAATCGAATGTCTTGCAGCTGACTAAGTTGGCCGCATAAAACGTGTCTTCAGATCTATTTTGTTTAATTCACAAGAAGCCAAAATCGAATACATGGTTTTCTTTACAATCCTTTATTATCTCAAAATTTTGAGTGTACCATTCAATCTAAAATTAACATATAATTAATGACCACATGGCTGAAAGCCGGGAAAGAAAAGAAAAAACTTGAAACCAGTTTGAAACTATAACTTCCGATTAACATAAATCTGTTGTTTTTCCCTCAACTACGTCGGCTTCTTGTTTTTCATTCAGAGTAAAGATACGCGGAGAAAAGAATAGGGGCAAATCTTGTTTTTCTCAAAATATTTGTAATCACGGCTTTGAAACGATGACACGCAAAGCACATTACTATTTTCGATGACACAAAAGATACTGCTGAATTGCTTTTATTGAAGTGGAATAATCTCGACAGGAATGTTACTAAACAGGGGTTTAAAGGATTAATATCCGAATGCGCCTTTTTCGGATTGCTTTTTCAAACCAACCAAGCTGAGTGATCGACATTGAAACTTCTCTCCTGATAAGTCCGGTGCATAGATATGTCATTGATAGTGCTTCGCTGCAACAAAAAAAAAAGGTTTTCGTTACAAATTTGTCATTGCAAGTGTCTGGCAATTGATTCAACTTCTTTCAGTTCATGTTTATTCATTTCCTAGACACGCTCTCTCAATGCAGAGACTAAGAATTGTTCATAAAAAAATGTTTTTTTTTTATTCATATAAATTTTATAAACATTTTTTATTATTCGATAATTCGGAGAAAATATGTAATCATATTGTTCAGCATGAATATGAAATAATAAAACGAGCGGAATGTTTCTGTTCATGAAAAAATAATTCTACCAGCGGAACATAAATAATAAAACATTCCAAGAATCGTAAATTTTCATCACAAAGCAGACATGATAAGGAAATCAATCGCGAGGAGAATAAAACTCGTCCTTAATGAATCGTAAAATCAGTATATCCTCATTTCAAAATCCAATAAACTGATTATTTGCCCGGGCAAGTCGGCCGCGCACGAAAACTCTCAAAATCCACAATTATTGAGCGTCGAAAATTCCTATTCTGTGACTTCATTACCGGTCCTTCATCGGAAGATAAAGTTTTTTTTTATCGGCCCGCCGAAACGATGATGCGTTTGTGAAAGAACTCATCTGTTCATTATATTTGGAAGTTGGAGCAGCACTTCCGAGAACGCGCATCTGAGATGAACGGCGGCTTTATTGGTACGGTATAGTGGCAGTTTTTATTGGCGCGTAACTGCGCTGACTTGTCCATTCCTTTATTCGACGTTTCCGGCGGCATCAAAAACCATCGCCGGTAATCGAATCAACTTGAAATCCACGAAATTTCCCCTTCGATCCCAGGACAATGAAGTGTTTAATGCGATTACGCGAGAAGCACACACACACCCACCGGTTCCCACGGCGCACACAGCTTTATGACACTTTTCTGGAGGCTTGATGTCGCATCTAATCCCAATGGAAATCCCATCCGGGCATATTAATGCATGCAACAGTTTGTCTCCGTGATTTATTCATAAATAACTACCGATCTTGGTCACGTTTGTCTGACAGACGTAAATTATTAATATGAAACTGACCCTTAGTTACAGAAATAAAATGACAACTTGAAAAATTGTAAATCTCGAGATATTACCGATCGATCATGAAAATAATTTTGTTTATTATTTTTATCCGAACAGTGAAAATTACGGTTGTGAGCCAATCGCGGGAATATTTTTGAATTGATTTTTGTTGAATTTGTTGATCAGAATTTTCAGTCAAAGGTTGAATTGGCTGAAATACTAAATCAAAAAACAGCGAATGCAATGAACTTTTGAAAGAAAAAATCGATTTCATGATGGACGCATAACGACATCATAAACCATCAACAAGCAACAACAAAGCACATGTCAAATGTCGAATTATGCACGAAAGTTACATGTTCACTGGTTACGATTTTCCAGCGTATTGCTCGCGACAAAATAAAAATAACCATCTCTTTTGAACCATCTGTCAACCGCCCGACAACTCTTTTTTCTCGACAAACCTGCTGCGGCACTTAGCGAAATGATTTCGGTCAGATCTTTGAGTGCGTGTCACGCTCAAGCACTCTTTGTATATACCAAAATCAATTACGCATAAGATGTATTATGCAGAGTTCCAATAATGCTTGTGGGTCGCGCGGCCAAATTTATGTTACATGCCGAGAATAATGCAGTTAAATCTCTTCAGAGTTAAACAATCGTGTGTGCCATAGTCGCTTGTTTTTAACATTATGTAACTCGATTTGCCGCACGTCACGCCTTTTCCGCTTACGCTTTTATTTATTGGGCTTCGATTTCGAGCAGAAATGTATACGCTTCAGTGCATCATCGTTGAGTGTGTTCATGTATGTAAAAGAAAAAAAAAACGTTATTCAAATCGGTAATCCATCGAGCTCATTTACGTTAAGCTACAAAATCGGGTTTAATTGGTTTTCAGAGAATTCCAAGAGTAGTGATTTTCAACGGGGTGAATAAGAACAAACATTGTCGTTGTTTACGACCCCCTGGGCTTCATATGATTTATACATTGTATTAGGTTTTATGGCGTTGAAGGATTCTAGTTAAGTACTAATGTATACAGGATATATTGCACTGCATTCCTTGCTTTCTCAAATAAAATTTCTTATACGGCGCTCGTAAATGGTAAAATTTATGTGTTTGATTACACAATTTACCAACTTGTTCAATCTCGAAGGGTATCATGCACCAAAAATCGTAAGTTTTATTTTGTATTTATCGTCTGCTCTTTCGATGTGTCAAGTGATTTTCAAAATTCTGCTACCTGATTTATCGTTTTTAATTATTTCGTACATACAGAAAAATGATTGATTTATCGTTTTGCTCGAATATTTTTACACGAATGGGCGGTGCAAGCTCTTCACCTTGTATTATTTTCCACCCAAGCTTTCATACATTGAAGAGTTTTACATAAAACAGGAGAAAAAAAAATGAGACTAAGACTTTAATCCTGACGTCTATAATTTTCTTTGATTTATTAAAATCGTCACAGCGCTAAAAGGCATAAAACAAAATAACATAATCCACCCTCGCAAATCCTGTCTCAACAATTCGCGCAGTCTTATTCAAATTTTATGTTCGCCCAACATGAGAACCCGCGCAAGAAAATATTATCTCGTGATGACAATTCGCGTTGACGATCCCTCGCAAAGTTTAATATTATAAACTTGACCGCGATGAGAAAGAAAAAACGACGTTCCGTCTGTCTCGCGATATGCCGGGAAAAAAATTCGACTTTCATTTCCAGATTCTTAGCTCTCGCGGGACGTCATATACGAGAGCGGACAGAATTTGCGTGTCTGTGTTGGATTGTGTCAGTGTACACTTTAAAAATTACACAAGCCTGTTCGTTTTATAGGTAATCGGTGATGCGTCGAGTCGTGTTATTTATCGGGCGTAAAGCCTTTATCAGGCTTTCTTCGAGCGTGTATATTTTTCGTACCGGGCCGTACGACTTTTTCGGTGGCGCAAAATCGTGCGGTGTTTCGCGTGCAGGTGGCACCGAGACGAACATCGCTTTCGACGAATGCGCCGTCCGGAATTAATTGTAATGGCTGCGCCCCTTTTTGTCCGACCGATCCGGCCCGATTTTCGCGTCCACCCGTAACGGCAATAATGACTGCTGAAAAAGTCACGTTACGGTCGTGTCATAAACGCGCGAGCGCTGCCACCATAAAATGCAAACTCGCAAAAACTCTAAAAGGGCACCGAGAAACCGCAGTAAATTAAGTAATCGCGTCGAGGCCTTGAAAAGGGATTCCGCGGAGAAAATGAATTTAACGCCGCGGGCTAAATTACGCCATGGCTGGAAAATTGAGAAAAGCCACCCGCAAGCTAGACCGGTAAAAACCCAACATTTTTTCCGCCAAAGTTATATGGATGATAAGCTGCGATATAACACGTCTCGGGTCAAATTAGACGGGGATTTGTTGTTAGAAAAATATCGTCCGAGTTTTATAATCAGTGTATGTCTCGGCGAAATTTCCCGTGAGGAAATTTCTTTCATATAATTTAGTACCAGAGGTCTTATTATTTATTAATATTTGTAACGTGGAAATTCATCTTTCCATTTTTTTTCGTCCGTAATTCAATGACTTGTAATTTATGTTTCCTCTCGAAACAGAACATTTCGATGCTCCACTAAATTCAGGGACGTCGGGAAACTGTAAAATAATTTATCTCGAAGGGCGAGCCATTTACTGCTCGAGTTTTTCATCACAGGTTTCACCATCGTTGTATTTACTTAGAAATCCATTCAATTTTCCATGCACATTTTCTTGCCTGACAATACGATATTATTTAATTATACTTTAGACTATTCATACTTGTTGCGTCACACGGTTATTATAACAGTAACACCATCTGTAAAAAGGATTAGAGATTTTTGGACTCTGTTGACCCCGTTTGATGAAAAGAGAGAGAAAAGTAATTTATTCAGTCGTAGCCATCGTTAGAGACCAGAACAATCGAAGAAATTGAACATTGTTCATCACCCTTCATGGCTACTTTCCCACTTCCGTTACGACATCCTGTACGTCGCTCCGAATGCGCAGACCCAATGAAATTACAATAAATCACCAGAAAAGTAACCAGCGATCCGGGCGGCTATGAGCGTGATGCCAAGGAAATATTTCAGTAATGATATCCGTTTTCTTTGATTCGCTCGCTGAAAAGGTCGTCCCCGACTTTTGTGCTCACCCTAATAAACCGAGGACCGGCCCCCCGACCGATCATCGCACAAAAAAGACGACTCCCGACGTCACTAATCGGACAAACAATTTTTTTCGATGGATGCCCTCTGATTTACAGCCAAGAAAAAGAGGGCGCTGCTTGAAAACGACCGAGGCCAAGAATTAAGCATTGCAGCAATTTTCGATACTCATGAAGGTGAGAATACATTTTGTGTCGTAAAACTTATGATTTACGGAGACTCGCGGAGAAAAGAAGAAAACGGTCTGTTTCATATTTTTTTTTCGCAAAACGAACTTTCATGTCGGCTAATTTAAGGGTAGGACCTGTTTCCCTTTTCGGACGCGACATTGTTTCGACGTGCAAAAAAAATTACAGTTATCAAGTCGCCTAAAATGGTAATTAAAAAAGCGTCGCAGCATTAAAATATATATCCCATTAAATGCACGGGCAAAATTAATTACGAGGCCTGCGGCCCCGCTGGCGGGATAAAATACGCACCGGGTTACTTCAAACGATCGTCGCCGTTTGATCCTGTAGTCTTAAGCGCGCGGCATGGCCGAATAAGTCTTAGAGGATTCTGCAGGTTTCGACTATGCGGTAGAGAGAGCTCGCTGTGGCATGTAGGTCAATTTAAATGCTTCGCGTCCGAACACAACTTCGGATCGAAGTTCGCAGTCAAAATTCGTGCAAAGTAATTGTAACATAGTTGAATAGCATTGTTACAACGGGCCAAGAACAGGGTATACTATGTGAACTGAATTTAAGCCGGCCTCTCGATTACAGTACCTCTAACTGATTTAAACTTACTTGTTTGTCACTTAGTAATATAATATTATAAAAAATTTTATATTAAATCGACTTTCGAAAATCAAATTAAACATAAAACGATCTATTTCTATTATATCATTATAAATGCAGGATATTTTTGTTTTTAATCAAGTACAGACAATAAAAAGTGAATTGAATGACGATTAATTTGAAATGATATAATTGAAAATTGCAGAGACATATTTTGCGTGTTCGCGCTGTACGGTCAGATGTTTCGTATTCCTTTGTTTGCGTTCGGATTGTTTCATGTTTTTTGCTTAAGAATTTAGTCATTAATTAATTTCTGGTTAATTACACTGTGCGTCAACAGGACAATTAAATAGAGGGCGCGCCGGCAAAAAGGTTCTCTCACTTGAGGTTTATGCGAAACAAAGTGATTACGGGAACTGACAAATCACGCATCCACTCGCTGTGGCCGAGTCGGATTCCGAATTATAATGCCCCGAATTCCAGCGTGCCTGGATGTTCATTAGCTCGCCGGACTTCCGCGAAAAAAAGCCGGCGTAATTCGCGCAAAAAAAGACCGCGACAGAGATGCGCATTCCCGCGTGCCATCACAATGATGGAGTAGCAATTACCAATTACCCGCGGGGGTCCTTGGGAGAGGACGATTTTGTCGCAAGGCCCGAATTTTCGTCCTGTCCCTTTCGTTCACCTGTCCCTTTCACGGATCGACTTTTGAAGCGCGACAGATCGTCACAATGAAAATTTGTCTGCGAGGCATTTGACGCGAAAAACGTCCTCTCAATGTGCATTTCACGCTTTGTTAGCCGGCCAGCCGATGTGTCGCCTTTATCCCCCCGACTTCCGAGGCCATTCAATTTTCACCGAAATGTTGTTCGTGTTTTTGTTGCCGCTGTTTATCTAGCCCCGACTTATCTGAGACTGTTTGTGCTTCAATTGGCGCCGAACGTGGGGCGGCGATGATAATGCCACAACCGGGAATACCGTTTGTGGCGTTTTTCCGTCCCTTTTTTTTCTCCAACCACGTTTTTTTTCGGCCGCTTTCTTTCTCGTGTGCATATACCCGGCTTATGAACGCGTTATGGTATTTGATAACAATGAGACGAAAAAAAGGGTGGTTCCGGGTTTAGCGAGGGGCTTTAATAATTGTGCCAGACTGCTACTGCGAGAACTCGATGTTTTGACGATCGTGGCCGAGCCGGGGCGCCGCACGGAATATTTAGGGGAAGTTCAAATGCTCTTGATAACGCTGGTTGAATTGTTAAGTAGGTAATGTTCTCAGCAAGTGTGATTAAATGTGTGTTTCTAAATATTTGAAAATAACGCCGGCCGGAATTCCCCTTTGGGGAGTGTCTCGGCTTTCGCTGAAATTTAATACGCGGACTAAAATAAATGTTGAAATACGCGCGCAGTAATTATTTAGGATTTTCCAGACAGGGTGGAAGATAATACAATTTATTGTTGGGATAATTTTAGAGATTTGTTGTTTTTTTTTTTAATTTTAATTTTTCCAGTACATTGTGGTTTAGTTATTGCAGGAGTATATTTTTGTTAAAAATAAGTCTGTTGCAATTATATGAAAAAAGATTGAATAAAAAAAATGACAGAAAATAAATGTATATGTAACTATTTTTGGTCCATTATACTTTATTTTCCATACAGACGACTGATCCTTTCTTCCTTTTTCGTCTGGATTTTTCGAGTTTTTGTAGACACACTATTCACCATTATAATTCTTGATATAAAAGAAATCATGTGGTCTTTTTGTACGCTGGAATTAAAATTTGCAAACTTTGTTCCTTTACCTTTTTTTTTCTTACCATAATATAATAGTTCGAGGATGTTTATTACAAACCATTCTAATCAAACGTACTCACTCTGAAAATAAACACAACTCAAACATTATACCTCAATTTTATAAAATAACTCGGGTAAAACATTTTTTCCAGAAAAATTTTCTCAAATTTGTTGATCAAAACCAAAAAAAAAAATTATCATCGTTGATTCGGTTCTCGAAACCCCAAATTTATCGTAATTGCTGGACAACGCAGGTTTTTGTTCAAAATCGCCAAAACAAGCGAGGCAAATTAAAAATCAACTTGCAATTACATTAAAAGTATCAGAGAAGGAGGGAAGAAGAAAAAAAACTCAAACAACCGCTTGATTGTCTCTAAATTTGGGCAAACGAATCTGCGCGAGTAAACATGGATAGAAGCGAGACCTATAATCTTCTTGAATGTTAACATGAAATCAGCAACGGCTTAGAAGGGTGCAATCTCCTTACTGAATTTTTAAAATTTCATTCATAACGAACCAGGACGGAATTATATTAATACATTGAACATGAAACCACAGAACAACGTTTCCCCGATTTTTTGGACCTGCTTTATTTATTTTCTCAGCGTTCCTAATCGAAAACCTGTGTACGCGGGAATCAGTTGCTCGACACTCATGAAAATTAAATAGGCCCGACGATCGTTCAGATTACGTCAAAATAGCATTTTCCTGCTTGGAGGGAAATTTATCACGTCGCAAGACGCGGTGATTTATCGGCTCAAACAACGCACTTGAAACAAAACGCTGCGATGCGCGCGCCTGCTTTTGAATATTCATTCGTAACCTAACACCTTCTCCGTTGAATAACGATGGAATTGTTTACATGATTAAATTTATTTACCTTAAATTCATCCAACTTTTTTTTATAATTGTATCACGAATCGATTGATTTTGGTATGGTCCTATTTTTAATTACCGTTTTAAGTCTATTCTTTCTTTTGCTATTTATTCAAATGTTGTACAGACAAAAGTTCATTTCAATTTCAGATTGAACTAAAACAGGGTCAATAGGGTGAACAGCACATTAGGAGGATTTGAAGTTTGACTAACAAAACCGTTGGGATGCGAGAGAAAAAAAAAAAACTCGTGTATAAAAAATATTCAATTTCACATGGATAAATCTATGTCAGAAATGTGAAACAAATATAATCAAAAGAATTCACTGTATGTTGAACACTGAGATTAATCTTACTCACATTTCCTAAATTTTGGCTCGCGAGGTTTACATTAATTCATTTTTTTTGACACGAGCCTCTGTACGCATCAGATGCTCGCGATAAAACTCTTGCGCAATTCGCATTCGAAATTAGTATGCGCGAAACCACCTAACAAGATCGTTTCAGTTTTATTCATGTTTCGTCTTTTTAATGACAAGCATTTATATTGCGTTAAGTATCCGATTTCGAATATTAAATTCATTTGGCGGGAAAAGAGACGAGGGCATAAAAGGAAAGACACGGTATAATCCCGTCCGTGATGTTATCTGCACAGATAATCGCCTCTCATAGTCCTTGTGAGAGTTTGCCAGGTGAGCTGGAAAATCAGCTCGCCCGCTCACAGGATTACACCGCGAATAAACAATGCCAAAGACGAGACAAAAAATGCCGAGCATTTTTTTGCATGCAGCGCCATCTTAGCGTTCAGTCGAATATGATCGATCTTTGCTGCTTTATAACGTATATATATAACTTTCCGAATAATCCGCGCAAACTTTGCAGACGCAGTTCACGTCGATCGGAAACAAGTCGCACACTTTTTACTCGTGGTATTAGAAATTGTGATTCGCCGAGCACGAAAATTGGGTGGGATAAACGAGATCCAAGCATACGGGTTTTCGACGTCTTATTTGAGAGCGAGAGGTTTTTTCTTGCGCATCGAGAAGTTTGGGCAAATTTCGCTGGTTTAATTGAAATATATTAGGGTCGTGGCTTCCGAGGCTTTTTGTTGGGATTTCAACCGGAGTTATGGAAAAGGAATAGGGACAGTTTTTTTTTTTTTCTCTCTTTCGAAAAGTTATAATGGCCGCGCCAGCGGAATCAAAAAATCCGATTTGTTTTGCGTGTATTTTGAAATGCAATTGAAAGTCTGAATTTGATTGTATAAATTGTATCGCTTCAGGGCGAAATGATGCGAAAAAGATTATGCGAATTTTTATCAGAAACAAAAAGTTTGGCCAAATTCTGTTAATCGATAAGCAAAGTTTTGTGTACGAGAATAACGAAATACAAAAGCAAAACGGTATGATGCCGAGGGTGTGATTAATATTTATGCAGTTAAGTTGCCGACATGAATAGTTTGACAAATCTTGTAAACTTGAGCGCGTGTTTCGGATCTGTGCATGCTTACTGTTAGTTATGGAGGCTCAAGAAACATTATTTATAATCCCAAGTTTGTCAAAGTTAAAGTTTGTGTTTTTCGCGTTGAGTGTTTTCCTCATTTACTTATGGAGTTTCTAAGCAACGATACAAAAAAATGTAACATTGTCTTATAATATAAAATCAATGTGTGCAAAAATATTCGATAGTAAAAATAAATAGCCTCATTTCTCATTTGTTTCAGCACATTTAAATAAGCAAACTTATCGAATCAGTATAATGGCTGGGAATAGCTGATGGGAAACGGTTTTAGTTCATTCGTAAAAGCTCATCAGTGTCGTGCAAACTACAGCCGGCGGTTTCGCAGCATTCGAAATAGTATAAGCCGTCTCCCTTCAAAATGATTTCGGTTGGTAATTGCACATTCGGATAATTAAATTCTGATGGGAGACAAAAAAAAGCTGCCCGACTATATAATAATGCTGGTTTATACCGTTTGAAGAATAGCGCGGCGTTTTGTTTACTTTTAATCTGCGCCACTGTGCGCGCAATCTATCCGCTAAGAAACAATCCCTTTCATCCGCGGTCTCTGTTATTAGAAAATAATCATTTTCGAGGATATTAAAGTCGCGTAACAGCAGCCGATTGCGAGCCAACAAAGGACCCTTCTTTAATCCGTAACAGTGATTATGGGATGGCGCTGTAATTGAATCGGGGAATGCACCCCGGTTAGGCTTATTGCCAGTTTGATAAATATTTATCGTTGGATTAAAGTAGTATCGAAAAGTGGCGAGTCTCACGCACGCGGATGCGCAGAGCTGTCACGCGGGGATCACTCTGGACCCCGGCTCGTGACGATTCTGTTACAAGTAACCCGAGCTGGCGCGTGCAATTTTCAAATCGACTCCCGCGCCCGTCAAGTGCCGGCAATATTTTACGACCCAGCGAGCTTTTTAATCTCGATTAGCCGATCCGCTTGTCGAGCTGCGACCGTTTCGCATCTGCCCAGAACAATATGAAACAGCCCAACGTTGCTCCATACACTTCATGAAACTCTTATCCACACGAGATGTTTTTCACCCGAAAAAATTGAATCAGATATCATTTAACCACCAGAGTATAATTCCATTTATTAAACATTTCTATTTATTAGCTAAAAAAGTGGTTTTCATCAATTAATGAAAATTATTTGAAATTTTTTTGATTAAAATCAATATTTGAATTCTTATATAAATGACGCAAAATAACATGGTCTCAACCATTCTGATTGAATATATGTTAATGGAACAGAGTAATATTCAACATCCACAAAGTCGTTTTATCTGTAAGTCAATCATCGAATACCACTTCAACAGATTGACGTGTTTACAGATACGAAGAAGGCGAAAAGTTGGAATCTCAACGGCAAGTCGGCGGTTTTATCAGATGCGCGGGGTTAATGGAAAATCTTGCTTCTAAGTGCGAGCCAGCTAAAAAATTGCTTGCCCAGAGCAGAGGTCTTTTTTTTATCCATAAAAGCATATAATTGACAAAATGTTACATTATTATAGTTCCGTGGAGGAGACGTTTCTTATTCGCATTTGACAAAAAACACATAATATATTCATTCAAAAACAAGAGAAAACATCTTTGTGTTTGCAACAGTTTTATTTCCATTTAAAAGCGACGCAGAAATAAAAAGAAAAGTAGCGTCAGCTAACAATTTTTAAACGACACCACACCTTGCACTTTGGCTGCGAAGAATGCACTGCCGTTAAAGGGACTCCTCGCCCATTGTCAGACAGTGTATATTAATATTATTAAGGACAAAGGATCATGCAAATGAAATGTGCGATACGAAGACACACCGAAATTGCGAGGGACGAGATCTTATTTTTACCCGGCGCAGCCCTCACTGTGGAACAATGGAAATTAAAGCTATTTCGTATCAGCGCCATTTGAATGTAAAGTCCATTCAGCAGCAAAATTTTCGGCGCAAACAAATGTCGTGGCATTATCTGCGAAATGACCCGAAAGTCGATTTATGAAATTTGCCAAATTAATCAGGCGATTTTTATTAAGCCAATGTAATTGGCTTTCGGGCAAATTTTATATTGTTTACATTCACCGCTGAGAATGGGCACGAAAACAATCGCGGGAGCATCAAGAGCTGTTAATTAACACAAATTAATAAAGGTCAGACAAACACGATTGACCTCAAATATTTTGTCAACACTTTTAGTCCGACGTTCACATGTCTTCTATGTTATATTTCTTTTGTAATTTTACATTCGTAATATAATGAACTTGTTCATTTTTTTGTCGACTAATGGTGCGCGAGCATTGAAATTATGATTGATCAATCAAAAGTCTGTCGTCAATGGCAACTCAATTCACCGAAAAAACGCGAGTAAAAAAAATTTTTTTTGACAACTGTATCAAGCGAACTGTTGAAACCCAATTAAAATGACCCCATCCAACTTGTGTCCTAATCCGAAAACAAAACACCTAGGCGTGCGCTGTTCGAACACTTGTTTTCACATGATAGTTTCGAGGGCCTTTGTTCGACTGTCATCCGACGTCGTTTGATTATGATATATTAGTTCGTGTCAATTTGAACGCAATCAATTGCGAGCTGATTTGGGGCTTAACATATTCAATAGTCATCGTTTTGGCAGGCCGTTTGTGAAAAACGCTGGTGGGCCGGGCCCCGAGGCGGCCTATCGTGTCAGCCGCGTGAAATAATTGTTTCACATACGGTTTAATTACATATTCATCGGCCGAGTGGATATTAGAATGAAATATCTATTAACTCTTCAAACAATGACGTCAGTAACTACACGCAAAAGGCGTGCTCAGAACGCTGCCCCGCATCAATCTTGGGCCTCGGTACACGCGGCACGAAACCAACGTGCTTCGACTTTTTTATTCCTCGTATTTTTTTTCTCTTCCGCTCTCTTCCCTTCCTGTGCCCTCAACGACTTTTCATTGTAAGTCTCAATTTGTATTTCAATCAGTACGAGATTTACGAATGTGTTTCTTCTCCTTCCACGAAAACGGCCACCTGAAATGATAACCAAATCTACCAATATCAAATATATTCTGGCCAATCAAATAAACAAAATATTTTTGAGATGAGATAAAATAAAGTACGCTCTACATTCAAATTATTTTGAGAAAAAACGAGTGACTGATTGTCAATACATTTTGTTAATTACATTTTTTTCTGTTATGTAACGCGCGAAAGTTGAAGTGATCGATTCTGTTCGTTTAATAAGCTCAACTCGTAATCAGACAATTTGCTATCTCGAAACGAATCTGTGTCAGATGGATTTGAAATTAACCCACACACGCGTGGTACAGAGCCCCAAAATCGAAAGTCCCGACAGTGAAAAAGTAAAAACGAAAGTTCATCGGAACTTGTTGGGACCTTCATTATGATTTCTGTACATAATTTTGTCATGTACCCCTTTCCTCTCTTGGTTCGTAAAACATAAATGTGAACGTGATTGGATGGTCTTGTAATCAAAACAACATAATCATTTTATGGACTTTCATCTCATCATCGTTGTTTGAACAAACTTTATTTCTACAAATATATGTCCAGTCGCCTTGTTTGGCGTTATTTCTGCGACTTAATCAACTTGTCATGAAAATAAAAAGTACGAGTTTGAAAGTTACAAGTGCAACAAATCAAAAATAATTGTAAAATAAACAAATCATACAGTTGGATGAGATTTTTTTTTTTTGGTATTTACATAATTAAAAAAGTTTGACTTTACTGATGCTAGAGAACAGTTTTTTTTTACTCACCCACCACCATCTTTTCTATACCTGCTCGTCTGACAAATTCACGACCATTCGATAATATCACTTTAATTAGCATCGTTCTAGTTGAATTTCCAACTTTTTCTTTTCCTTCGCTCTCGAAATTGACCCAACAGCCCGAGTGTATAATATTCTTTGAGCTTCATTTGAATATGTTCATCAACGCATCGTTATTATTTTTGTCCCTTTTATTTCCGTTCTATAATCAAGCCCATAAAAAAGGCGAACGCGATTGCGAACGAAAATCTATTGCAAAGCAATCGAATCGGAATATAAATGAAGCTCATCAGATTTCGGCATGATAATTATCGATTGAAATCAATACACTTTAATTGGATGTATGCATCATCTTTCAGCAAGCCCGTGAGTATTCATTCGGCAGCATAGTTACATTCAGATGCGAATCAAACGCTTTGTGTTTCATTATCGTTCATTACATTAATCGCACTTTACTTTACTTTTGCAAATAAACTCGATGAACGGGAAAGTCATTAAATTTATAATCAATTTCACTTTGTTGTGCAAGAGTTTCGAGACATCGTTTTCAAAATTTTACAACTCCGGCAAGTTTTCACAAGAATTCGCACAGACTTGCGAATCATTCGAAAGAAACGTTTTGCGAAACTTTTAGTATAGTACTGCACCACGTGATTTTTTTTAATTTACCTAAATACTCATTAACAGGCTCGAATGAAAGAGTTTTTGAAAATAAAAAAAAAGCCAGCCTCGAATTGGAAGACTTATAAGAGGAATGCAATTTAATTTTTTTAACCTTCCAAAAATTGATGAAATAAAATAATTTGATCTTTCCAATTTCGTGAATAACAATGGTCATGCATTTTTAAACTTTATAATAGAGTCAATACCGTAACAGTAAAAAGTGACCTTTTACAATAGTTCTACAGTGTAAAATGATCGGAATAATAAAAAGCAAAAATATACAATGATTATATACGTTATAATATTGAATTTCAATATATGTGAATCGACGCGAAAGTATAATTATAGCAAAGTCAATAAAAATTTTTTTTGATGAAAAGTTTCGTAAAAAGTTCTATATGCGATATGAAATGTAGTCAAAATATGATTGCAATGATTTTTATTCCACTTGAATTGAAGGTAAAAATCTATTAGGAACTATGAAATATCATGGATAAAAAAAGGGTTATAACTTAGCATAAACGATGATCATGTGTATAATATATATTGCTTTGATTAAATACCAAGTTGAATGCTCAACTCTATGATGATGGTTACGTGATTTTTGTAGCTTAATTAACCCATTTTGAATGGATAAGTGGATACTAATTTCTCAGATTCAACTAGCAGACATAATAACCATGATTGAACATTGACTTGTGATTGTCTCGCTTCAAAAACAATTCAATATTACAGCGCATAATATTGTATACCGCTCCACGAGTTCAATATACGTTACCGTATACACTCTCATGCAGAGACACAAATGGTATACTGCATAGTACTAATATTGTTTCTATACAACAGTCTTCCAGTTTCAATCGCCGTTTCTATTATTTTTGTATCAAATTCATTTCTTATGTTTCAATTTTGTTACACCGGTGCGGCGTTTTGAAAAATCAAACATAATTATGAGCTGAAAACAATACAATATTGTTTGAAAACTGCTGGAAAAAGTTGATTCGTTCGTAAAAGCATTTAAAGTTGATTTGATCATGAGTTTCTAAGTTGAAGCGATTTGCTTCTGATAAAATTAGTCGAGAGTTAGGAATAGAATTAATATCTCTCCTGGCTCAAAGCAGCAATATCGTTCGATGCTCGGATCTTGCCTCTTGAAATTCATTATTCACATCACGGACGGAAGAGAGCGAAACTAAAACTAATTTCAAATCGAGAACAACAAACAAGCAAGACGTTGGAAGACACCAACATATTGCATTATTCGACACGTTTACCGTTCGCTATAAGGCAAACATTTGCACGCTAACTCGACAAACATTTTGTCCCACGCGACTTGTCGGGGCATTTTGTCAGCGATTCGTGGTTTCGGCAAGAATGTGTGGTGAAAAATGAAATAAAAGAAAAAGTAGAAGTAGAAGAAAAAAAATGTGTGCATTAACATAAATCAAAATTGCAACACACACGCCACACAAAGCAACGTGCGCGAGGTACGAAAGCGTGAAGGCGGATTGCCGTAAATAGTCGTAAAATGCCGAATTCGGAACGATGGGCTGCCGTCCACATTAATCCTAATCTGGGCATTGAAGTGGAATCCCAAGGAATTGATCAATTTTCCCCGCGATTCGTCTTTCGACATTGAATCGAAGCGTTATTAGCCGTCTAAATAAGAATGAAGAATAGGATTGGAAGCTATGGGTGCTGAACTTTTGCAGCATCCAGGTGTGAGAAATGCCAACAATACATTGTCACAAGATCGGCCCCTCAATGGGCCGACGTTTATGGGACCAGTTCACGTAGTTTAGCGTCGCAAATGTGTCTTTCAGCTTCAAATCAACGGAGACAAATGCCCTTATTTGTACACATCCTGTCCATTGTGCGACGCATCACTTCCTTCGGCCGTCGCTCCACCCTCGGGCGACCCTTTATTCGGGTGCCAAGCTCGCGATATCTCTTGGCTACCTGTTAGAGAGCAGCGCATTCGATATATCCCCCTCCCCCGATTGCTTTTTACTCGACTCCTTGTTTTCTTCGGCCAAACTCAAGGAAACGCCCCGGATACATACGGCCCTGGGCGTTCTCATCTTTTTATCCCTCTTTGTTTCTATCCTTCCTTTTTTTATACGTCGCTTACAAACTTTTTCAATGACGTTTTTTCATTTCGGGGGTGGCAGCAAGCCGATTTCTCCATCTCGGGTTACTTCCTCGAGACGATTTTTCTACGACCGAAGCAGGATGCTGCAAACATCCCGACTGCTGTTCGCTGAAATATGTTGTTTGCACTTCATTTCATCCCGGCCGATGCTGATGGGGGCGGTTTGGAAAACAGATAAATAGGTCCGGCTTCGGAAAATAGACGTATATTACTGACCTGGCTTCCAAAGCGAGATCTACGGGCTCGCTCGGCGTCCGGTGTGATTAGAAAAGCTTTTGTTATTTCCAGAAAGAAATTCGAGTTTGATTGTCATTTAACAATTGAATCCATTTCTCCCTGATTGTGAGTAACAGATGTAGCAACCAAATGTTTGATGAGAATTTGAATTGTCCTCTTTGTTGTGTCTCATTTGATTCCCTGTTGCAGTTTATTTTATAATTATAATGCTATAAATTATTCTCATTGAGACACTCTCTACAACATATTTGGGGCAATTTCACTCAACAGATCCTCCAATAAAAGTTTACTTATTGATTATATAATAATAACAATGAAATTCAAGAGGCGCGCTTTTATCGATTTTTTTGTTACAATTACACAAATATGTGCTGACGTATAATAAAATTGCATGTGCATTGGCTATCGAGTGCGCTATATTTCAAATTAAAAAGTCGAAGTTAAAACTCAAAATAGATTTTTATTGTTGACTTTCAACATATCAGGTACACATTTGCATACAGATATTCAAAGTTTCGTAAAATTATTCACTGAAAACGTCCATTATTTGTATGCAAAGTAAAAATTATTCCACATGAAAAAAAAAGTATTTTGCTTTCAAATAAAAAAAAAAAACGTATCAGAAAACTCAAAATGACATAAACGAAAGCACAAGTCGCAGTAACATCTGTAATCCATAAGAAAACGAACAAAAATGTGTTATAACCCTCTTGAACAAAAAAATGTGCCTTCTTTTTTAACATAAATAATCGTGCGATCGAGCCGGAAAGCTGATGATTTTTCGAGCGCGCATGGTTAATTGAAATTTATGTCCACATTTTCTCGGGAGAGTGGGGTGTCAGCAACTGTGGGGCTTTGAGAACGAGCATGCCCGTCCGATCGCTTATCAAAGTTTTTGTGCGATCATCATACGGGTGGTTTCATTTTCAGTTAACTACTTAATAACGAATTTTTACTGCCAGTTAATCAGTCAGGGCGCCACCATTGGCCGAACGAATCGCCCCGGTCGATTTGTTATTAAACTCGCACTTTTACTCAACCTAAAAAAGTCGACACTGTAAATCATTTCTTGTCAAGTGTTTGTTTATCTGCCGCTCGCCATCTCATCAAAACACATCCTCGACCCGGTTCCACTTGGAAAACAAATTTCATTCCTTTGCGTTTTATAAAATAAGACGCTTTTTCTGAGATTTGCCTGTTCGGAACTTGTGTTGTTAAAAAAAAAAAATATTTCTTGGACATGATATCGGTCAGTGCTCCAGAGTGTAAGCGTTTCCCACGTCCCCGCACTATATATTCGTTTTTCATATATATCTAACCGTGACGTAGCATTTTGGTGTTTATGTTTATCCTTTTCCTTTTTTTTTTCTTATACAAACACAAACGCGAAATCGTCCCGTAGATAGGAAAAAGTGTGTTTGCGTTCTTCAACGTGATTATCGTTCGATTTGAGGAACGCGACTTGCGAGAAAACGTCGTTGCGTTGTTGCAAAAGTTCGTATTGATTGCCATAAATGCGAGCGGGGTAAAAAAGTTGGTATTCCAGAAACGCGACGATATTTCTGCCATCGTGCGACATTTTTCTAATGTGACAGCGAATATTATGTTTCAAGCGAAAAAATTAGGTTCGCGAGGATATAAAATTTTGTTCAGAACCTTTTCAGTCGGCTGGGAAAATTTATTTTCGCTTTTTGTATGGTGTGGCACGTTCGCATTGTGAGAATTAAATCTATTTTATTGTTCATTTATTACAGATCCCCGTTCGATAGAAGAAATTGGATAATCCAATTTGCGCGAAAGATGTCAGATTTCTGGACAACCTCGAGAAAAAGAACAAACATAAATAGAACAGGCTTTTAATAAAATTATTATGGTCTACCGCGCTCTTCTTTCACGACTGTTGCATTAGGTGCAATGAAAATCGGTAATCCAGTTATAGTGTCGAATGTTTTCACGCAATTCATCAGTGTTTCTTTCGAAAGGAAAAAAAAAACAGTTGAAAGCGTGAAACGAAAATAAACAAAAGGATTAGAAGCTTTGAAAATTTTCGACGAGCCATAAACACTTTCATTTATGAGACTGATTTACTGTTATATATACACTCAGAATTTAGTTCAACTAAATAAATAACATTCAATCAATGATTAAAAAGGATATACAAATTTCAACTTTTATGTATTCTTTACATAAATAATCAGTCTAAGTTTATAATAAAATAAGTTTTTATTGATTATTATTGCTCATAGCCGCGGGCGCTGAATAAAATGTATAAATAGTTTGCAACCCGTTTAGTACATTGACCCTAATCAATATAAACTTGGAAATGAAAATAGTGTATATTCTGATAAAATTTCTTTGAATATTAAAAAAAATTGACCACCTAACGGATGAATAATTTTCAAAGAATGTAAATGCACAATTCGATTTCATCATCCTGTCATCCTTTAATCGAAAAATTACATCGCGAATTAATTCGCGTTTTTCTCGTGGATTCGCGTTGATGCGCGCGACATAATTTTCTGCCTCAATTGCAACCGCACGAACTCTTTAACCTAGCCCGTATGCAATATTAAAATCCAATTTCTGTTGGCGAAACATTTCGCGTTGATCCGCGTATAAGCCCTCGTGGCGACTTGGATTCTTAGTCAGCAAACTGAATCAACTGAAAAAAAAAATCTCCATAAATGGGGAACAACAAAAAAAATTTCAGCAGGCATAAAAAATGTTGATGAAAATTTCGTACCGAAATTGCGTTTGCATTGAAATGCGGCGCGCGCGACATCAGTTGCACTCTCGACTATTCTTCTCGGAGGATTTTTCATCGCAAACAAGCCTGGTCGCAGGATCAATAGACGGCGTTCCGCAAGCGGTACGCAACGTTTTATCATCACCCCAGCATTGCAAGAGTAATAATGATGATTAAAAATTGTTCAGTAATATCATAATATGAAGTTGCTACAAAAAATGGTAAATTTTTGTAAGAAAAAAAATGTAAATGAATAATTGAAGGATAAACAAAAAAACGGTTGCATTTTCGCAAACGAAACGCACGCGCTGAGGACGTGTGTGAAATAAGTCGGCTGACCATATGCCTCGGCATGGCAGAGCCCACGGGTAATTACAAGGGATGCTGCATAGTGGATAAGGGTGGGAGTGGGATTTTGAATGGTGGGGCGGCGCGTCTATATAAGTTTGGTCCTACTCTTGAAAGGTCACAGTCGGCACGAATTTGGAGGGTTACGGTGGCTCAGTGTCCTTGCCGGCGCAGTCCCTGTTACACGTTGTTTGTGTGCTGCGCGCTCTCTGGTCGGGACGGGCGCGTAAACAATCGCGAGTTGACGGACCAGTGGAGTGATCAGTGCTGTGCGCGCGGCCCAACGGATGACATTGCGGCGGTGAGAGAGACGAGCAGCCATGCAGAAGTCGGCGTTGTTGTTGGCGCTATCGATTTGGTGGTGCGCGATCTTGGCCTCCGGCTTCGACCTTGGACCGTACGTGCGGATCGCGCAATGCAGGTCGCAGTGCATCCGCGATCACAGCGTTGACGGCTCGAGCGAATGGTACAGCAGCCGCATGGAGAGCCAGTGCAGTGAAGTGAGTTTGAAATCAAAATGTGCATGCTACGATTTAATTAACATCGAGGGGGCCCGTCTTATTTGCGGATGCAAATAAGACTCGAAAAATTTATTTCTCTATTCCGACGCGAACAAGAAAAAAAATAAAGAATGAAGAATCCCGGCCAACGTACGAAATCACGATCATAATTCAAAGAGCTAACAATGCAGCCGGTAGCATATAATGGTGTGCTCGGGCGCTGCCTAAACTACCGGGCACAATCGATTTCCTGGAAATTCATCATCGGTGCCCCGCGTGCGCGCGCGATTAATGTCGCGTGTACCGTCCTTCCTAACTAGCGCGCGCGATGTCGCCGCCGCGCAGATAACCGATCTTTGGCAATCGAAAGAAGAGCACACCGGCGATAAATCTTGCCGAGATGGGTGGAAAAGCCCGGTGGTCCCCCCCGTCCTTAGGGACGTCACGTACGACGAGCTCTCGTTCGTACGAAAATAGCCGGACAGATGGGCTACGAGATTAACCGGCACAATAGATACGCGCGAGGGCGTTGCTCATTTGGGGCCGAGACCGACGACGAGTGGCGTAAGCAAATAATGGGGTCCAGAGCATTCCACGAAATTGCATTGTTAATATTGCACACACAGAGCGCTGACCTAAATGGCACCCAGCTCTCCTCTTCTGCCACTTAATAAAACCGTATGAAAAATGTCTCCATTATTGCGCCGTGTGGTGCCCGCCGCCATAGGGCACCAATACGTGTTGCCTGCACGATCCCGCGGATCGCCGCTAATCCAGCGAGCCTGTCTCTCAACTACGCACCTATATTCAAATCAAAAGGGGGCGACGACAAACGCGTGTCCGCCCAAATCACTCGGATAATTACGCCGATCGGGATGATGAGTCACACAAAGTCTCGTTGTTTTGTTTTTGTTGTTTACGCGCGCGAGAGCACGTGGGACGTTGCGCGTTCATCTGCCGCGCGCGATTTGATGCAGATTTATCGCGCGCAACGTGTATATAAATATATACATATATACGAGTCGCACAACGGCGATAAATGATCGACGGTTTAATTATATGCGGCCGTTAATTCGATCTTATCAGTTGTAACGACGACGCCCATCGATAACGACTATCGTGGGCCGTAAATCAGGCCCGGAATCGCAAAATCGACGGACCGTTTCGGGTTACACGGGTGTCGTAAACTCCGCGCGCCGATGTTCGCTTGGCGAAACCCAAAAAGACGTGTCGGCGCTGAAAAATCGGCCGGCCGTGTGTAATTAATTGCGTCTCTTTCTAATGATATCAAATTGAACGAAATTGGCTACCAAAAATTAGGGGCCCCGAATTTTGGGTACCGCGACACAAGGGGCTTATTACACTCGACACCGAGATTTCATTATAAAGCCCGCGCGCGTATATATACGTATATGTTTTGGGATGCGTCATTAACGCTACCGAGCCGGTGTGCATGCCGTAGCGCAGCCCAATGACTATACGAAGGGAGAGGCGAAAAAAAGCAAAAACGCGCGCGGGAATTCTGAAACAGGGGCCGTCGCGGGGTACCCCAATAAATATGAAAACAACAACGAGACGCGATGCCTGCATTATATTCAACTCGGCGAGCAGGTTGCAGGCTAATTCGAGTCTTGGGATTGCCCGAGAACCCAACTCCCTTCAATCGGACGACTCTTGATGGTTTTTATATTCTCCTTTCTTTCAGAGCTTCTCCTCTTTTTTAATCACGCTGCAAAAATTTTACGTGCCTTGTCTCTAAAACACGTACCGCTTTTTTGTCTGTTCACAGTGTTGGCACTACTGCGAGGTCGTGGAATTCGAGTGGGACAAGACCAAGTCTATGTGCGAGGGCGACCAGGTCCATCGGGTGAGTACTCTCAGGCCCTATACGCAGTTGCGGTCAATTTCGGATTGCTCCGAGATGAACGTCCGTGTTGCGGTGCCCACCGCTTTCAGATCCTTTTATTTTCATCACGATAATTGCATGAGTTGCTGGAAAAAAGAATTTGCGAGACTCGGTTGTTTTTGGCCCTCTTGTTTTTTTCTTTTTTGCATTCGTATTTCTTTGCCTGGTTTATTCAAGTTTGATGGTTTTTTTTTCGCCAACGTTTAACGGTAATTTAAATTTAAAAAAACATCTCATTTGTGCAGACTGCGATCTTTGACAGTACTTTGAATTTTGCTTCATATATATATTATTTTTGTTTGGGAGTTTTGAAAGAGAAATAAAGATATTTCAATGCGATGCTAAATTGGCAAGTTGATCATAAAATGAGATAGGGATTTGTTACACAACTCAAAAACAAAAAATATAAAATCCATACTTTTACTTTTTTTGAAATGTCACATTTTCCATTTCGCGTGATATATAATTCACTGATTTCTATATGTAAAATGTAAAATTTCGTATCAAAAAAAAAAAAAAATAATAATAATTATTTGCGTTCGTGAAGACACATTTTTGTAATGATGTGAAACATTCCATGATAATGTATGTAAATGAAAAAAAAGAGCTCTGGATCTATATTTGATGTTTTCCAACCGTTACACAACTTTAGTCATAATTAGAATCTTTCTTGAAATTTCCCTAATGAATATGAAAACAAAATGAGACGTTACATAATGTTTGGATAAAACTATTTCTATTCTGACATAACCAGTCAGTTATAAAAAGTCACCAAAATTCAAACTTGTACGTTAAACATCGAAAAAAAAAGAACTTGAATAATTCCTTATACAAAAATATTTATTACAAAATGATGTGAAATTCGGATTTCCATGCACAAGTCAAAAATTCCAGACGGTCAAAAATTATTGCCATGAAATTGAATATCCATAAATTCGGCCGGTGAATAAAAAAAAAAGGAACAATTAAATCCGCAACTGGCGTTCTCTCTCACGTGCATCAGTCCGCAACATCGCGCACAAATCAAACACCGGGCTCTCTTTGCACAATCATATCGGCAGCAAGGAATGTGCTTCTGTTGCCGCGCAGCGTGATCTCATCCGCGCGATAAAGCCGGGGCATAATTTTCGCGCGATACGACAGCAATACTTTATATCCAAATCTGAGCACGATAAGGAATCAAAGAGATAAAACGTAAATTAACAGTAAAACTTACGCAAGGAGGTTTTCTCGGATCGATTTGCAAAATACGTTGATCGGACGAGTATTGCAGATTATCCGGGCATGTGATTCGGTCGGTTTATGACGCAGGTCTAGAATCGGTTTAGAGGGAGAGACTATACCTACAATGTGTAGTCGTTGGGGCATTATCCGTCGATACACACTGAATCGGGACACCTCGATCTTGTATTTCTGCTGGCTTTTCGAACGGATCGATCGCTCGGAAACGGGGTAATCTTGCTGTCGTTTCTCGTTACCTCATAAAAGAAGATCCTCCAATCTCGAGTCGACGAAGCGCGAGGAAATTCAGCCGAGGATACCCCGGCTTTCGAGACTTTCGAAGAAGACGGCGACTGAGAAGGAGACGAAAAAAGAACACCGCGGGGAACGGGGCGAGGGAAAAAAAGGCCGCCTGAATGCAGCGATCCATCCTACCATGTCTCGACGCATAAAGCTTACCCTTCGGCTGTTCGAATTGTGCTCGCCGCCGGAGTGGGAATATAAGCGGGACAACGCCACCGCACATGGACCCATGTGGCGCGACAGAGACGGCGCGATCCCCCAAAAAGAAGGACCGTCGGAGTCACGGCCGAACGAGAGAAAATTTCACGCGATCGTCACGGGGAAAATCCTTAGAAGCGGCTACCTGTCGCTATTCGGCCAACGAAATAAAAAAAAAGAAGAAAGAAACAAAAAACAAACGGCCCCGATGACGATACGTATTTACGCCGGTCACGCATTCGATAGGCCGAAAATTGTCGTATTCAAAGCGCTCAGGCTTTTCGTCATCGGAGCCGGGCGGTTAATTAACGCGGCCAGATGAAAGGCGGTTTCCCCATGGAAATGCAACCAGAAGCAAATTCTTATTGTCATCAACGTGAAATTAGAGCTCAGGTGGAGAAGCCCACTTACTATTGATGTTTCAGTTTACTTTGTGCAAGCTCTTTTATTCGGCTTTTTGATCTCGTTCAGTATTTTCAAGTCTCCTCCAATATAGTTTCGATATTGAACAAAAAATAATAATGAAAGAACAAAGTCGGCAATCACAAACTGCAAGTCACGTTAGTTATGAAATTCCATCAAACCAAAAAAAAATTTTTATTTCAAGATTCTTTAGATTTAGATTCTCTAAGATTTTCGGCGTTGAATTTCGGTAAAAATTTTTTTTCTCTCATGTGAAAAGACGGTTACATTTCGTGTTGCTTCTTTCAAAAAAATCTATTTCATCTTATACAATTCTTAAGAGACTACTTTGTGAACCTACCTGAACATTTTATGTGAGATCAGATCAGGTAGAGCTATATATAAAGCATTTGTCTAGACAAGAGAAAATTATGTATTCGAGTAGGACCACAGACGGTGGCTCGGATTTTGACGAAATGCCTCTAATAAATTTCAAAAATACTGTTAGAAAACAAAGAAGCTCAAAAAAGTTTCAGATAAAATTATGTAGTAACCTGTTTAAATCGGCCGTTCGGAGGAAGACAAAAAAAATCTAATTTCAAATTAGATCAGAATCATCCATTTTTCATTACAACATATCAAAGCCAAGCGGTTTTCAAGTCTCGACAGGGAAAAAATGACGCAGTCATTAATTAAATACACGGCCTTCATAATCATGACTAAATCTTGTAGAAATTTTTATAAATATGAAGAAAAATTGATTCCACCTTTTTTACTCATCTTTACAAATTGGATTCACTCGAAAGAACGTAGAATAAATTTATATCTAACAAGAACATCAATATTTAGTAGCCTTCTCTATTTTTAATAAAAAGGAGAAAAAAATATATTTAAGAAAAAAACGCAAAACATGAATACTAATAGAATTTTCATAATTCCAGTGTCCAGCATGTCAGACAGCCTGCAACTTCCACAAAGGTCGGTTCGCCGAGCAGTACCTGCCTTCGATGTTGCCGGCCCCACGCAAGGGTCCGGTGGTTCTTGGAAAGTACGACGTGGCGATCGTCCTGCGAAAAGTGTACAAGATCTGGTCGGTGATGGAGTACTATCCTGGGGAGCGTGTTCCCACTCTTCGGCCTGACACCTGGATCATCGCCGTTGTAGAAGGCGGCCTGCAGCATTACAGCTGGGAGGAGTGGGTACCCAGACTGGACTCGCTCCGCCAGGGGCCATCCTTTTTCGAGGCGACAATTTCTTGGACGGACGTGGAAGAGCAGCTCAAGCGACAACAGGCTTTGGAGCAGAAAAAGTTCAACGACCGGGTGCGACAGTTCTTCTTGGAGAGGTACGGTGAGAAAGTGTTGTTCGAATGGCGCCAGGATCAGGAGTCCCAAATACCTGAGGACGTGTACAAGAGATTCTTCTTCAAGCGAAGAACAGACGAGAACGAGGGTCTGCCAATCGATGACAACTCGAGACCCTCCACCGGCGACACTCTAAGAGACGTGGAGGACGTGCCGAAAGAGACGTACGTGGTGTCCTGGGAACCGGAGACCGGCGGACTGATGGGCAACCAGGTGGCGGACAGCAATAGCGCCCAAATCAGTCTCCTTCCTGGGGTCAAGTACAAAGTGAGGATCGCCTCGAACGACGGTCCCGGAAGCTTCCCCATCGAGATCGACACCAGGCCAAACTCGGTTCAAGTGGTGGGGATCAAGAAGCCCGACAACACAATAATCCTGGCTGTCTGCGCGGCTGTGATGTCTCTGTCGATCCTAGTGATCATCGCCGTTCTGATCAGCTTCTGCCGGCGGAGGGACTCGAAGCTCGACGACACGGTATGATATCGGGGCTGGTGCTGGCGGCGCCGGCGCGCGAAAAGCGTGGACGCGAGTTGACTACCTCAGGTGTCTTCGTTGGCGATCGTGGAGGAGCTCGGATCGCGGGGAACCACGGCCAGTGTTCTAGCATGAATTTGAATGTTAACTGCCCCTTATATATAGCGATCAGTTCTCGCGGATCATTCGACGGTCCCGGGGTCACCAAATTTCGGACATTATCGCGCTGTAAATGTTCGTTAACTAACCGTGTAAATCAGCGCTGTCGTTTCAATGTCACTGTCCCTTTCCCTACGCTAGGAACCCGTCGACGTTCAACGACGAAGCTTGTGTGTTGTATGAGTGTGCGAGCATACATTTCGAATAATTTGTAAATAGCGTCTCGCCAACCGCGTCTCGTGCTCAACATGCAACGAACAGACTGTACAAAGTTCCTATTATCACTGCCGCAAATCACGAGCAATTGTTCAATCATTTCAGCAATGTTGAATAACGATTTGCGTCTCTGTAAATGTTTGCTTTCATCTTATCATCACGGTGATCGATTACATTGCACCAAATCATTGTATTTATTTGTACATAGCCGTCTCTTTTGTAAATACGTTTCTATACACTAGGCTGTATTGATGACTACTTTATTATATAAATATATTATAATAAAATAATAATTATTATGATAAAATAAATCTTAGTACATACGTAATAATAATGTCGAGTAAACTGTTTATTTATACCTTACAAACCGAACCATCAGACATCATTAAGCTTTTTGTTCAAATGTTTTTCAGTTAAATAAAAAGGCGAGTCTACATTTTCAACAATATGAAAGCCTATAAATTAATTGTAACGGTAAAACGTCTTTAAATACATTCATTATTCCAACTCTCCTCGAGTGCGAACCTAAAACTATATATATTCGGTGTATACTACGAATTGGTTTTAGCCACAGCATATATTTATTTTCGTTTGTGCATGACTTTTTGGGACTTGGACGATCGCATGTATATATCTGAGGAGAATCAATTAACTCGGGTTGGTTGTTTCCCACAACGGACCACCTTTTCACTATTTCCTTGGCCGCACGCATGAATCGGAGTTGGGTCGATTCGCAGCGCGCATTAATCTCGTTTCCCACTGCCGTGAAATTCGGCACACCACGCGCTCTAGACCGGCGGGTATAAGCCTACAACCGAGACAGTGCCCGTATACTCGGCCATCTAACATATAGGATTAGACTCGACACACAATATATTCATACACATCGGATTCGTTGCCTGGACAAATTTCAAGAGTGCACATGCCACGGGCACTCGCATACATTATTCATGTTTACTAAGCTACTTATTTCGAATCTTCATCTATCAGCATTTCGGCATTTGTTGGCATTGTCCAGCGGACGATTTTTTACACGATCGCGACCATTCATTCACTCTGCGAGGTGACAAAAAGGGAACCGGTATCGGCAGCTAATGAGAACAGATGCAACCGAACAGGGCAACTATTAATCTTCAGGGCGATATATACATACGTGTGCTTGCACAATCTTGTTTTGATTTTTCAACCGTTTATAATTTTCAACCTTCTCCCTTCTCGTTTTCAGATTATTCCAACCACGATCTCGCGTCACCAACCGATTAACATAGGCTATCGTGACCATCATCAGAAATTTCGACAACAAATATAATCGACGTCGTTCGCGGAATCATGCAATTTCTGTCACGGACTTATTTTATTGAAATGATACCTATTTCTGCGTATTTGATCCCAACACGAGATGCGCAACTGGGACCGCTGATATATATTTCACTTGGTGCGAAGATGATACTTGGGATTATTTTTAGAAAACTCATAAAACACCCTGTTCGACACAGATCGAACTAAATATACACTTTTCTCTTCCAGAAAAAATACAAGGGGAAATTCGTTTTATTTTGGAACTTGCAATAGTCATCAATTTGTATATTTTTAATTGAAAAAACCCAGCGCCGTTCATTATTCATTGGAAATCTACTTCTTTCGACTGTTGGCGTTACACTTTGACAATTCTCGTGTGTTCGAACGCAATCAGCAGGACGTGCAGAGGTGTTATCTTTAGCTCTTGGAGCGATATCGTAGCCAAATATTTTGTCTTTGGGAGAGAGAAATGTCACGAGAGTGCATGGGCGTTGAAAAAGTCACGCACTCGGACGTGGAATTATCATAACAAGTGCAGTCCGATTTCCTCTCGTGGGATAAAGCGAACAAAGGTAAGCAAAACAGAGAACACTTTTTTACGCGTTATCGACCATCACGATTTGTTGATGTTCAGCAATGAAATATATTTATTTATCGTTGCCACGCTATTGATTTTCATTCTCAGTTATTGTAATTAAACGAAACAAAAATGTAGACTGCGCATCAGAAATAAAGATCAACACAAATGTTGCGAGTAATATAATGTGCATTCGTACTATTCGAAGCACTTTAGTACTTTCGCTGTCCTATTCGGTGCGTGTGTATACATATGATAATAGAAAATAGATGCTTCATGTGTGTTTTGTAAAAATAAGTGTTGCATTAATTCTACAGCAGCCGTGCCATGAGAGTTACGTCGCAAAAACATTCCCCGGCTAATGTCGATGCAGTTTTGTAATCACCCGAACTAGAATACTGCACTCTGTACGAATAGTATGCACAATTTTCAGTGAACAATTTTCAAACATGCAGCTCAGCTCACCTGCTAATGGACTCTGAGATTTGTTTTTCTTTCGCCGAACGGAAAAAGCGCTTTTGCAATTAATTTCGAATAACTCGCCACCGAAATCGACAGCAGCAATTCAATTTGCAAGTCTTATCAGACCGCGTGGACTTTTTTTCGGGTCATCGTTTTCATAAATGGACAATGGAAGGGGAAAGTAATACGGAGTATGACTTTATTGCATATTTAAATGCGAGAACACAACCGGCACATTCGTGGTCATGCATAATTAATGATACTTTGCGGAGTAGTTTTGTTTTATTTTGTTTAATACTTCCTTTTGCTTGTGTTTTGGTTTTTGCCTCCTTTTTTGAATCCCCCGTATATTCGATTGTCTGGTAAAAACAAACGTCAAATACGCAGGGTCGCCGCGTGTATAATCAAATCTATAAATCTGCACGGCCGTCGAGATCAGTATCGCTTCGAATAAATTGATCCTCGTTGATTCTCGTAAATCTCCGTGGCCACTATTTTCGAGAAATGAGCGACGAAACCTTTGAACAATTAGATACGAGCACGAATTGTTGGTTGTTCAATTATAAACATTTCAAGGGCGCTGAATTTTGCACAATCGCAAAACATATGAAAGTCGAGGAAACCGGCGCGTTCTCCAAATCACGCGGAGTGCGTGCGAGAAAAGGACACAGACAGGACATAAATCCTGCCCGACATCTGTTACCAATCCTCTCTTAATCCGTTCCGTCTCAAAATTTAATCTCACTTTCGAGCGCGCTAACAAATGGGGTTTGCCACCCCGGTCGTCGTGGCTCCTCTTTACTCTCTTCTTTCTCCACGACCACATTTCGTTGCGTCACAATTTCCCTCCTAATTACCCAAACGGAATTTCCGAGCAAGGTTACGTCACGAAGCCCGGGTGTTGAACCCAAATGTTGAAATGCAGTGAACATCATCGAGATGAGCAGGAACGAGTGTGTGCTTGTGTGTATGTGAGTGGACGCGTCCGTTCCATGTCGAACGGAAAAGTGTGCCGTGACCTCAAACTTGGTCCCGTTATCCAGGCGTAGACGTCGACTCGTCCTCGGCAGTCTTGACTGGGAAGTCAAGCCATGATGATACCGCTCCTAGTGCAACTGCTCTTCCTCGCCGGTTCGCGCGATTTAGCGGCTCCCGCGGACAATCGCCCGGCCTCCACGCTCCTCACAGCCTTTTTCGGCCTCGGCATACTTCCCATAGGATTCGCAGCCGGCCCTAGGTATGTCTTTCATTCTTATTTCCTCTTCTTCAATCCTCTTCTTTCGACTGTTTTTTTCTTCTTCTCCAATTCTTTTTTTGTCCGTGCTGCATCAGACCTTTGCCTTTTAAAGATGCTCCGCTTTTAAATTGACCAGGTAATCCGATAATTGCGCGCTCTCCTCTCGGGATTAACCGACACATGACCGCACGGTCCATTAGACAAAATAAATTATTTTGTCGAGAAAAGACCAGTGCCTTTTTCTCGAATTTACGGCGTGGGTGGAGAGAATCCGCAAGACGTTTCGATGGGTAACACCAAGAGCCCAACGTGCACAGCATCTACGACCACATTAGCTCATCAGCCTTGACAGCTTGCTGGGGATCCACTCGATGCACTCGGAATACGCCGTTCTGGGGTACTACGTGGATCAATTTTCTAAGCTTGCCACAAACCCATAGTTTTTTCTCCCCAATTCTACTTCTTATTTTTTGACTAATACGAGTGGTGGAGAATGAGATGATAATTTGCGATTATTGTAGTGGAAATGCTAGTTGACGTGTTATTTAAGCGAAGAAAATTTGTTCAGTTGAAATAATTGTTTTGGTGATGGCAATGATTTTTCATATAATACAGAAAACTGAAACATAAATACAGTTTATGTAATAACACTCGAAAACAACTTGAATTACTTATTAAAACTCGGACGTGTTTGTGAAGTTGGCGATACCGAGTCAGTATTCCGAGCAAAGTGAATTGAAATTTTGAACTCCAATAAACAAGCGCACTGCCGGTAGAATTACTTCTGATGTCGGCGAAAAATCAATTAAAGACTATTGAAGAAATCCGACCGATTACGCGTATTAAATCAAAACCACGCCGGTCATTAATTGCAGAATATAAAATTGGTAATTAAAAATCACGCATATGTGCATCAACTGATGCTTTCATGATGTTTCATGTTGTTCAAGCACACATATTTTCAAATTACTTTTACAGCTAATTTATACAATCCATCATAAATTACCTGTACACATGTATAATAACATACGTAAAAGATGTTTCCCATCATAAAAGGGGCTGTCAAAAGTTGACCTTGAAGTTGCAATGAAACAATAAATGAAATGCTTTCTGTTAATAAATGAAATGATGGATTTTCGTTTTTGTTCCAGCTTGAAAAAATCGACTAGCCAAATTGACGTACTCGAGAAACAAAACAAATGAATCGTTTATTTTTGTCTATCGCGCGCATGACAAAAGCTGTCATCCAATTTCTAAAAATGACTTTTCAAATGTCCACCGCGGATGCAATCATCGTAAACTTGAACTTGAATCTGACGCAGCAATTCCGCTCAGAACTCACGCCACACTTGTGAATGAAGCTAACGTTTTTCTTTCGCGCCGGGCGGAATAATTGAATTAAAACATGGCTTAATTGATTTGCACTTTTATAATTATTCTGCGCATTCCATTCGGTGTATCTGCACGCTCGAATCAATGAAAGTGAATGATATGCTCGCTGTTAAGACAAAAAGCAATTTCATGCGCATTAAACAAAAATGCTCAACTGACACCGGGCTTGCGTATAATCAGGGCGCTGCAAAGGGATACATTATGTAAAATTAAATCTACTTGTTTGCGTTTAATTTTGTTTGTTTGCAACGAAAGTAAAAATTATAAAGCAATTACACGAAAGTACGGATAGTCGGCTATTTTTAGCACCACCAGTGTCAACTTCTTTCCAGCCTAATGGGTTTTAATTGAAAAGCAGGGGTATATAACTCCTATGTACGGAGCGTGAATCTCGGCAAGATAATAAGATAAAATAATCAGTGCATGAATCACGTGGAAACCGTTCGCCTCGTAATGTATTACGTTCAATTCAACGTGAGGATACAATTTTCGTCGACGTAAACAGAGAAATTATTTTGTATCCAAATGGGGTCCAATAATTCGAGCTGCTGTTTTAAACAGCCAAAATGATGAACGAGAATATAAATTACATTCAGGATATTTGTGTGCGTCTAAGGATTTTTTAATACCATGTTTATTTTGATTACGTTGGGAATGTTGTTCTATTTGATCATTCAATCATTCGATATGTCATCCTGATGTGGTATTATTTTTTGAACCTTTTTCCTACTACAAGAGGATTTACAAGCGAGATTAACTAAAAAAAAAAGGTAAAAATTGTGCTCCAAGTTAATTTAATACTTTTTTAGGATTTAACTTTTCTAATGAGCGCTTCAATCATTTTTTTAATCAATCTCGCAAGCTTGTATTAAATTTCATTATAACCTTCTCTCCTCATCAGTGAAAAACTTTACTATCTTTCAACGGCCACGCATCTCGCTTTATCCCGGCCACTTGAGAACGATAAAGCCAAAAGAAAAAGTTTCACTGTCAACGCAATGCTATAAAACAATAAACCATCGTCGTAATTAAAATTTTTGCCTAACCCGATTTCCAGTGGCCAACGACTGGGATTTATTTATTTTTGCTAAATTAGGGATGACAAAAAAAAACCAAAACGGTTGAAAAAGTTTCCTCGCGAAGCGGAAATAAGACTTTGTGAAGTATCAGAAACTCGGCGACGCGGCATCTTGAATTTCAATATTCGCAACAGTCTTGGCGAAAGCTGCCCGATTCTCGGGGGCAAATACTCGTCGAAAAAGTGGGATGGAACAAAGCGGGGTCGCACAAAAAGAGTTAAAGGTATAATTGAAAGATGAATATTGAATGAACGCGCGAGTGCTGAAATTGGATAGGCCATTGAACGGGTAGCTCGGTGGTTGGGAAAAACTTGTCGAATGTCAAGTTCAATATCGGTTTGTCGAAATCAAAGAAATGTTAATGTAATATTACGTTACATTCCTTTGTTGGTTGGTTGCGATGTAAATATGAAATACGAGTCGAAATGTTTTTTGTCTGTCTGCAGGTATGTACCGAAATGGAAAAAACAGGCATGTGAGGTTCCAGCGGCGCAGCACCCAAATTCTCATTACGTTTGCGACGAGGCCGGCGAGGTGAAATGCTTACCCGGTGAGTCGAGTTTTTGATCAATTTCGCACAGGTCCGACAAGCGTGTGTTTCATCTATCATTCAACTTTTGTCCTTCTGTCAAATCAGGATGGACGGGGGACATCTGCGACGTCCCTATCTGCAGAAAGGGTTGCGACCCGCTTCAAGGTTACTGCCGTCAACCCGGAGAATGTCGCTGCAAACTCGGCTTTTATGGAGAATTGTGTGACAAATGCGTCGCCCTGCCTGGATGTCAGCACGGCAGGTAACGACTTATGGCCCTTAAATCAGTTGCCCACGGAAAAACACGAATCGCCTCACTGATAAGCCGCTGCTCGCTCTCTGCACCTGGCTAATGACAGTCACCGGCGTCGCGCGCCCGACGGGTAGCCTGTTCTATGCTAATATCCACGCGCTCTCATATTCCACCTTTAAGACTCACGCTGCTTATTATTTTCTAGCTCAGACAAATTTGGACAAAAAGTAACCGAATACAACCGCTGTAGAAACCCCCTACCGTGTGTTCCCTTTCTGCTTTCGGCCCTTGTATTTGCGTGCAAGAGAAAGTTATTCAGAAGCATCATTCTTCCATTACCATTCAGAGTAGCATTTAAAATAGCATTTTTTCAAAAAGTCAAATCAGAAGGTGATTAACATCCGAAACTGAATTTGAAAGTTAAATTTGTGTTGCCAAATATAACGCGAAAAGAAAGAATTATATATAATTTTGATGATTTTGTAGTTGGGGTCAAGTTTAAAATTTGATCCGACGCTGTAAGTGTTGGCAGGGTAAGATAAATGACACCCGGATGCATTAGTTCAATTTTTTAATTCATCACTCGTCAGAGAATACGTTGGCGGTACGTGCAGTTGTATATCCGTAGATATCTCTCTACTTTGATTTCATTCGACTGCTGGCAAAACAATTACACAGCAAATAAAACGCGACGATCACAAAGACGCATTTGAATAATGCTATTCCTCAAAGAGATGCAGACAATCAGCTGCGTCTTGTTCGAAATACCATTTTCATTATCTCATTTATATTCATCCATAAAAAAATATAATAAGTCGCTTGTTTTTGACTGTAAAAATAATCGCAGCAATGGAGAGCAATGAATAAAACAGAAGGAATACTTTTGCTGACATTTGCATGAATTTTGGCATGAATATTGTGGCCCGTGACGCTGGAAAAACAGGTCAATCGAATAAAGTCCTAATCTTGTAGTGAATAGCAAACAAGGCTCGGGCGTAAGGTGAATATTGAATTGTGACGAAAGCAAAACTTAAACGTTAATAACAGCAAATGCCTCTCCGTGATAAGACAACCAGTGCCCGTCCCTGTGATGGGCAAGCACGTGGGCGTTGCGGGAATAAATCTCAACTCGTTTGCGTTCGCGAGCGCGTTTATTCTTACCTTTCATCAAAATCATACGCTTTATTCATGCAGCCATTGTTGCAGGAATTTCATCGTATCGTTTTTTGTATTGAACGCCGTTGTTCAAAAATGCACTTTCACGAATCAGAAATGTTAATTTGACATTTTTTATGAGATAAGCGCGCTGATGTCTCGATGATGGCTTTGAGAATATTCTTATTTGCGTTCATTGTTTGCAAAGTGATTAAATTTCCGATGGAGATTTTATCAGTACGTATGATGAGAAATTTCGAATTTCACCTACACATCGGGGAATTAATAATAACAATTTCAAGATTATACAACGCAAACAATTTGGGATTTTGTTTGAACACAAGGTATACAATTTATAAAATAAATATTCAGTCGCATTTTCTCACGAATATTGATTCTCTCGTTTCTTTTTTATCCACAATATTTTCCAGGCGTGACTTTTCACCAGTTCACACGTTACATGATATTGCACATCTTTCGTTACAAAAAAAAAACCTCCCCAAATGTTCGTATTTACATTTCTATTCGAAACCAGAAAAACGATGTCACACAACTGGCTGGCAGGCGAGAGATCTCAAAATCGTGTCGAAAAATCATTTTTCATCTCTCTCTTTGTTCCTAATTGAATTTTCGACCGACCAAAAGAAAAAGGAAGCCAGATCCATCACTGAATCATTAAAACATCATTACAACTGAATGGAAATATATAAAAAAAAAGTTTTTCAGCCACCGTGGACTTGCATGCATACTTTCTCGGACGCATCAATTTCGAATCATATAATAACTCGTCTGAATCATCAAATTCGACCAACTTGTTGATTGCTTTCATCGAAGAGAATTCGGTCGGTCGCAAAACATACAATCAGACGGGATCGAAATAAGCGCGCATTAAAACGAAAGTACCAAGTGAAAAGTGCGTTCCCTCCTCTAGGAGCGATGTAGGTGAATCGCGTAGCCTCGCTTTCCATGCATCGAGAATGATAAATCCAGTTGAAAATCACTAAACGCGATCGCGCGCGGAAAGCATTTTGGACCCGGATAAATACCAACATTGCGGCCCTGGCCATAAACTAGCCACAAATCTGATAATCTTTAATCGGCTCGGCGGCGTTGCCTCGCTCATTAATCTTTCTTCATTTTCGCCCGAGTGACTGTACATCAGCGTTATCATGCGGAGAAAACTATTTCCCTATTAACATAGCCATTAATTTGGCAATTGGACTGGAAAGCTTCGAAACGGAATTTCGGGACGTCAATAAAGGTATGGGTGAGGGAATTGGACAAATAAAAAACGAAGCAGCGACAAAAGGAGGAGAAAAAGGAAGGGATTGGAAGGGTCCGAGGAAAGGCGAAAACAACGCTATTGGCTTTCGCAATTGTGCCGATTTGCTCTCGGTCCGCGTGACGTTTTGTTGGGCGATTTTCGCGATACGCTTTTACGAAAGGATATTTTCACTTTCAGGTGTAACGTGAGCTTCGAGTGCGCCTGTGATCCTGGATGGAAGGGGCTATTCTGCTCGAAACCAATTTGCGCACCCGACTGCAATCCCAGTCAAGGATATTGCGATAAACCCGGCGAATGCAAGTGAGTTGCAGGTGTATTATATCAAATCAATTGAATCTCGGGGAGTCGCGATAAAAGTACGACGCGGTAACAAGCTAAGACGATCATTATTTTCAATTCAACCGAAATTATTGCCCTTCAAACGTCGCATGCACATATAAGGCCGAGCCCCGAGATCCAAATGATGATGCAATTTCGCCCGATTATATGTTTGTTTTTAGCGTTTAATCATTACCCCGTTTACCGCCCCCTTACCGCGCGCATACACATCGCTATAATAATAACTCGTTCCTTTGTTTTTTTTTACGTCTTGTTTTGATTTGTCCTGTCCCCCTTTTTTTGTTTATTTTCTCGCCCGGCCCTTTTGTTTTGTCTCGCTGGATCCTCGTGTGTTTATTTTTGCACGGTGCCCTTTCTCGCGCCTTTTTTTCTCCTCACGGGCTCCCACTTGAAATGACGAATTCATTTTGGCCTCGCACTGTAAAAAAAGAAACGTTTTTTACCTAGATGTCGACTCGGATGGCAAGGCCCCAAGTGCAAGCAGTGCGCCGTGCTGCCGGGATGCGTCCATGGAACTTGTCAAGGACCGCTCGAGTGCAGATGCGAGCCCGGCTGGACAGGCTTCCTCTGTCAAACTCGTGAGTATATACTTAGTATGCGTCAACATTTGTCTTACTCTCTCTTCTAAATAAATATTTTTCATATCACACATCTGCTAAGCGCGATATCAACTACCTGCAGTATATGCGTTTTATTCTTTCCGCGGCCACGTGGCCGCCACCGCGACATTTCGCATCACAATTTTTCAGGTGCAGCCTATCACTCGGGTCACGGCCATTCACCTCTTTTCACCTTTCTCCTCGTTTCTCTCCAACCCCCCCCCCCCCCACGTCTTTCTCTCTCTCTCCCTCTCTCTCGTTAGTATGAGACAAGTTACTAAAAAACGAACTATGTTTATGTACATGTTTTTATTTCCTTCTATTTACATTTCCATCGTCCTTTGAAGGTCGCACGAAAAGTGCTTAATCAGAGAGGTTGAATAAAAGGACAAAAGGTGACTTTTATTACGGGGAAGGCACGTTTCATTTTGTTCTTCTCGTTCAAAATGATGCACCATTTTCCTGCGAGAAGTAAATATTTGAACACTGATCCGACGGATGACTGAGTTCACGCACCAATTCACCTGTGTGGTCGACTAGTTTTGTTTTCTCCTAAATAAACAAGCGCCGAGCGCAGGTAAACGATGGCATCGCTCGATATGTTGTTTTTATGAGATGAACTAGAGGTTCGTGTATTTAATTCGTTTCTTATTTTTGTACTAATGAGAATGGACGTTGGTGTAATTTTTTCAACCCGCTCACGTAGTATAAAATCTGCCCGGGCAGGTGGAATACGTCCGTCCAGCCTGCTTTAAAGCAGTCGTCATTATGTATTGACAAGTGGTACTTAATCAGTACTGGATTTTTAATTTATATATCGATCCGAACTTATATTATGTTGTCTGTCAGGTTTACTATTTAACGAAGTACTTAAATAGAATACACGATAATTTTCAATATTTTCCACTTTTTTTTTTTTCATTTCAATATATAATCTTTTCGTTATTACTATGTCGAATATCAAAACTGAGAAGCCGTGTGTGAAAATTTTAATAACTTTTTTTTTGAACAATAAATTTGAATATCAGTGAAGCACATCGGGAATGGTTTTAAATATTGCATTTCCTTTGATTTATCAAGCTATGAATCATTAATTTTAATCTCTACCTTGGTGAATTTATTCGAATGAAATTGATTAATCTTTTAGAAACTTACTGAATCGTTACATTATAAAGTTCTGTGTTTGGGATGTTATTATATAATTCATGAACGAATCATCATCATCATCCTCATCATCCTCATCATCATCATCATCATCGTCATCATAAACAACAATGGAATAATTTTCATAGTTTATTTTTTCATTCCTTCACATTATATTAAATTCTTATTGTCCCTGAAAAATGCCCATGGTCCATTGGAAATCATGTATCAAAAAATACTCGACACACTATAAAATAATAAATCGTTAATGCTGGTCGGATGAACTGCTTTATACATTTGCATAATGTTCGTCGCAGGTATTTCGCAAATAGTTGTTTGCTCTGCGATGCGATTACATTACAAAGTATATACAACTGCGAATGAATATTTGCCATCTGTTGCAGCCATTTGTACGTCGAGTTGTAGCCGGGAACATGGAACTTGTCGAAGACCAGGGACATGTCATTGTCGCGTCGGCTGGACTGGTGCAAATTGCACTGAATGTGTGCCGTACCCGGGCTGTGTTCATGGTACTTGCAGGCGACCGTGGGAGTGCAGATGCAAGCCCGGTTGGACTGGCGACCTCTGCGACCAGAAGCTCACATTCTGTGACGAAAACCCGGACGTTTGCCAAAACAATGCCACCTGCATTAGCATGACTAAAGAAGACGGAAACTACAGGTACACAGTAGCGCCACCTTTACAATGATCGATCATGATCATCTCCTCCCTAACTCTACTAATTGTGATGACAGGTGTAACTTTTATTCTCAGCTTGGGGCACACCATCAGCAATCAAATGGTCATTTCATTAGATTCAAAAAGTATTTATTTTATTGTTTATGGGGATGATCAATAACGGGGAAAAAGAATGGAAATTTCACTTTGGGTTGATGCAAATGGTTTGTGGGCCAGGTTTTTTGTTAAGAAAGAAAGTTTCAGTTCAAGATGATAGTCATCGGGTAGGCCAGAAGGATCCGAACAACAAACTATTATTTTTTAGGTAAATTTTATGCGTTAGGCAGAAGAGAACAAAAATTTGAGACTAAAAGTGCCACTATCTTCTTTTACATCTGCATAATTCACACAATGTATAGCATTCCGGGCACAGGAAAAAGACCAGATGTCGGCTCTAGGGTCACATTACACTAATTTATGGACAAAGTAGGTCTATTCTAAAAATTAGAATCTTATGTAAAATGTATATCTGTTTTCTCCGTAAATATTAGTTTAATTCCAAAAGTTTATAAACATTTCAGCGATCGTTCTCGACGGATTTATCGAGCCACGATCCAGGCTTGAATTATTACACTCCGAAATAGATTCGAGTCTGAATGTTCGTTCACGTATTTTTATTTGCTGCCATTCAAAACATATTGCGAACGATTTCAATCAATATTATGAAACTAAAAGAAACGAGCAAATAATTTTTGTTTCTAGCATATTTTTTTCTTATCTAATCTTATGCAAGAAGTACAAGTCTTATGACTTACGAGCGCTTGTGAGCAATGTTTACTGCTCATGTTAAAAGTTTTTAATTACACGGTAACCACAGATCTTTTATTACAAGTATTATTTTGAAACGCAATTTTTTGTTTCATGGAAACCAGTCAATATGACTTGAAAAATTTTCAGGTTGTTGAATTATATACTGCTTTGCTCAATCTTTCCATTAAAATTTCAAGATCTGAATCATATTTCTACAAGAGTTATTTTTATTTTTTTTTAAAACAGAAAATGATTTTGTCTATAAAATATTTTGTTTATTATGTAGTGTTTTTCTTCTAATTAACACTAAACACCTCATTAACGTATGCGGTTTAACATTGGAATTAAAAAAAAATTAATCAAGTTCAGAAAGATGTAATTTATATCCTTTTAAAACAATCTGCGGTTTAGTAAAATGAACCTTAATACCACTTAATGTACTTTATAAACAAGAACTTTTGTTTCTTACAAGCTGCTAGAAAGTATAGTGCTGTGACATTTTGTATATGCAAAATCTCACAGCGCTAATTATACCGGGGAAATCTGAACTCTGCAAATAATTAAAATTTTAAATTATTTCTTATCATGAAATTCGCTAAAAATTAACTCTAACAGAACATATGTCGAATACGTATTATGGACGATTTTTCTGTTGAAAATTTGTGAGTACTAAAATCTGAAGAGGTATGGACAAGCGTATTTCATTGAAGGAAAATGATTATTTTTGTGTGTAACGTGTGTGCCACTTAGATTGTCAGCTACAATATTTCTCAAGTGGAAGAGTGGTTAGCGACAGGCTCTTTCACGTCGCCTAAATCAACGTTAAACAATGCACTCAAAAAGAAATTCATCGGTGTGTTTCAGGTGCTTGTGTCCACTCGGCTATATGGGTCGCCAATGTCAAATACAAACCGAAGTGCCAGCAATAGAATTGTTACCGCCGAAGCCGAGCCACTCGTCGGGCGATCTCATGTTGCATTTGCCTCAGACTACAATAAAACCTGACGCTCAAGATGGCATCCAAGAAACCGACGTTATAAATGAGAAACCGGTGGACTCCGGAAAGAAAAACCATTCGAATGCATTCTCGAGCGATGAAACACAGACCGTCGAGCCTCTTGGGCCCATTGTTATCACCGACCCGCCGGAAATGGATCCCGCAGCCACCGCTGGAAAATGGCCAACAGAAGCCCCGACGGAGCCACCCTACGCTGACAATGACACTGATAATGAAACGAGAAAGTGATTTGTCCTCGAGAAACATCGTTGATAAATTCACCATCCGCATGGTACTCTCGGCCAACGGCTACTTTATCGTCAATTGTAAAAAGCATCTTTACTCGCGATATGTTTTCGCTGTTATTTATATAGATAGAAGAGGTGCAAGTTTTGCCAAGACTTAGAAACTTTGTATGCAAATTTGTTATGTAAATTTGAACGCTTTTTCATGTTACACAAATTGTATGTTAGTTCAAACGTAATTTGATTGTAGCTGTTTATCCACTGTTGTGCTAACAACGTTATTTATTTTTATTTAGTTTATAATTAGTTTATTATCGATGAATAATAACTATACGAAAAAGTTTAGTTGAATCTGATCTAAGTTATTATCAAAGTTCCGTTTCATTTTGTAGGACCAACCTAATCGTGTGTTATTTTTTGTATATTTTGTTGATTCTACGAACATTAAGCGTTTTAACTAAACTTTTTCCAAAACGTAATTCAACTTTATAAACCATTCAGACCGTTACGGCAGAGTGAATGGTACTGTCACCTGGTGGCTAAATTGTTAATCATTTTCTAAAACAGCTAGATAATTGAATTTGTAATTTTTCTTGTTTTATGTATTACTCAATTTCTCATTCATCGCGATAATACCCTCTTACTGGAATAAATTTCCACATTGATATGGCAATGTAAAGAATAATCATGTATTTAACATCGACGGAAAATTAATTACCGTAAACGTTTTGTAAATTATAATATCTCAAAAATCTAACTCTTCGTAACTTGCATCATCTTCTTGTTCAATATTTGTCTGACTTGTACCGGCGTTGCTTTGACGAAACTAAGTAATTAATAATTGTTATACTTATTTATTCGACTATTTATTTATGTTTTCACTTGACTTGTGTAAAAGTTCAAGATTGTCTTCAAACAACGACTGATTACTTTAAAGAGCGATAGAACAAATAAAAGAAAGATGATTAAAATTCCATTGTGTTTGTCTGTACACAGCAAGGGAAGCAAGGACGTTTTGTCATCAATATGACGTGAAGTATCAAGACTCGTAAGCATGCACTTGAATATGTTCTTAGAAACTTACGACTAGCCCGTTGACTTATAGCGTAGCGCCGAAGTTACGAGCGGGTCTTAAGTGCTTTTATCTGTATGTGGTTTTAAAGCTTTGAAGGATCATATTTAACCATTTCTGCCTGACACTCGTAAAAATGAAACTTTCTTTCTTCAAGATATAATTTGCAGCGACAAAGACACTGTTCGCGTTTAATTACTTGTTTGAACACGAGTATTGTCTTGCAAACGACGGATCAAAATTATCGTCAATTATTATTTCAGTTCCAACATTTAAACGGTGTTTCATGACGACTTCGAGCTGTTAAAACACGAAACATTTCAGTTTCAATTCAATTGGACCCAACGACTTTAAAACACCTCCAACTTCAAACTACAATGACAATTTATAATTATCCCATAATTATATCGTCGGTACTTTCAAACTTGCACCATTTAAATGTTCGTGCCATTCAAAATACCGGAAAATTTCAAAACGGGTGACATCATTTGAGTTATCAATTCGTTTTTATAATTTTATTCGTTTCGTGCGAGAGGCTCAAATGAATTTCTTCGTAACATTTTCGATCGGAGGGCAGATTAATCCAGTTCGCAGGTTGAACATTTCATTTAACATTTAAAGTTCATTGAGAGTGACACTTGGTCTTGGTATCCCACGATCGGCATTGCAATTATTTGCAATTGCGCGGCAATATTTTACGAGTAGCGATTTAACGCATTTCGCGCGATAAATACAATCGACACCTTTACACGGACGCAAACAGACTTTATAGGCGGCGCAGCATTGCTACAAGAGAGTCTTTGAATCCAGAGTTCGCACTGTTTTAGCTGCGAGGCACTTCGTTTAAAAATTGCAGGCAGAAGGGTTGCACGGCTTGATAAGAAAAGTTGGGAACCATAAAATCACGTTCCGGTCGATCAACCGCGTGTTCTACATACACAAAGACAACGTTGGCAACTCACGTCACTCGGTTCACATATCACGCCGCATTTGGATTACGTAAGCGTACAGCACAGAGCTCTTTGCATCACGAATTCGCTCAGCGATATTGGAAGAAATTTCTTATTAAGATTGTGAAGATTTCTCAAGGATAACAGTGAAATTAATTTTATCTTTTGTTTGTTCTAGGGAATAGAAAAAAAGTAATTTCACGTCAGTCAATCGTACAGATATAAAGATTTACGCGAGTCGCCAATCATTTTTACGATATCGCTGATGAGATTTGTTAGCCTTTGCAAACTGCGAATAAATTGAGATAATGCGCGATAGTAAATTCTAATTAAACTCACGTGCAATTGTTTTATTGCCATGTTTTTCGAATTAGTGTCGAGCTCATTTTTGTGCCAACTATACGTGTACATGTATTCGATCAAAGCTTGATGCAATATCAGTATTATCCTGAATAAACATAATTAATCCTGTTCGAAATGGAAACGCACATTTTATCCGATTCGAACAAGCCGACAGTGTTTGACAGCGCGAATCAAAAAGAAGTTAGATTATTCCTAAGAACGTGAGAAATAACATTTAAATGATGAATATTTCACTATTCGCTTGAAATCTCATACTGAAAAGAGAATGAGATGCATTGAATATATTTTCGGGTCATTTTCATGCAGCACACAATCTTATTTCCGTAATCTGAAATGAGTATCAAAAAAGCCATTTTTTTTCGAATGTAATTTTACAGCGAGAAAACAACTTTCTTCGATAGAGGGAGAAAAAATCGAATGCCTTGGGTGTAATTTATTATGCCTCAACGTGTACCTAAAGTGCGGTGATAAAAGTATACAAGGCGATAAAAAACGTAAAAAGTTTGACTTTTGTCGCGCACGCGGATTCTGAAAATATTCGAGCATGTTTTTCTTGGGCCGCCTCACGTTAAATGGGAAAACAAAAAGTTTCGCCACTAGCTTTGACATATAAAATGTCTCATGAACGAACGAAAAATCAATATCAAAGACAAAGTTCTCAAAAGCCACAAATTGCCGCGGTGTGAAATCTCGCGAGAAATTTTATGAGCAATTCCAAGAGCTCTCTTTTTTTCCCCCGTGAAAATCAATACAATTTTTCATCCAACCGTATAACAATATATTTGCGATGGAACATTTTCAATTTGCAGAAATCAGTTGAATGTTTTTCAAAACAATTGTGTTTTTGAATTATGGATGATGAAAAGCGACAGAAATGAAACTATACGTGCGCTAACGCAAAATATAATACCGACGATTCTATTTAATCCGTTGAATAAGTGCTAATGGTTGAATCCGTCATTTATTGGAAAGCGATAAATACGCGAAACACGATGCAAACCGTTCTGTCAATAAACGCACTCATTGTCGAAAGATGTTTGCTTTCATAAAATTTTTCACCGCCACTGTCCGGATCGCTTGTTGACAATAATTCGCGCACGACCGTGCATACACGTTATGCTCGACGCAGACAAAAGTTAAAACTCTAATCAAATAAAATCCAGATCGATATCAACTTGTTGATTTTGAACAAAAGGCCATTATATTCCCATTATGTAAATCGCCAACTACTTGCCGTGCAAGTCAATACGTCAGTTTTTCCATTTCATAAATTCAAATGTACATGCAAAACGTGTATCTTCTCATTTTGACGAGGCAAAAAAAAAACAGAACAAATGAAAGAAGCCATTAGGAAACGAAGAGAAACAATTTCAGATTTTGTTCTAAAAATAAGCGGGAAATTCAAATGACATAAAAGAGTTTAAAATTCAATTTCCGGTGTGTTATTTGTCATTTCACAAAAAAATGAGGAACCAGCTTCTCCGAATCGACTGCCTAAAAATAGTTTAAATCATGGCTAATTTAACCGCGATTTCGAAGAAGTCGAAACTCGTTAGAAACAAAAAAAAGCAAATGCTGCATTTCTGTTGAACTTTTTTTACTTACAAAAACCATGTAACGAAGAGATGAGTTGCAAACTCAAAGCTTTCTTTTGGAATTTTCAATATCGAAGGAAACTGTTTGTGTGTGTGCAAACAGCTCCTTTGTGGTGCTTATCAGTTGCTTAATCAGTCGAAAATTGGAATCCGTTAATGGAAGCGAGCGCGTGCGCGTACGCGATTGATAGACAATTTTATCGGTATATGTGAGCAAATAGAGCGTGACAAAGGGGTCGCTCCTTATATACTTGACTGACTCGGATAATAATCCGCTCTGAGTTGAATAATTGTGTCCTTTTTGTGTGTACGCGCGCCTTTTTCCTCCGCTTGTATCCTTCTTTGCGACGCATTTTTCATTAATCGAATTAAGTGCCGCGGAGAGAAAGTAATTTATAAAGTGTCACGGTTGAGTAAACAGGGTGTGTGTGTTTGCTTTGACGCGCGCATCTTCCTAGAAAAATCGGCGGTGCCAAAAAGAGTTCTTACCGCGCGGTTACGAGGGAAAAAAAAAACATAAATTGTGCCACGGGCGAGGAGGGCGCGAAATAGACTCCGAAAATTGACAAAACTCTCGGTTACGTGTGGTTGCGCAAATATTGTGCCTTCCAGCCGAACGATTACATTTTTTACACAGCCTCGCACAGGGGCTAAGCGATGCGTTAAAAGGGAGGGGATTTTTTCGTGCTCCCTTTTATGTTCAACGCCCTTCTTTGGACTCGGTAATTGCGTAAATGTTATCCGCCTTTAGCCGGATGAATATAATAACGGCCGAAATTTCTTCGCAAAAGAGGTAATCGAACGGAAAGGAAACACACGGGCCATATTACGAGTTTCCTTTTTATCTGGCTGCCAACGCGCCCACGAAAGATACGCGCCGAAAAATCATTCACAATGTTTGCAAAGGAGCTATACGGCCGGGGTGCGAGCAGACTCTTTATGCCAGTTGCACAAGTGTGTGCGTTCGAGTCGGATTCGCTGGATAATAAATTTGCCCGAACTGGTAGACGGTTATAATGTACCCCCGAATAATGTAACAGATGCAATGGCTCGGTTATGTACCCTCCAGAGTGAATTCCAGTTTCAGTTATTTTCGATAGCTATAAGATATTTTGATTACTTCGACTGGGGGATATAATACTTTACGTTTTACAGTGCAAGTCAAAGTTTTGAGATCGTACGAATAAAGTCGGTTGCATAAAAGACACTTTTTCAATAGGTTTATTTATTTCATCAAGAAACTTTCAGACGAGAAATGATATCGACAGAGACTTTCCAATGACTCGATACACAAGTTAAAAAATGAGAAAAACTTTTTAACATTAAATACATTTTTTAACAAGATTTATAATACAATTAGATCATGTTTCCAACAACAATATGAATTTACAAATAAGCTAATTTAATTTACATTCCGAGAATTCATCCTCCTCGCGCGAGAAATATTCAAATAATTAATTTGAACATTCTATTTCATCATTGCAATTTCTTCATACAACAATTCAACAACTATCCCACTTAGTCGGCGATTCTACAACACTGCATGCAAAGTGGCACACGATATATCCCCGTTGCGAAAATTTTCAGTAATTCATATCGAAAAAGCAATTGCATTTATCCGTGCGATTTTCTCCATTCTGCAAATTGTCTTTCGAACAAAATAATCTCTGCAAAGATGAAATAACGACGAGTGGATTACATAGTGTAAATGCCTATAATGACGCATAACAAACTTATAACACAAAGATTAACAACACTATCTGCTGTTATGGAGAAATGAAAATACACAGAACAAAAAAACTTTGTTCTCGAAAGAATTTTCGTTGGATCAGTATAATTGAATTTCAATTTGTTATTAAAAAGCAATTACAAAACAGATCGAAAGCTCTTGACATTGATTCTCAAGGTACGAAGAAACTATAATGGAGAGCAATCAATTCATAAAACCGTGTCGAAAAGAGAAAAATGGGGAGAGAAAGAGATAAGTAACAACTCAAAATCAAACTCTCACAGTATGAAGCAAAAGCCCCAAATCGAGCCGAACGAATTGAATTGTCAATATATAAAATGTGCAAAAGTTTCGCGAAAGAAAACAGCAGAATTCTCAAACCATTGGTTCGCACGGTTTGACTCGTTTCGTAGCTTCCGAATCTGTTGATTTTTTGCTCCAAACAAAATTACATAAGGCGCGGCGCGGTATATGTGTTCATGCTACACATCTCTAACAAAGTATGCAACTTTTCCGCGCGGCGGCCATTGTTTGCTCTACGAGATATCGACAACATCCCCGTTAATTTCAATATCTGTTACGATCCGCCGGGCAAGCGAGGGTGCATACAACAATTGGCATTAATTCACTGCAACGATATCTCATAAACAGAGATATCCATTTAATGTTTATTAATAACGCGCGCAGTTCGAGTAATTATCTCCGCAAACGTAGGATAAAATGTTTGCGAATTCTCGCCGTGCACGCCCTGCATGCCAATAAATACGAAAAAAGTCGATGTAATTGTAATTGGGGATCATAAATTTCAGCGTCTCGGATGCCCAGTCACTTTGTATAATGAATTAATTCGTGAAACAAAGATATGACAGTCGAGCGGGCACTTGGCCGCGCGCCAATTTATCGATCTGCAATCCTCTCTTGAAAAAACGGTTTGAAAAAAAATAAATGAAAGAAGGTAAAAAAGAGTTGCACTTTTATTGATTTTCATTCACATCGAAGAGGTATTTTGTTCGGTTGAATATGAAGAACAATATTTCTGATGAGATAGAATGTAAAATTGAACGATTTATAAATTTAATTAAACACAAATATACATGCCAGATTCAGTTTACATCAATAAAATCAAAATTAAATTTGAGGGTTCGCTGTGTAAAATTAATCTTCTCACAAATAAATTTTGCATAACGTGCCTGTTTGTCCGAGATAATTATCCGAAATAAAATAGCCAAATGTTTGTTCGTTGCAAACGGCAGAACGAGATTGAATATATAAAACGTCATCGCGCAAACAAAACTGCATCGATTTTCTCATCGCAACGGCGAAAGACGAATATGAAAACTATCAACAAAAGTGCGCGCGAGCGAATTCGCTTGCGTCCGCAAATTTGCGGCTGAATTATGATAATTACAAGTGCAGCTGTGTAATTCAGTGGCGCCCCGACCGCACCGGAGACGGCCGCGTAATTGTTAAGCCGAAAACCGAGACAACAATGGCGCGAATTTTCAAACATTATTACGCAAGGCTCTTTCGGCTTTGCCAAGGATGTCGAATTTTCGATATGTACAAATCCCCCGATGCGCATCTCATCCGCGTGCGTCGAGTGCAGGCACGCCAAGTGCTGATTGCTATCTCTCTAATGACCGTTATATCGATCCCGCTGTCTAGTAATGCGCGCTGAATTGTGTACACATGAAAAGTCCTCGACTGTGTACAAGTGTTTAAAACGGAACGCAATTAGCTGCTCGGCGGCTTTAATTTTACATATGCCGGGCGTTCCGTGGAGAAAATTATGCGAATCAAACGTATAGAACCTGTATACCGCCTGTTCCTCAACAACTGCAATTATTCGAGCGGTAAAAAAAACACAACCTGCTCTCGAAAACGCGTTGATTTATTAATTTCTTGCAAAATCTCCGACACAAAATCTGATCGTTTAAGTGAAAACTCGTCAAACGGCGAGAATTAATTTTTTTTTCTCCGTTCAATCGTCTTGGTCTCTGATTTATTTTAATTCCCGTAAACCTCAGCGTTTATAATGTAAACAAACAAATGAAAACCACCAAGTGATGTTTAGCCATGCATGTGGTAGGAAAATGGTCGAGTATTGAAAACGAGATTTTTTTTTGTTAATAAATTTAGAAAAACGGGGTTTTAAATAGCGTCAAATACTATGTTATCAAGAACAGATATGCGTTATGCACTCAATGTGAGAAATGAAAATCTTTGTGAGACTTTGTATAATGAAAACTACCTCTCTCCTTGTGGATCTTTTCTCCGACCGCATCAGGTATATTTTTCGTCGAATTCATCGCACAGTTGAGCTTGATACGTTTGGAGAATACCAAGAATGGTTTGATATGAACTATTATTCGTTTAGTATGGAGCGCGAAATTGCCAGCTAAACAAATGACACATTATTCGTTTGCGACACACTCTAACGCACGCTATGTTATTACGCAAATAAGTTAACCTTTCCAGATGATCGACAATTTCGTATGAGCAATAAGATTATGGAAACCTAAGGTTATCCCAGACAATAAAATTGTTGGTTTGTGTCTCGTATTTCTTGCATGCAAAAACTTTAATAATTCGGACAAAATAATTATCTGAATTTAATTCGGTATAGAGAGATTTATTATTATCAGCTTGAGAGATAAAAATTTAGAATAAAATAATAGGATACGAAAAAAATTATATTACGCTGAAGTTAAATATAGACTTAGCTAATGTAATTAAATGCATCCATGCAAGGCGCGATTTTTTAATAAATCATTTCGAATATTATTTTACATGAAAATCCGTCAGGAAGATAATACGAATAATATAAAAAAACAAGAAAAGTAAATGTGAAATTAAAGCTTAACATTATATTAATCACGTTGAAATGTGTAACACGATATAATAAATTTAGTTTTTTTGTTCAATTCATCTGCAACAAAAAAAATGATAACTGGTTTTTACGATAAATTGCTCTTATACTTTTACTTATTTTACGCTCGTAATATTCAATATGAGAAAAAAAAAGGTTTGAGCCACAATGTAGCATTACGAAAAACGAAATCATTTCATTTAATCAGCGAAATTGAATGCATCGACAAGAGTTTTACATTGCTTTTTTTTTTCACGAACTTCGTGCACGAAATCTGTTTATCATAAGTACATTGGCCCGAATCTGGAACTCATTCAATTTCGCTCGCGCGCAGGCCACTGCACTGTAAAAAAATCGAAATTTAGAGTAAATATGTTTAAACCCATTCATTGCAAATATATGTATGCTTTATTCCAAGTCAAATTTTAAATTTACACTTTAGATTTACTAGCCCACAAGTCACGCTTGGGTGTTTGAACACCTTAATTAATTCACAAAAAGAGATTTCATTCTGGCTGCACAAATATACTTGAAAAATTATCACACTCGAATTTTTGATGCAAGATGAAGTTATCAAAAAATATTGTATAAATTATTTTTTAATTTTAAAACTTGGTCAATTAAGATTTGGGTTCTAAATTTAAACTAATATGCTGAAAAACGTGACGTCTATGTTAGAATTTTTTTTAATATACATTTTTTTTCGGAGTGCCCTACATAAAATTGGCCCGATGAAAGGAACATAAAAAAATATACACAAAGTTGTGATGTAATCGGAACCAAAAAAACAAATCGTGCGCAGCAGATACTCAAGTTTTTGGTATCTGGACATGGTCCACGCGACATAACTTTCCAAAAGATACATCTTCATCATCTCTTATCAGTGCCAGCGCAAACCATTGGCTGGCGTTGCACAGTGAAATACTCGGATTTATGGGTTACTCGTTCGTAATCAAAGTCTGTCAAAATATGACAAAAATATAGGTCGAAATCCGTGGACATTTTATAATCTCTCGAAAAACAAACAATACGTTTTATATTGAACATTTTCAACGAATGAAAATCTCAAATAAAAACAGATATACATGTCACCAATAAGAAAAAAATTAAAATAAAAAAAAATTGTCATCGGATTCGAAATAAAATTATGGAAAAATGAGAAGGTAAAAATTTCTTACATATAAGAATTTGTTAGAAAAAAAAAACTTTGTCGGTGGAAAATCAGTCCCGGAATGATTCTGTTTGTGTAAAGCGAAATTCAATTATCTGGGGAACACGTCGTGCAGCCGACATAAAGTTGGCGAGTTTATGTGACGGCGGAGTCGATGCCGCAGAAACCTGCAGACAAAAGCCCAGCATCTAAAGTGACATGCAATCAGTCGAACGAGAGTCGGCGCACGGCAAACATTCAGACGTCTCGCATCGGAAGGCGCAATGTGCATCTGTGATGTACTTTCGTGAAACAAGACATTATAAGCAAATAACTGATTCCGCACTGGTGTTAACGCGAGCACATCACATTGCACCTTCACTTTATCGTCCATACATTACATTCTATTACTCTCTTCTCTTACATCCATTGATTGCAGCCCATCCGGATATCGAAACTACATGTATCGAATACATTAAATCTGTACAACCTATAACTCAATCGACGTGAACTCAAATAATTGTACAAACGTATGTGTCCCAATTTATTTGATGCACGAGAAGTTTTGAGCCTTTTGAATATTAGATTTTGGTGGAACGATTCAAGTTGTTTGGTCGAAAAGTACTCGAGTGGAACGCAATCAAATTAACCAAAACGTTTGACTAAATTAATTGTCTATCTCCAGCAGAGATAGCTTACAAGAACTACCGCTCAGAGTTGATAAACAGACTGCATATATACTTTTGGTTCCAAAATTGAGCGCCAAGGCGAATACCAGACGATTGCTGCTCCTGGTGAGAATACTGAAAACATTTTTCACCATAAATTAGATTGAACAGAAATCTGGTTCAACTATACGAAATATGATTTTAATTGACGAAAAACTTTGATTCAGGTATTACTTGAATTGAAATTGACGATTTCTCTCTGTGGCGATTGAACTTGGCCTCTCTCTCTGTCTGATGAATTTGATTGAAATTCTCTTGATGACGAAATACGATAGTGATTCAAGGTAGCCGTCGTCCAATTTCTAATTCGTCTGTCGCTGTCAATATTATGATATGCAGCACAGAATTGAATAAACAATAAACAAATGTTAGAGGTTAATTGCAGCAATGCTGTTCCCTCTTAAGCAAAACGTAGTCGATCTGTCAATATAGCGATGTGGATCTTCGTCATACATCCAATGCAACCAATTCGTTTCATTAACAAAACCAAGAGTCAATATTAGGCCTAGATTGTTTCCAACTCTCAGCGGCCAATTATTCCGCATTACTGATCCGTTTGTTCAATAATGCATGATAATGACGATTCCTCGTACACTTAATATGAGATTCCGTTTGTGCGCGATCGATTAGCACAATTGGCTCAAGATATACCACGTCAAAATGCACCAAGAAAGCTTACCCAGGGCGATATCGAACGCGCAATGACGGTCGTAGGGAAGCCCAAGCTAACTGACCTACCGCAGATTATTTCTCTGCCATGGCCGCGAGAAGTTGCAGGGTCCCAGCGTCTATTGCTTAACCTTGCTATTGTTTCACTCCTCACACAGACGTACCGTCGAGCAGCCAGGCGAAAAATATATTCCGGGTCCGATAGGAAAGTAAATAATCTGATGTGAGAACCCCTGTGTCTTTCAAGGACGAACATTTTGAGATCAGCGATGTGAATTTTTTATACGCATCCCTTCCAGGTATTAAAGTTTAATCGTGCCAACGAAAATATGAGAGACAAATAATAAAGTTTTGGAAAGTTCAGGAAAGTTGATTTTTAGTGGTTGTGTTTGTAGGCCGGTTCTGGATCATCGGCTGTCCTATAGGAGGTTCATCGTGCTCCAAAAATTCATAACCTAAAAATGTCAACAAAATCTCAATAAAATGCCACGAATATGTAGGGTCGGTTATAGTTATCGAGCGACATGCTTCGGTCTCATCGCCAACTACTCGCAGACACATCAGTTTGTGAAACAATCTGTCCGCCATCTCGCGAATATATGAGAAAAATGCCTCGTAGGTGCAGACAAATTGCTTTTTTTAGTAACTTCCAACCCGGTGCATTTCAGTATCAAAACCATGACATCATGACGACTTTTTAAACGCTGCTTTTTAATATCGCAAATATCTTCAAGCCACGCGTGGAAATCTCAAATATCGCCGTAACGTCAGAATTTCGTGGCATCCGTGAGGAATTTCTTGTACGCCAACAGACTCAAAGCAAAAGCGCACCGCTCTTAATGTAACGACAAATTGATTTTATTACGTTACACGTAGTTATATGTGTTTCAATTTGTCGAGCACTCATCAAGCACTGAAATTCCAGCACGACGACCGATGCAATACGCCGATCTTCATCCAAGATTTATACACTTACTGTCGTATATTAATGACACTCGTACGATGCATTAAAAAGAGTTAATTATTAACGTTGAGTAACACGCTGCTTATTATTTTCCTTTTTTTACGTAATTATATTATAATCATTCAATTAACAATTATGTGTAAGATCGGTGAGAAATCGGTGACGAAAAAAATTACGAAATTCCATTCATCTGAAATGCATTTCGTTTCGAACTAATTATGATTAATTAAAATTAATTAATTTCATTGATCTCCGATCGATCTTGGCAACGTTTTGCATTTCTAGAATTCAGCAGCGATTCCAGAGATACGATATCGTCTCATACCGGCAATTGTATGCGACGCTTAACTGATTTCCTGACGATTACATTGTATTTACTGTCAATTGAATTCGATATAAGAAATTATACTGTATGCCTTTTGTTCGAAGTCGAGGGAGTTTGCGGGCGCATAAAACGCTAGCGACTTGAATTCTCGGATACTAGCAACTAACTTTATGACGCGGCCTTTTAAATCTCGTTAAGTTAAAGTCGGTTTATTCACTGCAGCATTTTAAAATGTATCTCGCGCGAGATACGCGAGAGACCGCTTTGTTTATTATTTTCTTAGATCGCTCCTTTTTTTTGTACCCGTCACAGATGTTGATTATTTTGAATATAACTCTCCGGAAAGTAACAAGCAAAATTATTTTCCACATTTTCATTCATTTTTATTCTTAATTCAACAGAGAAATGTTTTTCAGATTTTTTTTATTTTGTTTGTGTCTTCATTCATTAGGAGTATACCTTTTTAACGACGAATCAAGTTTTCGCTGCAAAATTATATTGCTACATTTACGTCGTAATAAGGCATGGTTCAATTAAATGACGGAGTATTTATTTTATATTGTTTTTCAAACGTGAATTTCACGTGTAATGTATTTGAACATCAAACGTTTTTATATCACTGTGTAATAAAACACGAAACAACAGAACGAAATAGTATGATAAATTTCATTTTATGGAGACAATCAAATTGCAATATAAATTTTCACTCAAATGTCATATTTTAGGCAACCTTATGTGACTTAAGAAAACAACATACTTTTGTCGATTTTACTTTATATTTCATGCTGTTTTTATATCATGAATACCACCAAATAAAAAATTTATCTCACACACGTATATAAAGTTGGATAAAACTATATCACATGAGATTCATCATTTTCAATAATGGTTTGTTTCATATAATTTTTTGTTCAATGATTCAAAGTTAGTATTTTTTCAAATTTTTCCAATGATGTTTCATGGCAAACGATATGTTCGCATGAGATATAACTTTTTATATCTAATGGTAGTGGTGGGTAAAATTCCCGGTATATTGGATGCGACTGATGTACACTTTTGAATTGTGTAACTATATGTAAACATATCAATCGAATTATGAAACATCCGTAAAACTTTTGATGACCAAAAAGTCGATATGATTTAATTACTTGTTAAACCAGTTATCAATATATATCCCCCAGTAAATGAATAACGAAAAATCATACATTCAAGTATGATTCATACAAAAAGTTCATAAAATCCATATTTCCACAGAAAGAAAATTTCAATTACGCGTTTTATCAAACTTTCCTATACTCCTGCAAATATATGCAGATGAAAATAAAAAAAATTTTGAAATACGATTTTTTTGTTCATTGCAAAATGGCAACGTCGAGTTAATTTTTTTGTTTGAAACAAAAAAGGAAGAGTTTGTCAGAAAAATTCTCATTTTATGCATACGTAATTTTCCCTTGTTTCATAATAGCGTTGCCTTTGCATGTGTCCGCTATAGTGTCACAAAATATCGCTGCGACACAGTTTTCAGCCCAATTTTTTTACGCTGATTCATTGAATAATAATCGCTGCAGTTTGTCCGATGCAGAACAACGAGATGGTATCTATAGATATTAAGTTACTAGCCCACAAGTTCGTCGAAGCAAATCTAGTTATCCGTAACGTTATGCAACAGGAACCGTGATAAGAACAGTTTCACCACATTATGCAGCGGACCGGCACATGTATCACATATCACGAGATATAATTCAACGATCTTCCTGATTGGCCTGGCAATTAACCGTTTCCTGCTGATAGTTTCGGTTGTTTTACACTGATTGTTTCGCGGAATATGCGCGTTTATGAACTGCAATTAATACGAAACTGGCATTTCAACAAACGGATGAGTTTTTGCTGACCAGATATAGTGCGCGTTTCTATTTTCAATTCAAAGGGCTCTCTGTTACAAACAATTTCTTGAACGTTTTCTAGCTTTCAGTTGATATCTATAGTTTAGTTCATTTCGATAATGATTATTTTATATTTTTGTTTATGCCAATAGCTCCTGCTATACATTTCTCTCTAATAAATATTTGTACATTTTATAATCGTAATGCAATCTAACTATTACTGCTTGCAGTTCAATATCATCTTAATTGAACCGACTTTACTTGATCATTACCAACTTAGATCGAAAATATTGCAAAATTAATGATCCGTGTGTGCTGCAATTATTGCTGCAAATTTTCGTTTTGCAACATTAGGCCTTATCTTTTCTGTTTTGAATTTTTTTACGAATATATTATGTCAGTCTTATGTGAACTTAATTTGTGGAAACTTAATGGAGTGAAATGTAACTTTTTCTTTTTTTCTTTTTTATTATTTTAAACTATTAATTTGATCAGTCATTTAAAATTGATTCGATTTTGCAAAATGAAAAGCATTCTCTTCCTCCATGATTTTAACGAATAATCAAACTTTAATTCAAATGAATAGTACTAAATCCATCAGTTGAATAATTTAACCTACAATTCATTTTACACTATCTGTTCACATCAAATTGAACATTTAATTCATTTAATACTTCTGATAGCCGTGTAGTTCTCGACTTCATGACTGATGCTGAATAGATTCCTTTTCCAGTAATGGAATTCTCTGTTGCCGAATTTTCGACAACTTGCACAGTTTGTATATGCGTTTATATATGTATACACGATTGCATGTCGACCGCAAAAGAATGATCCAGAGTTTAGCTATTATCTCAACTTCTCCATCATGAGATGGACAACTATCAATTGTGTCTGCATTTACGATATTTTAGTTCATTCGAAATTTATTTCAAATATCATATTACTTCACGTTCCTTTTATACGAATTGTTTGACTTAAGAAAAAAAATCCCTTGAATACGTATTACGACTTTTTTTCTCAAAGTTTCAACCATTGTCCGAAAACCCGCAAAAACTTTTTCCCTCTAATCTTCTCTACACTATGCGATTGTGATCAAAATTGGTCTTAATTTTCCACCGCTGGTCTGTACTGAAAATCGTTAATTTTATATTTGGCACCTCATGTTACGTATGATATGTTGTTTTCAGAGGCTCATCACTCGCTCCGTTTATTCGGCAACAAAAAACAACGACACTTGTCAAAATCATGAACCGTTGTTGGCTCGCAATAAATCAAAAAATAAGTGCAGAAATAGAAGCGACAAAAAGACAAGAGTAAACGAACCGAATGTTTCCAGCCGAACACTTTGTAAACTTTCAATTACTTTATCGCCAAACTTGAAAACAATTTTTTGTTTTTATACATTTTTGTATATTACAAAATTAAAATTCAGCTAAGGACATTTCCAGGAGATAATAAAAGCAGAGACAATTTTTTGGTAAAAAAAACTATAACGTTGACTGATGTGAACAAGACCAGAGGAAGCTGATGTTTTATTTCATATTATTTTTCCCAGTCGACAATATTCATCGCAAAATTTCTTCTGCACGTCGTCAAAATAAAAACGCAACCTGTAGGACCAGGACAGAACTGAATTAATCATTTTGATTCGTCCCAGGACGTATCCTCGTTCACTCCAAAGCTTATTCCATATTAATCAAAACGTAATATGTTAACTTATTTATCTGTCATTGTGTAACTGTCCGATACCATTTACATAGAAAACGCCATTTACATGGTAACGTCACGTAGATATCGAGCAATTTCGTAATGTATATTCCGATTCTATTTTAAGCACCGTGTTTTTGTTACACATATGCACCAACGCAATTATTTATATTTACGACGCAATAGTATATTTTATTCTTTTTATCGATAAAACCGGAAAGTCATTTACTCTGGAACCAATATGAAAATATATGTTAAGTAGAGTATATTTTTTTCTTCACATGAATGTTGACATTGAAGTTAGTCTCGCGCTGAACTTCACCGATAGGTGAGGAACATTTTTTTCGCACAAAACTGGAAAAGATTCCGACAAACATGTAATGCTCGCCAATTATAAGTTGTGATATGTATATTTCATTAGTATATTATTGATATTTATTTACACGCCGACAGATTGTACGAGATAAAATTTAATTAAGTGTGATTAGACTGAAACAAAAAGCAAAAACAAAACTTTGGTTTGGTTTTAAACTTTTTTTCTCCATTTTTACAAATTTTTTTAGTCATTCTTTTTTATCGCCTCAACCTCATCTCGCAACTCTTCTAAGCACTTCTCGTTTTACCGAGTACGAGAGAAAATCGCAGGAGTGAAAATAACACTTACCATAATGGTTAACAATAACGAAAAAATGCATTGCGGTAATATTGAAAGTGGTATGCGGGGATTTGCGGCGTGCTTAGCAATGTCCCGCGTCGAGGATTAGAGTTATTATTAATACAGTCAACTTCATCGAGTAAAATGGATCTGTGGAGCGCGCGTTCGTTTCAATTAACTCATTGCATTACAGCTTCTTGAACATGTATATCTATATTTCCATTTCTTTCATTTCGCAACGTCGCTTACACGCGAACCTCGCTTTTGATGCCGTTTATATATTTATTTAAACAAACGGCCCTGCAATTTTCTCACGGTCTATACGGGAAACGTGAAGACGGGCTTTTTAAAACTTTTATATAGCGCATTCACTTGACTCGCGGATGTCCAAAGAACGATTCGTACACGAAGAACATCCAGATTTGTTTTGCTACCGGCGATGAGAAAAAAAAATGTCCGATCAGAGAGGCTGCTCTTTACCAAAGAAAATTGTAATTTAGAGACAGTCGTCTGTCTCGATTTTTCAAAGAGTTCTACTGTAATATTAATGAACCAGTTAATTAACGATAGCAACAGTTTGACGGCGTTTTTCCTCCTGTATTTATAATTAACGGCCCGGAATCGTGAGGCAAAGTGTATATATCTTTGTGCAATAAGAAAGCGGGAACAAAAAGAATGGACCTTGTAGGATGACGTTACTTTTTGTTGAAAAAAGGGAGTTGAAAAAATCGCTCTCGAGTTTATGAAATTGTTCAAAACGAGCAGTGAAGTTTTTTTTAATCATACACTTGCAGTCCATTGTCATGCGAATGCATTATACTCAGATTTAGGTACCTTTTTGTCATGCTAATTCGGGGAACACTTTCATAAAAATGTGAAGCAGTTTGATGCCGGTGTAAGAATAACTTTAATCATGAAAATTATTGTGAAAAGAAAAAAATTTTTAATCCTCCGAATGTTTAAACAAAATGAACGAAACAAAACCAGACCAGTTTTATGTACGTATCATTTTTGGATGTTTGTTTGTGAATGATATATCTGAGGCGTTGACTATATATATCCTGTGATTTGCTGTTATTAATTTTTCATAAACATTAATGAACATTCTATCTTAAGCACAGTGAATTACGTTGCATTTTTATCACGATTATCATATTCTCATCTCACATCTGTCAAACTAAGAGATACGTTCGCGATAAATCTTTGTCTTTTGTCGTAATTACACTGCAACTTTGGGCTCGACAATATGGTGTATAGTCTTTATACCTATATATAACTCGCAGAAATCAAGTCTATCCAATTGTCCGATTTCACTCTTATCTTGTGTATGCATATTTTGAAACGCGATACCTTATTTTCATCAGCAGTAGCCAGTTTAGTTCGCACCTGATCTCGCATTACTGCGAATTTCAATTCGTTGGCTTATCTCACACGATCACGTTTCAGATGAGAGTGAAAATTTTGCGACACAATTTCACTGTGTAACAATAATTAAATAACTCAACTGCTCCAACACTTCTGAAAGAATTGCATTTTAAATTCTAATTTATATTGTAAGTGAATTGAAAAAGAAAGCAATGTTTTGTTGTATAATTTCGAATTTAATGAAAATAAATGGCTCAATACAATTAAATCAAAATTTATTTTTCATAGTTTAACAATTAATTTAACAAAAAATACAACTAACAAATGACGACAGTAAATTTTCGTCTTGGAAATCACATTGTGCGGTTAGATATGGATAATGAAATACTTATTGATGAAATTATGATTGTTTTTGAAATACAATTAACTTGTAGCCGGTGGCTGCGTAATAAAATACATCCTGCTTCAAAGCTGATGCTACCAATATGAAATTGTTTAATATTAATTGTACATTTGCAATGATATCCGGCCTTATTACTACTGTGCCATACTGTAAGTACAAATAATGTGCTATTAATTAAGCGTTTGATGATCGGACGCATTTTAGGTACGCACACAACAACTCGTGTACGTGTTGATAAAGAAGGGATAAAACGACTGCTAGTGCCGAAAATAAAGATTGAAAACAATAGGATATTTCCATTGGTCACATACACGCAACCAAGGTTGTAATCGTTCTATAGATATTTCGCATCTCTCGATCATCGAGTGGTGGAACTAAAATTCTATGAGGATAAACCGCAAATATGTATCAAAATAGATCAATCGGCTATACCGAATAACGAAATCCGAGGTTTTTAAACAACTCAATTTCGTACTTTGTACACACTAAAACGTTATCTCTATGTGAAAAAAATAAGATCTGAAAATATCCGTCTTGTATTCAACGTTAATATCCAAAAGAAGTTTGCAGTATTAATGATCATGAGACTGAATCTCTCCTGAATTTGCATGTCCTTGATGTATAAAGAGAAACCTAATTGCACATCATGCAAATGCTTCAAATTTCAAAATAAAAGAATAATTAATTACGAGGGTCCAAAAAGAAAAAATGCACAGCATGCGAGAAAAGAAAAATGACGATTGTTTGCAAAACGCGGCCCGGCCATCGGCTCGATCTCGGCGATGCCGATCTTCTGCGACGCGTATCGTCAAGATCGGAATGTCCGCTAAAGTGCACAGCAGCTCAGCATGCTGGCTTTCCATATAAAACTTTTAAGACGAATGCACGACGATAATTATGACTCACGCAACCTCACAGATTTTGTAATAAAATCTGCAGCGAGTGTTTACACCGCGCTTTTTGCATTTTACGTGCGTGTGTTTGTGTTGTGTCAATGAGCGTAGACGCGCTGTGGAAACAGTGAATCGATAAAAACGAACGAAACGCCAGGCCTCGGTGGGCTCATTTATGTCGATAGCCGCACTTGCGAATGCAGATACCCACACGTGAAAAAGAGCGCGCTTGCACACGTGCCTTTTGCCTTTTCACACACAACTCGCGTCGTACAAGTGCCGACGTAAATGCGTCAAATTAAAAGTGACCGACATCGATACAACGGTTCATTTTTGGCTCTATTTTTGTACTTTTCCAATATCGGTGGCGTATCCACCGCCTGGGACTTGTAATTCATTTACACCTGGCTCTTACTTGTCAGTCACATGACCAAACGGATTTCAACGGATATCCGATACAATTTTCATATCTACACTTTGCAACGAAAAAATTTCATTCAAATCGTACGAAATTTGAAGTTCGCTTTGTAAATTGTAGGCCATGCATGCATCAATTTTTCAGTTCAACGTTTTGATGATCATTTTCAATGTTGACATTGCATCATGCATATTTTCCATGGATATGTTAATAATTTTTTCACTTTTCTAAATTCGATGACCTGTTCTATTCGTATCAATTTTACATAATTCATGATAAATATTCATATGTATACATTAATTCATATAGATCATAGTTGCTGTATTTACTGGATGTATATATCTATAATAAACGTATTTGCCTAGTTTGTTTTCCAACGGTTAACACATGTTTTTACTCGGAAATATTTTTAATGAATCTCAATATTAATAATCAAAAATTAATTCTCGCGAATGAAATTTATTTTCCTGCTCGGCCAATAAAAAATGGTTATCAATTAAAATCAGTTGCGCTGGACAATATACATTGATCAAAGATTTTTATTGATGGTGACGTCATAATCTTAAATTAGCCAATTAAAGATAAAAGCCCAGTATTACATTCGATAAAACGTTTTCCATTACGAAATTAAAATCGCGTAAAGAGCTCGATTTTTAATCAAGGAGTTCAATATCAAAAATAATAACTTATGTATATCGCGTGTGCGAATTTAAGGTACGATTGAAGGGCGCCCGGGCGTGTACACATTTTTAAAGTACCGCGCGTCCTGTATTCTTCGATATCATTTTTTAATTTGTTAATACACAGAACTGCGGGGCCGAGCAAACCGTAATGAATTATGGTGTTTTGTTCTTCGTTTTGCGGAGCATTCGGTCTGCTAATATACTAATGCACGAAGAAAAAAACGAGTCGGGTTGTTAGAAGCGCAGTTTATTCGCAGAGATATCTGATGCATAAAATTCGCCAAAAGCTAGCTGTAACGCGGTAATACATTCAAACGCTGGTACATGACTTTTTGCACGGCTAACCGTGCCACTGACCTTTGGAATTAGAGAACTACACGTTATTTGAGACCGTGTGTCTCAGCCACTTTTAATATTATTACCGCTTGCGCTCTACACGTTTTCTGCCCTGCGATTTTCTCGCAAATATTCATGCGCGCTTTGAATTTATTAGCACGGATTTCATTTTTCTTCCGCCGAGCGCTCATTTCCATGACTTTTAGCGCCGAACCCGGCTTCCTCGGGCCGAATACACGAAATCGGGCGGCAACTAATGGTAAGACGTTGGCACGGCTGCGGAATTTGTATATGCTCACCAGGGCTTATTTTATTTTATATCACAGTTTTGCATGCGCTGCTATTCGGTGCACCTGGCGCCAAACCATGTTCCCGTTTCTATACTTGAACACGACTCAAATCAATAGATTTGCTTGTCTGAATGAGACCATTTAACAAACACCAATTAACGAAGTTTGGAGTTATAACTGTTCTACCCGATATCGTCAGGATTATTGCACCAATTAAGTCGGTCTGCGGTGTGCGGCTGAAGCAACACCAACTCAACAATTTTTCGACAAGCCATCACCTAAAGTGCAGTGGGAAACTAAAAGTCAAACTATGTATGTTTATCATGTCGGTTGATATAGCGTTCGAGCAATACCGGTTTCCTTGATTTGCAACAATTTAATACGTTCGATATGATATTGCACGTTCGATTCAAAAATGAAGCCTTGGTGGGTAAGGTGAAAAACTTTGTTCCACTCTGGGCTTATCTGTCATGAGCGCGGGTATAAAATTCAGAACTCGTTTATGTGGGTCGCGCTTATACTTTGAACGGAAAAGTTCAAAACGATTTCGCGTTTGACGTAAATGACGACGGCATATTCTTTTTCATTCGCAAATGAGACAACAGAGCCGTGTAATTAATGATACGTAAAATGTGCTGCGGTCTTACAATTCAGCGCCATTCACGGGACGTCTGCAAATTCTTTTGGTTTCAAAAACACGACGCGACTTGCTTTCCTTTTTGCCGCCGACGAACGTTTAGTTTATCAAGTAGTGGATGCAAAAAATGCTCGCTGCAGCCAATAAAACTGTCGGTGAAAAGCGACTTCGATTACAGCAAAAAGCTCTAAGCTCCAAAAAGTCATCGAAACATAAAAGTGGTTGGATCTAAAAAAAACAGCTCAGCTAAATTTCTTAAAATCCTCGTTAAATTACGTTTCTTGGGAAAGCTCAATTCGTTTGAAACTTCATAAAGTTTAATCATTTGCCCTTTTTCCGTTTCTTTTACATGAGCCAAGACCTGCACTCACCGCGAGGATATTCAGAGCATTTTGCATACTAACACACATTTCTCAGCGCTCTAATTGGCTCGACTCTTAATTCAGCGCCGAAAATTAATAGATCTTTTTCCGAGGAATAAAAACTGGCTTAAATTTGTTGCCGACGTAAAGCGCCTCGATGAATCAGAGACATTGTCCCGAACTTTGACATTTTTTGTGCAATTTAATTACACGAGGGCTGAAACGAAACCAAGTTCAAGTGCCCCGCGCGACAATACGAAAATTCTCCGCATAATAAATTTTTCGTCCCAGTTTTTTTCCCCAACCTCGCAGGCGCGTTTGACTTTTTCCTTTTTGTATTTCGCACTCGTCGTTCCTTTCATCGCGGACAAAATAATTGATTCGCAAACGTCGTATGTGAATTTCAAATGCGACGCAAAGAAACGTTACCACCAGTCACCGTTTTTTTTTTTTTTTTTTTTTTAATGCAAAGGGAACACCTGGTTAGAGCATTAAAATACTTTCATTAAGACCTCGCAATTATTCGCACGCTCGTGATGATGACGTTCTAATCGATCAAACTCCCGATGGGCCGTTTAAGCCAGTTAATCACGCGTCCACGAAATCAATCTTACAATCACGTCGAACGACGAAAAAATGTTAGCCGCGCAGGGGCGATATCAATAAAAGTTTATTATGACAAAAGGAAATCAAAACAGGCCTCTTTTTGTTAACCCCGGCCTGAACATATTTACGGGCGCCGTAAAGACCGCGAATATTTTTTGCCGCACGTCAAGTCCATAAATCAAAGATGCTAATAACGCGTGCGCCTCTTTAATCATGCAAGCTGCGAAATGCAAAAGGAGCGCTGCCAACATCGGTCGGCGAATTTACCTCGTGACCGTTCATTACTCGCAACCAAAACAAACTCAATGTACCAAAAAAACTGAGGTTTGAATATTATTCTTTTTTATCATCGTTAACTTGTTAAGAGTTGCATGATCTATTAATTTATACTATGTTCATCTGAACACGACGAGATATTTCGCTGAGTTTGACGTTTCAAGGGAAATAACGAAAATGAGCGGCATCCTTCTCACGTGTTAAACTCTCACTCGTATAATCGATGTTATAATGAAACCGATTAGTCCGGTTACTGACATCAAAGGCAACATGTATGAGATAAGAGTTACCGCGTGGGACTGCGGCAACAGTGAAGGATTCTCGACGAGACGACCGGAGAAATTGTGCAATGCGATTTTTGCGTTTTGGCAAGTGTCGTATTCCGGCTTAGTGGTGCACTTTCGTGTGCGTGAACTCGAACTTTTTAATACGTTATACAATCACTAATGCATATCGCTGTGTATTAATACAATACGTGTATCGTGGGTAAATATACTGCGTGCAAGTAGGTGTGGCGTTATAACATTGGCTTCCTATTGGCGGGGTGTCAGCTCGAAATGAAAGTGAATTACCTATATAAAGGGTGGTTTTCTTCTAATCCAAGCAGATCAGATCTTTGTAACTTTAAGACGCCGAAAGTATCATACGGTCTGTCAACATGAAGGCTTTGGTACGTTCAGTTTTATTTTTCTTTTTCAATTTTTTATTACGTCTCCAATTTTCGTTTTTCTAGTTCACTGCAACTTTTGCTGCAACATGTTCTGTTTTTATTTTTCAGATCTGTGTGTTGTTGATCTCAGCGGCGTACGCCGACAAGACCGTCGAAAAGCGCGGTCTTGACTACGGTTTCGGACTCCATGATTTGGGTCATGGATACGACTTGGGTGACCATGGTCATCATGTTGAACATGTCAAGACCATCCACAAGACCGTCCATGTTCCAGTGCATGTTCCACAACCATACCCAGTCCATGTTGACCGACCATACCCAGTCAAGGTACGCAATCATTCTCTCTTAGTCATCTTCCAACTTTTTAATTTTTCAATTTCAACTTGTAAGCCATTCAAGATAAACTTTTTTCGAATGTTTTCTTTATCTTCATTGTTAATGATTTGTCTGTGTTTCAGGTACCAGTCCATGTCCCACACCCAGTCCCAGTCCCAGTCCCACAGCCATACCCAGTTGTGAAGACCAAGACCGTCCACGTACCAGTTGACAGGCCATACCCAGTCAAAGTACCCGTCAAGGTTCCAGTTCCAGTCCCACACCCATACCCCGTCAAGGTATGTATCAGTGTTATATAAACTTCTTCAAAACTGATGATAATCGAACATCTGAAAAAAAAACAAAGGTATTTAATGAAAAATTTGTCTACAGGTCCCAGTCCACCACACCGTCCATGTTCCAGTTCCAGTCCCACACCCAGTCGTCGTTAAAGAGAAAGTACCAGTCTACGTCCACAGCCATCATGATTTTGATCATCATGGACATCATGGAGACTACTAAGTAAAAAAAATCATAGAACTGGATCAACAATGGACCAGGACCATTTGACACCGCGCTCCACTTTCAAAACGCAACAAAACCACACATCTAACATTGAAAGCAGTCGTGATGTGCATCGAACCAAAATACTCTTGTTTGTAACTTATAAGCGCCGAAAACATTGTTTTGGGAAAATAAAATCATTTTTTAATGTTTTCTAATGAAAGTCTCGCATGTGCCATTAATCATCATCAAACAACTCACGACCACAACCTGAGACTGAGACGCGATAAAAATGACGTCGCGACAATGAAATTGTAATATTATATTTATTGGTGTGCCCCCTTGTGTCGCTATAAAACAAAAAACAATTCAACCACGTATGATTTCAAGTCTATTGTACATTCCCTTCCCCATGATCGTAAATCGTGGACACGGGCAGAGCTTGCGCAATTGCTGCGGGACAAATCGAAAGATCTGATTAGGAGAGCTTGGACTGACAAGCGGATGAAAAAGAACAGGCCAGATGAAATAGCGTGTAAATGTTTCGCGATTGTGCACTCGATGACGCAGCTAATTGGTCCGGCGAACTTTTATTGGACGCTCAAGCGTGACGAAAGTCAGTTCGCACTTGCTCGTAGGGTGGACGAAATTAATTATGTGTTTCCTAATCGTCCATTCAATTGCGAGCGCCACCACGCTGATTCTTGAAATTGTATCGAGTACACACACGCACACACACACACACTCCACGTTGCGGAAGTTGTGCAAACTGAATTTTGAAATTGCTGAATTTTTTTCGCAGAAGGGTTTCTGTTTTCGTTCGAACTTGATGGGTATGATTCTCACGTTCGGGGAATCGCGCCCAAATGAAAGTGGTTGCCGTAACATTAACATGACAATGGCTGTCCTCGCGTCGTTGACAAAACTCGCAGGAGCGTTACACAAAATTCCTCCACGCCAATTTTCATTGTTTGATACGGAGGAAACAATTCGCTTTAATTTAGCTGCAGTGTCAATCGTCCGTCCGATCGACGCGCAATGAATTTATACTAATACAGAACACCCCGTGCTCATAAAAAAAAACCTCTGACACATTAGCGTCGATGCATACAGCGTTCAGCCAGTAACACATATCGCTGGCGAACAGGTATCGCTCTCATGCAGCGACCATTTTTTTTTACTTTTTTTTTCGTCCGCTTTTATTACTGAATTACACTTGCATATATGTGACGAATAATGTGTCGCTCATATAAATGCATTTACATGTATTCGAAACACATGTTTTTTCATGAGCTGTGTGGAAATGCACGTACAAGAGAGAGAGAGAGTGCTATCAGAACAAAATGCTTGTTATTAATTAGAGTTCCTTTTTATGTGCAGGTGACGCGATTTTTTTCCTCTCACGTTCTTTCTCTCTTTTTAGCATTGGTCATTAGCAGCCAATAAAAATTTTGCCCTTCTGATGGTTACTCTCTTATCGGCTTTTTGTCGGTACGTCATCTTTCCTGGTATTTTAGGAAATCAAAAATCGCTCGGCCAACTTTTTTTTCGACCACTAACGACTGTCGAGTGGTGCAATTTTCTTGACCCTTTCTTGGGACAGGTGATCTATTAAAGAAATGAGCGGCAAGATTTGTCGAGGATTCGTGGAAGTGTGTGAAACGTAAGTCTCGTTCGAGCGAACCCCAGGGGTTACGGAGGTTACGTTAATTCGACACTTTACTTCCAGAGTCTGACCAAGCCCTGGACAAATATTTAGTACATTTGAAAAAGCCTTCTAGGTAGGTATTATTGCTGATCGAGTTTATTCCAGTAGGAATACGGGCATTATTTTCGTTTATTTATTTTTCTACTTTCATGTCGGCTATTGTTTTTTGTTTATTTATCTTGAATAATTATTATTATTCCTGACAATTCGCTTTTTATTATTAAAAAAAATACATTTTTTACTTTTTTGTCATACATGCACACAAATCCCAGATGTACTCTCACGAGAACGAGTAGAAGTACATAGTATAGTTCTTACTCCCTCGGGAGAACTTTACGTTTTTCTCTCTCGGGAATAAATCCGTGAATTTGTTTCGTTGAAGTGCTGCACTCAACCACCTAGCAGTAAAAGGACGCTTTTCTCCTTTGGTGCACAATGAACTATTTCACATTGAAATATTAATTAATGAACAAAAAAGACTAAATTTTCTGTCGATATGGAACATGTGCTGACAATTTTGAACGGTATAGAGCAAACAAATAAAGTATGTCAATCGATCGCATTTCGTAGTGCAGATTAATACCTGATTAAATAAACAGCCAAATTCCATCAAATTGACTCAGTAGATTGGAATTTATATTATATTACATCGTCACTCTGAGTAGCGCTTTCAATATTTACTTATAACAATATTTTAATGAAGATTATTGATCCCGTCATTCAAATTTCAGCCTATCATAATTTGCAGAATTGTCAATACACATTTCCTTTCTGAACCATATTCAATTGCCTCATCTCATATCGTACAAGTATATTTTTTGTTCAACTAATAATGCATTAATCACCCGTTCGTCGCTTTTTGTACGCATCAAGTTTTAAAATAAGATCAATCACTGTTTACTCTAATAAGCATGCATCTAATTTCCTTTTTTCTACTCACATTCTTCGTCCTTCGTGTTACACCATCCTACGCAGCATAATATTATGCCATCCTGTATGATCTGTGACGCGATTCGAAGTGATCTCTTTGCATATGTTTTTACACCTGACATACAAAGGCTACAACGGGATTTCACAATTTCCCACAATAAAACTCCCGTAAACATTTCGCAAAACTGCAAATCTGAAATCCACGAACAAGTACTCTCCCTTTTAACAAGCATGAATATCCCATCATTACAATGGCATGCCTTCTGCGGATCTGGGATAAAAGCCCCGCAAAAACTGCTAAAGCCCTGCTGCACAAGGAAAAGTGAAAATTTGATAGTGACTTTTGGGTCGCATAATCCAAACCTGAGTTTCTTTCATTTCACACTACGCCGTCTACTCTGGCATCGGGAAACAAAGGATCAAACAGTTTGGTTGGAAAAAAAAGGAGAGAAAGAAAAGGGACAGACGCTGCGTCGAATCCTGTAATTACGAAAAGTTCGCGATTAACTTTGAAACAATACACTCAAAGACTTGGGGCTGAACTTTGGACGAGCAGTTTGGCGAGCAGCATGGCGTTAAAATTTCGACTGCAAACTTTTTCTTGAACAAACATCGGATGGATCGAAAATTGCACATCCGTTCTTGCCATCGCGCAGCTAATTACATTAATTCGTCTCGGATTATTAGCGCCACGGCAGCGAGTGGGGTTTGATTGTCGACTCGCGATCCCATTCAAGTCGCATTTCTTTTGCGATGTCCTCGCGGAAACCAGGACCTTCAGCTGTACCACCACTATTCTTCACGCGATAGTGCCACTTTGATAGCGATGCATCCACGCATCTGGAGGGTTATTACGACAGGACGTATATAAGCAGGGTTCTTCAGGATCCTCTTCAGTTTGCTAAAGTCACTCAGCTACGACATCATGAATACCAAGGTAATTGTATACAATTGTGCCTCTTTGTCTGGGATTATTCGGCGATGCAACAGTGACAAAAATCCGAATTAGAACCAACTCACCGACTTGTATCCAATTCCATCTCTGACCTCGCTCTCAAGTTCACAATGCCTCTGTGCACGATTGTGTTTCCTCTTAAATTTATACTCTGTGTGAATCAAACGTCACTTCATTTCATAAATTTCATTGCAAGATTTTTCCAATCCAATTTTCAGTATATTGTTGAATGTCAGATAAAGTTTACATTTTCGTTGGACATTTTTGTTTAAATTACACAGTACTGAAATACATCAGACAAATTTTAGTTTTCGAGATTCTAATGAAAAAAAGATCTTAATGGTTGTCTTAATGGTTGTCTGTATTAATTTGCAGCTTGTCTTCCTGTGTGCTTTGTTAGCGGTGGCTTACGCCGCAGAAGATACGCCAAAGCCCGACGAACCGACAGAAAATACCAAGGAAGCGGAGGCACCTGCGCCGGAGAGTAAGAAAGACAAACGAGGTATTTTCGGACTTGGATATGGACATTATCCTGCAGTGGCACATTATCCAGTGGTTAACACGGTTGTACATAAAGAGATAGTGCCCGTCGCGCATCCAGTTGTGGTCGAAAAACCTGTACATGTCCCAGTTAAGGTAAAAAAGTCTTAATCATGCCTCAAGATCTATATTAGCTTTCGAGATAATGTCCCTCGTTGCTCAATTCCTTATCTCAAAACAATCTTGGAAATTCCTTGAGTAATTTTGAAACAATTTTGCAACAGAAAAATGGATCAGTCGATGCAAAACATTCCATTTTAGTTTACGCCAAAGTAATAGTTTACGCTCAAGATAACAATTTTTTGTCTTTAATTTTCAAGTGACTAATTTTGTGAATAATTAATAAATTTATAAATAATTTTTTAAGCGTTAACGTAAAATAAAAAACAAAGTCGATTAAATGCAGATAAATTCATTGACCTGAATCGAATGAATCATGAGTTATTGTGAGATTTAGAACTCCTGAATAATTACAAAATGTAATCATAAATCGTATATTACAGAATTGAATTAACGGATTATATTTGTTGTGCCGAACGCAGTGCCAAAAATTATCACCCCTCGCGGGAATCAAATTTTTATAATGAATCCAGAGATTGGCTCTCGAAAAAAACGGACGCGCATTGTGTCGGTGTCATTTCATTGTTTCGTTGGCGTGAAACACACGCTGTAGAGTAAGAAAAGAAAACGTATATCCTTTCGGTGGCGGAATAATAACATGCACGCTCGTATCGGTCAAAGTATATCACTTTTTTGTCGGCGATTATTTTCAAAGTATTAGCGACTCGTTTTTCAAAAACAAATCGGCACACTTGCAAATGTTATTCAATTCGTTAATAGCTTCGCTCCCAACCCCTCACTGAAAAAAATGAACGAGTTGACAAAAGTAAAAATAAACTTCATTCAAGTGAAATATACTTAATTTAAGTAGATTTTCACAAGTATATTATGTACTTGATGACAATGTAATTTTTTTTTCAGTGCTCTTTTGTGTCATTGTTTCATCTATTCTCAATTGCAATTGATCACAAAAATGACTTAAAAACAGTGTTAACTGTTGGTAAACATTTTCGGTCGTTATAAAAATTTCGCAAGGAAAATAGAAACGCAATCGATACCCGCGATTTTCCGCAGGATTGAATAAATCTCAGGTCTATTGAGTTTTGCAATTTCTTCAACTTCCATTTGTAAATCCGAAAAAATGTTTCTCGCGACTTTGCGATAAAGCGCCACTGTTTCGTACTCCTTGAAAGTAAACTCCCCGCAACTCCATCAAGTGTTTCCCAAGCGTCGGCTAACTCTATTAAAAACAATTTCCCTCTATCGCACTGCCATCTCGGGAGAAAAATATTTTTTCGCGCAGGGACGAACGCGACGGCAGCAGAAAAAAACGATCTCATCAATCAATCCCACAAGGACGATAAATCATCGTCGGTTTCTTAATTAAAATGAATTCATAATTGAAACAAGACACGTTGATGTGTTCCTTAATTTATCGCCTGGCAGAATATATCATTGGTCATAATCGCGAGCGGGGCACGCAGCCGCGCGAGAGATCCATCACGCAAAATATACATATTACGTACGACCGATTTGGCCCAATTATTGACTCTGGGATTCATTTTGACTCAAGGCGATCGGGCCCTTCGAAGTAGGCCCGCTCACAATCACGCTTCAGCGATCGCGGGTTATTGATGTGCGCGTAGCAACAACGTTAATTAAGGCCGGTACAATCACATCAGTTGGGTCAGACGAAATTAGAAAACTTTTAAATTATGAAATTTAATTCACTCTTATTGATTGATTGCAACATCGATTGACCAAGGTTGAAACGATTTTAAACCAATTTATAATGCAAATTTAGCCTACTCATTTCATTTGTAAAATTTCTATACCGATATTTATCCATTCCGCTAACAATTTTATCAAATATTGGTTGTAAAATTCAATTCACATTGTTTGTTTGAATACCGTGATATTTAAAGCGAAAAATTCAAAAACAAACATAATAAAATCCGTGGCTTTTGATAATAATAAGTAAGTGCTTTTTGTTAATTGTGTCAGATTGAATATTTTACAATTTTCAATTATTAGCATTGAGTATTGATATCCAAGTTTATAAAATGAAATATCAATATTAAAATATTATAATACTTGATCCACTATTCAAATTCAAAAATATAAAAAGCACTTACCCGGTTATTACCGGAAGCCACGGAAATAATGATACATTCTGCTCAGTCCATATAAAGTTGCCATAGCTGAGCTCATAAATCACATAATCAACATCGCGGTAATTATATATTCAAAGCTTCAACAGCGCGGACTCCATAAATCTTAATACATTCAATTCGAACAAAACTATAAAAACAATTGAAAATTTCACGCCGTTCAAACTGTGCTCGATCCACTGTGCGAGATACAATATTTTGAATTTATTTTATAATGAATGAATTGTACAAAACAATAATCAATACCTGAAGATAAATCCCTTCTTATAACATGCCGCTGGCAAAGTTTGAATGCTCGCATTTTCAATCGCGATGCAACCCAGATATAACCAATAAGCCGATTCACAGTCCACAATCCTGCAAACAAATGTTTTATCAGAAAAATCTGCGTGCGCTGACTCAGTGATTGTATATAAAACTGTATGCTGGTTCTTGCTCAAGAAGTTACAGAAGGGACAGAAAAAAGAGACAGAAAGAGAGAGAAAAAAGAATCTCCAGTTTGCAAGAAATGATTATTTATCGTCGCGCGATTGCGTCTTCTTATTTCAAACCGATGCACAAGTGAAAGGCATTTGCATGGGAAATAATGACCCCAATCGCACATTTTCATGCTAGCGAGGAACAATCGCGATACGTAATTCATTTTGTTTGTTATTGATTGAGATATTGATGCATCGATTGTTGTTATGTGTCGGGTTAATTAACGTCCGCGACGGAGACGGGATTGTTTTATTGAACGTCTCGGTTTTAATAGGATATCCTTTTATTTCGAACGAGCAGACGATAAGCCGATTGTGCAAGTCCGTGGAAAAGACTTGCAAAATTTATTGCACGTCCATTTTGCAATGTCCAGGAATTATTTTAATTAAACAATTTCATTATGAATCATGTTGGTAGCTATCTCTCTTCATCAGCATCGCTATCTTACGGTAAACTGATTCATCAGAGGGGATAGCACGCGAGTGGCTATCAATTATATACTTTTTTTCTTTGTTTATCTTATAATTTCAATTTCCGTTTTCATTTTTTCCCCAGTTTTTCATCCTTGTTCGTCAAACTCGAAATCACTCGATTACCAAACAATCGTTGATAATCGAAACTGATTAGTCGGATTAACAATTTCGGCGTTTCGCAGATTTATTTTCACGTTTCACTGGAACGCATTTTTTTTGCCTAAGCTTTTAATTCGGATCCCGTCGACAAGTGAATCCTTTTTAATGCGAAACCTTGACAAATATTTATTCATCAATCATATTCCGCCGAGATAAAATTGCGCTTTAATATTCATGGGTTTGTTTTAAATTAACCCGCGTCGGTGATATTTTTGTGCAATTATTTAACGCACGTGCCCGCAACAATTTTATCTGCCCGATCGATAAGCACAGAAGCTTGCCGTCCGTCCTGCGTACCGAAATTCAATCACAACCTTGTTACCGTCCACGCCGCGGGACAATTGTCCCGTGAAAAAGTACAACGACCGTGCATTAATTAACGGCGCACAAAAATCCTGCTAATCGGTCGACAATTGCGAGCAAATTCATGTCAATGGTTTTTCTGATTTTACAGTAAATCGTGAAAATCCGGGAGTAAATTGTTTCACAGAGGCAGCAGAAAAAAAAGAGGAATGTTAATTTTTCAGCATATCGCGATTATTTACAAATGCATTATTTACAAATCGCAACGAAAAATCTAAATGTCGGTGCATATCTCCACTTTGTTGTACCTCGGCAATTTTTCATGACCTTTTTTTTTCTACTAAAATGAACTTATTGCGCTCTACAAATATAATTTTTTTCAACGAGAAAATAAAGAGAGACTGGTGTAATATTTTTTGATGGTAATTCGAAATGAACCTTAACGGTAAAGTATAGCGAACCCCAACAGCACTCTCTCTGGCTTTGACTGTGAATTTACAAATTTTTTTCGTCTGCGTCATTTGAATACCACCCCCCTCGATGCGATCGCTCTTTTTCCCTCACGTTGAAAAAAAAAAAAAATTTCAAACTGAAATAAACAAAATCAATTGGAAACAGGAATTTAGTGAATGAAAACGGGGAAAAAAATAACGTAGGTCAATTTTTTGTTTTGCAAAAACAAACTGTGATTTTTAATTTAAATTTTTCAGGTGCCAGTGGCGGTTCCCGTTCATGTCCCGGTAGTGAAACATGTCCCAATCGTGAAGCACGTCCCATATCCAGTGGCAGTCAAAGTGCCAGTAGCCGTGCCGATCGTGAAGCACGTATCTTATGACCACCAACCTCTGTTTTATGGACATCATCATGGATACCATCACTATTAAATAAACACGCGCACTCACATGATGGAAGCGGAAAAAGGTGAATTGCGTTGATTTGGGATTCGTCGCGGTAACAAAAGCTGCACGCCGCGCATCCAGTCCAAAAGAACAAAGTTAACGCATCTCAGGTGCAGCCATCTCCTTGTGAAGAAAACGTCCTCAGCTTTCTTCTCGACGAGGGCTCTCATAACTCGTTGCATTCTCATGTTACTCAATCGAGCCAGAGATTATTTCAGGCATTTACTCCACGAGGCTAGATGTACTTGAACTCAGTTTTATATTCCATTGTCACCGATCAAATAAAAGTGATTCTTTTGCAAGAAAACGTCGTTGTTTTTATTGACTTTGTAAGATTATCATTTTACGGTTATTTTTTTGATTTATGGCTTGTTTCGATTTATGCCTCATGTAACATATGGAATAACATTTCGTATCATGAAACCCCGATTTAGAGTATAAATAACAAATAACAATAACAGTAAGGAAATGGTATACACGCCCATAAATAGAAATAGTAACATGAAATAATAAAAGCCATAATTCACTTTTTATCATTGCTACTGCATGAAATTGCAAATAAAAAAAACCAGATGATTGACTCCACACACCATCCAGCAGCCTTGTTCTTTTTTTCATACGCTCCTACGTCAAGTGGGTACAATGAGTTTATTTGGAATCCACGCGTAATAAATAAATTATGTAACATTACAAAACCATGAGAGTAGATATCGCATGCGAACATATTCATTTGAATGTTGTATAGAGATAACAGAATCGAAATAACTGGATTCTCCCCGTTGCGCTGGCTGGATGCATGACCTCTGAGCAAAAAGTTGAAATGAAAACAAACAGAGCATGTCATTAGATTACCAAATATTTGTTATTTAATAGCGTCAAAAAAGCACATCAATTTTATTTGCCAGTCGACTATTGAATTGTAAGATTGTCCCAACAGAATCCATAAAATTTAGTAGTCTCCGGAGCAGTAGTTTAAATTTATAACTCGTAGCAGCCAGGCGCACCTTCTTGGCACGCCTTGCTGTCAAAAAGGCTTAATTGCGAAAAGAAAAGATAGACTTTATTAACTGTCATTGAAAGTACAAATACACTTTTTCGAACGAATCTCAGTCAGTTTTCTGGAGGATTGAATCCGCGCCATATAATATCGATATCAATTTCCGATAGAGCTGTATGGACAATTTTGAAAAGCACGGTTACTTAACAGCCGACAACCAGATATCTTACACTGCACTGTCATGAGATAATATGTTCATACTCTTATAAAGACTCGCTCGGCGCAGCAATTTTCAGCAGTAGTGAAAGTAATCGTGACTGAAAATACGCAAATAATGAAGTATTACAAATTGCTGTGATTTGTTAAATGCCATCCAATTGCTGTAATGGAATTAACACACAGTGTACCTGCGCGTAAAATAATGTGTTATCTATACCATTAATGTTGTTCGCTGCTCGACTGAAAGGAAAATGTTGAAAAACTTGATTGTTTTTTTCGATTTATAGTTTTCCGATTGCATAATTAATGGTAATTCATCTTGTTTCGAAAACTATTTAATTGTTTAATTTTATAGCAACAAATCTGTCGAAACATATATTCCAACAAGTTATACGAGAAATTAGAAATGTTATTCTTGCGAGGCAAATTCTAATAATGCGTCGCTCAAAATGAACCAAAGTTATTCTACTTACGGGAATACTGAATTTAGCGAACTTTCTGGTTTCTGATCACGAAACTCGTATTATTCTAACTATTCATAATCGGGCTATTGAAACTACCTTGTACCATTGAGAACACATTGATTTTCAATAAATGTTCTCATCGAAGGAAACGATGAGCTTTCGCCCGGCCAAAATCAACAGTCTTCGTGTTTATACTTTTGCGAATACCAAAAGAATTGTTCGAACGAAAAACCGTTCGGTCTATTCACCCTTGCTATTGTTCGGATGGTTTGTTCAGCGACGTTTCAAGTTATGGTACCGAGGTCGTTGACGAATTTTGAAACTTTGCCGGATAAATCAAAATCAAAAAACCAAACTGACTATATCGAAACCGCAAAGTTGACTGCGTTACAATGTTTTCAACTTTAATTTGGTAAAATAATGCAAATCAGATTTAGTATCCGTGCATCAAGTTCGGTGCGGTATTATTATTTTTTTTTTTTCAAACTGTAGATTTAAGGTGCACCAGAATTAAACATCCACCATGGTTGAAACAGCGCCGTTTTATTATACGACGAAAAGTACTTAATAATTAAACCTATAATACATATATTTTTGTAGATAAGAAACTGCTGTTTCATTATTGTGGTTTGTCAAGTTTTGTTGCAGAAAAAAATCCATATTTGCAACGGCAGTTTCAAACTTGAATGATAAATGTTTTAAAGTTTTAGAGCATGCTTTGAATTAATAAATAAATTCAAAATGATTCAATTATGCTATTTTATCTCTATTCTAATCCATTCATGTTTTAATCGAGATGTCTATAGAACAATTTTGACGGTTAAGACAAATCTTACAATAAATTGTATATGATTTTAATCGCCATTTGATTCATTTTTCATCTAGGCCATTGACTTATCGTGTATATGTATACATATATATACTCGTTCAACAATCGTATTATATATGTTTATTAGACTAATATGAAGGTAAGAATGAAAAGTAGATAATTAATGTCATTTGGTACTAATTATTTGTTACAAAACGACGATGAAGTAGAGGCAGTGAATGATTTATTTTCAAATTTGTTTAATAATAATATAATTAAAACATTACTGAGTTAAATGCATTCACAGTCATTTGTATACAACTGAAAGTTACGAATAGTACATTTACGAGAAATTGTACTACCCTGTCAAAGTCAACGATAATAATTTCAGTTATAAATAAGTTCTACTCTAAAAATTATCATCTCCAGTCTTTTGAAAGCATTTAGTTAATAGATTTTCAACGTTTTCAAACTTTATGTATAGTTTATGAACATGTATTTATAGTCGAACATTCAACGCTGTTTTGGTACCATCCAGAGTATTTCAAAATGACACGACAGTCGGTAAATTAATTTTTTTTTTCAATTCCATCAGATTGCGAGTTTCGGGAAATAGTTATCTATAACTTTTTGTTCCTGAAATTTGACTTAAAACGAAAAATCTCTAACAGTAATTGAATTTCAAGCTCCATCACAACTTTTCGTCTTTATCGCTGGTTCAAAAAAAAAACTTTTGTTTTAACGTTTGACATTTCCACCGATGTACAAACTTGTTTGTGCAATCTTTCGAAATCAAAACTTATCCAATCGTCGCATCCGTGTGTAAATTGGTCTATACCTGAATTTTAATTATGCTCTACTGATCATAATCACTGCCGAAAGTTTTATCAAATTGAATGTCGTCGCTTGAATGTTCCTCTTCATTTGTATCGGACGAATACTGAGGGTGCGATACCGGGTAGAAGACAGGCTTGTCGATCGCGATCGGATGAGGCACCGGTACCGGCTGGGGTATCGTGATGTGCTTGGAAATGAAAAGCGGCACCTGCTGATGAACCTCCACAGGGACTGACCTGTTGATCTCGACTGGTACGTGATGGGGTACTTTCACTATCTGTGGAACTGGAATCGGCACTAACCGATTGACCGGCACTGGAAACGGGATGTGGTGCGGCACCTACGGAAACGACAGTCAATTAGCAACATTATTGACAAAATGGCAAAAAGCAGTCAGTATGTGACAAAAGGAAAATGAATTTTTCAAGATAACCCAATGGAGAAATCTCGAGTACAAAAAGCAACATGACGTTTGATACTAGTTGTCGGGGCTATCTTTATTTATGGAGGAATTTTTTAATTGGTTCTCTACGGCCTTTAGTCAAGGTCAGATCGCCGGGCGAGAAGGCACAAAAAATGAGGATATACTGGTCGGGATTGACACGCCACATTTGTTCGGCAGGACTGCGAGAAAAAGGGCATACACGCTTTTTGTCCGTGATTTTTGGCCGCGACGTTAATTAAGTCCAATGTGAGTGTGCATATTTTGAGCCCGTGATAACGGAGCTATGGGCGCTGCGGTACAAGTAGGTTGCATATCTGCCGCACGTTTGGGGGTACATTTTAAAAGTATAGATAAAGTTGATAACGTCCGGGCAACAACGTAAACAAATGACGCCGTTTAAGATTCCAGATACAGCGGCAAATTTATTCTGATCATTTTAACACGTTCAACAACGGGCTGAAAAATGGCCGGCCTGTGATTAGCAAAAATTGCTGCCGGAGAAAATGATCAATCGGGTTACATTAGCGGACCGGTTCAACTTCAACATAGTCATTTCGTCTAACCTGTTCGACGCAAACTGGATTAGTTGTAAAAATAGACGTTTTACTCTTTTGTGTAAAAACTGGTTGTGTAAAAAGGTCAACTGCGGTTTTAAAACCGAATGTCCAGCTTGTAATAGGTCGGGACAAGTTTGAATTAATTGTAAATTAACGAGTTGCACTTTTTCTCTATATCATACTGTCCACGAGAAATTTTATGTACACTATATCACAACCGATAAAAAACATATAACATGAACTTGAAATTTGTCGACTTTATTTATGTCAAAACAATATTTATTCAAACCAAAACAACTTGAACTTGTATCAGTTAATTCCAGTTTTGTTTACATTCATCAAGTTTTGATTAGCAAAATTTGAAAGTTAAATCTTGTATTTAAAATTACAAATAAAAAGAATCTGTCAACTCCGAAGGGTCGAAGGTCAATAGCCTAATTTATGCTTCATCGTTAAGCTCTGACCCCTGAAATTCCCAAACTCATTTGGCGCACGTTGTTCTGATGAGTACAAGTCATTACAGCTCCGAAACAATATCCAATTTGTTTTAAAATCCCACGAGCAAATAATATTTTATGACACTTCATTTCAATTGATCAATCAATCGTAAACCCTTCATCAGTATTTTAAATGCGCTGTTGAACTCTCGAACCGAGCAGTATATAACATTGACAAGCAACGGCATGCTATACGAAAATAATTTTACACTCCGTAAAACTACATTCGAACCATGATGGAATTGATTGACCATTTGATCAAATGGATTGTGACTTATATCCCTGATGAAGAGATGTTGATATAAATTAAGGTCTAGTATGCGACGTCGACCCGGGCCAAATTTGACGTGGAGTTGTCGACTGTATAATTATATGAGCGAAGAGCAAATTGAAGCCCCGGTTTGAAAAGCAAAAAGAAGTGGATTTTATGGTTGACTTTGATGGAATCTCTACTTAATAATGACAATGTTTTGACCTAATCGGGATTAGTATACGAAATCTGATAAATAATGCAACTCATTTGGATCGCGTGTGATTTTATAATGAAGGCCGGGGTCAAGGACCATTTGAACTTTTTTTTCGTTTCGTAATTACACGTCTCCCGTTGGAGAAATTCGAACTAAGTGAACAATTTGCAAAATCCATCATACGTCCAATTTAATAGCGTCGGCTATTATTTTGATAAGCAATTTTGCTGTTGATTAATTAAGGTGTTTTTTCAGGAGTTCGCCGAATCGAACAAGCTTGTCGTTTAAATTATGATAAATCATCGACGAGATTAGAATGGTTATCGTACCTTAACTGGGTATGGAACAGGAACTTTGATAGCGACTGTTTTTGTAACTTTAATTACTTTTGTCGGAACTTCATTCAAATGAACGGATTGTGAAATAAGTTTTGGCTGCAGTTGATCCTGATAAGGTTGGTCATCCGGCGTGAAGTAAGATGCACTTGTCACAGCCAGAAACAAAAAACAACTGTAAAACAACTGAAATGATACGAAGTGTTACATCTCGGCATACAAATTAGACGATTTTTAAATTCTTAAGTTTAAACCGGCGAAGCATGTGGCGGTAAGACATTCGATATGCAAAATGAAAAGTAAAATGAAATTCACATGTCCTTACAATGTTTATCATTTTTTTCAGAAATATGTGCCACTGATTTTACAATAGAAGGAAGAAGTAAATGAACTGACAAATGCAGGCCAGCGTCACGTTTATATAGGAAGACCTTCACTGTTGTATACAAAGAAAGTGCTTTCCTCCTGACTTGCCATCACGTTCGCCAATTTAGATCATTTTTGAAACCTACAAAAATGATTATTGATCTCCAACATACGAACAATCATTTCCTCAATCGCAGGAGCAATTGTTTTATAATCGAATTCTTCTGTTTTAAAAGAACGTCCAGGAATCTGAGTCAGGAAGTCAAAATTTCCGGTCATAACACATTTCCTTTTATATATATTTCCCTCTTTGGAATTTCGATTGACAAAATTTGTCCTAATATGATAATTTGAATGAACAAAGAAAGTACCTCGAACGATCATTGAAAAAAAGAAATTACTTGTGAAAAGTAAAAAAGGTTCACATGTATCACAGTTTCACAAGTGAATTTAATCCACTGAGGAAGCTGAAAATGATAAATTAAATTAAATTTCATTGACAATGTCACAATACATCACAGGCCTTTTACATGTTTTTTAATTGATAAATTCTCTATACATTCTGGCTTTGCAAAAGTAATTGATATCATAAATATACAAGCATCAACTACCACGCCATCAAAACAAATTCGGATTTTTTGAAAGAAGTGCCTCAGATCCGTGATGGTATATGAAATTGAATACATGAGAGGATAATCAAAAGTAACTAGTGAAAGAAAAAAGCTCGAATATAGTCAACGGTAATGGCGCGTATATATTTCGTACCATCATGAGCCTTTTTTGTCGAGTCATTGTGCTTACCTATGGTAACTTATATTAATGCCCTTTTGTAAATGAACTTTCACGACACAAAAAAATTCCAAATGGACTTGTTAGCGAAGGTTTCGGAATGGTTTTTATTATAACTTAACTGGTTAAGAATTTTTTTTTCTCCTGCGACACTCTATGTAACGAAGAGAAACTCTCAACGCGATGCGGAAAAATATAGCTAAATAAAAAGGACGGCGGAAGGAAAATGGTACAAATAGAGAAAAACAGGCGTAGAATAATGTGGACAAATTTGCGAAGCAAGAAAGTCAATGGCCGAACGAGAAAAGTTTGCCTCGAACTCGCGAAGCGTGCGATAATAAAGTTGAGCGCGATCTGCATGTGCTTTCCAGGCAAATTACGCAAATTTCGAAGAACAATTCGGGTTCACGACAGTACACAAATGTCCTTCTTAAACCCGTAAAGAAACTTCCGCAAGTTACTATTACGTGGCACGCTTTATTTAGTTATACATGTTACAACATAAACCATTAAAACTTTGATGGAAGTGAATCTTATATCAAACGTAAATCAAATTGTGGTATGTTTACAATTCTCTCGTGTAGCTGTATTAGGAAATACAAAAAGACCCCTTGTTTGTTTGTAAATAAAAAAAAATTACAAAAACCAGTATCCTTCAAAACTAATTTCATAAGTGTTGTTTATTATATTTTTTAAATTATTTCGTACAGTAGGAGCTCGTATCGTCATCTTCTTACATTTTATACATTTCTAGTAATTTCTTATTAACAACATTTACCCAATGTAAATGTTATAAACAATTACAAAGTGGTTTCTAAAAAATGGTTTTCCTACATACCTTTTATGTTTACCCTCCAAGTTATATTTTCCGGTTTTTGCGCTGTTGTCGGCACTACATCGAGAGCAAAAATGGTGCGACCGCTAAAACATATCACTGCACGACACACAATATATTTTTCTATTGAGACATATAAATTTGCCTTGACATTTAGGGAATGTTAAATCTGCGATTTGAAAGCCGGAAATTCAGAATCAAATTTTGGGCCCACTGATTCGTGAACGACACGTTCTTGCTGGTCATTTTTTTTAATTGCCTCTGATATCAAACGGTCGACCTGCAGGCTTCCTTGAAAAAAAAATGTTCACAGAAATGTCGATTCACTGTCTTATTTTCCGCGATTTGTGATGTATAGCAGATAGAGGCAAATGACCTGATCCACGCTCGGAACCGGTTCTGAACAAAAGCAAAAGTCAAATCATTAATCGCACAATAGTATCACTCGACACCAAATAATATACTTTCACTGCAACGAGAAATGCGCTTATCCACCGACCAAATCCGACCTCGGAAGTAAACTCCCTGAATCAAGATCAATGTCATTGAATCATAAAAACTTTCTCGTTTAATATTGCACTCTGTCTCTCGGGCTGTTTTCGTCGTCAAAATCTGAGCTGATTGAGGCTTTATCGTTCGCGCTTGCGGCGCAAATTTTCGTTGATGCGGATTTACGATGAGTTGGTGCAGAGGATTTCCAGTCAGGTGTTTGTTGTTTTGAGACCTTGTGATCAATCTGAAAAAGAAGAACAGTTGGAGTGAAAAGAAATAAATATTTTAAGTTGGATCCATTCCCCTGGTTCTAAATGTTTAATTCTCACCACAAGTTTTAATTCATAGCATTGTATTGCATTAAAATTTATGTCTAGAATTACAAGGAATTGTGTAATTATTTTCATTGTGGTTTGAGAGATAGCAGTTTTGGTAATCTAATTACCCATATTTTACTTCACTCGGGTGATTTAGAATAACGCTTGAAATTTGTTACACGGTATATGTCTCCGAGACAATGATCTTAATGATATCAAGTTACGCGAGACGAGTAAAAGAGTTTCCGTCAAAACTGATGGTATGCGAAAGCTTGTAAATACACAATGTGTGTGATTCTGTATATATATAACTAGAAGATGATTTGTTATAAGTTTATTCAAATTTAAATTTTGTGTAACAAACACTATAAATTAAAACAACAGAATAAAAATGAATAGATGAATTGAACGTTGAAATAATCAGAATTTTATATTCTATATAAAAACTGTTATAAAAACTGAAGGAACATGTTTTGCTCTCAACCGATATAATTTCTTTGTTTGCAAGTGAATAAACAGCCAACCAATAAAAAAAGCGAACAGTTGAGCATTGACGAGATTGTCAGAAATACACGTAAAACCAGTTTCTAAATTAAACGAATTCATGAAGATACGGATACGTAATGAATTCGCAATAATTCCGACAAATGAATTTATCTTTTTTTTCAATGCTCACAAATGTGCAATAAATTGTGCTGCAAAAGTTGTTTACATAATTTATTTATTGTGCAATTATAATTAAATCGAAGCTGATGAACACAGCCTTATTTATTGAATTTATTTATTACAATATCTTTAAAGTTCATCGAGATAAGGTTTGAGTAATTTCAAAAAAAAATTTATTCCGTGAAATAAAACTTGTACTCTCAACTAAAAGTAATCACATTTCGTTGAGTTCAATAAAATGTTTTTTCGTTACTCCAAAGGACCATTCGCTATAACATCAAAAAGTCATCGTCGCATACAAACATATAACCAAGCATTTTTTTTCAAGGCGAAACATCTACGTGGTATATATTGCGTTACGTTCAAACGTTGCCAAAATGATTTCAAAAGATCACGACATATCTCCCGGTCGAAATTATATTAAAAAATGTTCTCTCAACCTCGCGTGCAATATTTTTGATTCACAAGGAACCATATCGCGTGTAGTTTAATAAATCTATTTTCATAATTGAAAGACTTCGGAATTCAAACCAATCTACCATCTGCTTCGAACGGCAACCTCTTTTATATACTCACATTGTATGTCGAATCCCCCGTGAGCCCCGGTAAACTGCTCGCCTCCCACCTATGGCATTCAAAATACAATGTTATTCCACGTTGCCACTTAAAGGCGCTCGCATTCACAAAATCAATTCTTTACAAAAGTTTTATAAATATTGCCCAACGTGCGACTTTTCACTTCATCGTCTAGTGAGCGTTTGAGCTAAAATGTTCTCAAAAGACGGATAAGAAATTCTATAAAAATGCAGAACGAATAATGTAAAAGTAAACGATACTGAAACTCAAAATATTTTCTTCCCTTTTTACATAACACCCTACGATGCAAAATATTGGATACAGACATTTATCATAAATTTGCTTTGAAGGTCTTAATATCAGTTATAACTATATGTATTATAGTATATACGTGCTTGGTATCGTTTGTTTTTCACTGACCGAACTAAAATTTGTAACATAAACATGCCCGAAGGAAGTGTACACGGCGAAAAAGTTTGTTATATAAAGTTTTAAAGATGAAAATGTATGATTCATTAATTTTTATTATTAGATAATATTTTGTATTTATTATTTTTAAAAAATACCTTATATATTGCGTAACTTTTCCCAACTTATTTACCTCTTCCTGCTCGATATTCTTTTATTTTCTCTTAGAATTTTTATTATATTTATTCGTTTTAGACTAATTTCCAACTGGAATCCACTCATGGGTGGAATTGAACTCGGATCATTGTCGCACGATGCCTTCTTTTGGGTCCTTGAGCCCAATGGTCCTTATTTGAAAATGACGATACAATCAGGCCTTTTAATTGCGTTTAAAAATCTATCAAAAAATTTGTTTCCCAACGAAGTTAAATGGTTCAAAAATGGTCAAAAAAGCTCGTAACTGTATACTCTTTACCAAATTGGTTGGTTATGATTGTTGTGGGTTTACATAACCTTTGAAAAAGATTAACAAAGTTAGTCTTTTATCAGCGGTTTATCGCACGTTTTGGTAATTAGATACATAATTTTGCTCAAGCTTTTGAGATATGTATAGTGTATAACAGTTTTTCGCCGTGTATCAATGTTAATTATCACGGGATTAGAGTAATTACGCTAGCTCAAATTTCCTACTTGGTAATTGAATCGCGCGTTTTGAAGTTTCATCTGGCAAATTAAGTACATCTTAACACGGCGGTGCAAACATTATCATTATTTGAAGCAAGGAGAACGAAAACGAAAACAAAGGGAATGCGGGATAGAGTGTGTGCCAATGATGAATATTACGGTGCTCTAAAAAGCACACCGCTCAAACGCACCCGCCTACCGGCGAAATAGTGTTTAAATAACAGCGTGAAACTATTTTTCCTCTCTCGTAAGAATGGTTATCTATTGTCAAGGAGAGAAACATTTGGTCATTTTCGAGGTGATTAATTTTCGTGAGCTAGTGAAAATGGGATTTCACTTGTGCGCTTTTATATGTGCCTTTTGGGACTGCATCAAATATTAACGCGGCAAAACGTGATGGTAGCGTTTCGGGAATTCATAAGGGGAACGGTTCGTTGATCAAAATCCAAACAAACGGCGTGTACGCCTTGACACCGAAAACACACCAGAATGAAAGATGAAATTATTCATTGAGAAGCGCTGAAAAATCGCACTCGTTTCGATGTCCTTTGCTTTCCGTTTTATCAGGCTATCGATTACTTCAAAACTTTTTACTTTGTTATTTGTTTACAGAACTTCGTCACACAATTTTTTGTCAAATTTTTCCGTAGATATTTTTCTGTAACATAAATATTTTTCTGTAATATTTGTTCCTTTCAGATGATAGAAAACTGTCGTTGAAATCATTCTGTCGTGTATAGTTTATAGGACACAAATATTAATTCCAATGATTTGTCACAACATCGTAGACCAAAAAATATAACGCTTGTTTTTTTAATTTCTTTCAGTTTTTGTAAACGTATCTTACACAAAGTTTATTACGTTCACGTTGTGTCTTTATTGAGATACTCCTTGTTGTAGACAACCAGCTTATTTTCTCTGCGCCTCAGAAAACATTCACGCAGGCTGATGTGTATTGATAATATACCGGGTGGCACAAAAGTATCCATTCAACTATTCCGATTGTTTTTTCTCTCTTGAATAATTTTTTTCAATCAGACTACAAAACGCGATACATTTTTTATACATTCCAAAAAGTGTTTTTTTTTATCTAGCATGTTGACATGAAAGAATGAACTTTTTTATGAAAATGTTCCGACAAAATTTAAGTTGACAACATTTGATGTAACCCGTTTCCACATAAACGTTAAAGTCTCGGAAAATAACAGAGTATTAAATCAACTTTGAATTTATAATTGAGAATGTGTATAAAAAAGTTCACATACAAAGTGAAAGATATTGAGCGAGCACGAATAAATAACTGACTAATTCAATGAAAAATGTCTTTAAGTGTAAAAGTGAATTGCCGACGACAGAATTAGCATAACATCTCGCACATAACGGCTATGGACAATGTCACGGTTTGAGTTGCCAGAGCGATTCACCTAATTAATCATTTGTTTATTGATCGAAGGCACTATCTACGATTGCGCTGGCATAAATTATATATGGCTAAATGTTTCGTTAATTGAAAACATATATCCGACGACTCATTGGACAAGGGATTGATCAATGGATGTATTTGCAAATTCATTTAGTTGCAAATGAGACGGCGTTGTTTACCAAAGCGAACCCTTAATGAGAACTTCGAAAAGGAGTCAAGTAAACTTAGTCATTGTGCCGTGACAAACCGTAAATAAAATCGCCCTCCTTAAATCTGACTGACGTGGCTGGAATTATTTTACCCAGTAAACAATGTTTCTTAATTAAAATTTGTTTTTCCTGCAACTTGAATGCAACCATTAAAGTGCCCTTTTACACATACTTTAACGTCACATTGGCTCTCCAACTTTGCCGACGTTACACGGTTTCTCCGTTACGTTTTCCTTCGTCTTCGACTTTCCAAAAAAGTTTTCCCTCGTCGAGTTTTCATTTCATTTGCTTTTGATGCACAGCTTAAACGAAGATGACTGTTTACGGCTGAAAATAACCCTCGAGTATATATGATGATTTTGTTCAATTAGAAATTAATGTTGTTTATGTGAATTTTTTTTCAGGTGTGCTTCAATGTTTTCAAACTCACATGATAAAAATAAATGATTTGTGTTAAAAAAGTGAAAGTGATATAAAAAGAGTAAAAAAAAAACATTCGACACCTTTCAAAGGATATGTTTTAATTCTAATTGGCCATATAAAAGATACCCATCGGAAGTAAAAGTTACAAAAAGTAAAAGGCCTATTGCTTTGATTCATTTAATTTTCGATTTTGGAAATAAACGTTAAACGTTTGATATTTTTTGTTCTCAATTTTTATTTAAATTCCATTATAATTTCCAACATTAATAACATCTTATTAATCAACTGCTGCGTTGACTTGGCAAAATATCAATTTCGTAAGACCGCTGAAGCCCCCTGACCTGGGGCGTATTTGGCAGCAGCTGTATACGAAAATTATATTATTCGGCTGCGCAGAACGGCTGTGGAACGTCGCGATTCGTCCGACTCGTGTAATTACGCGTTAGTTAATTGTATCTAGAATAATTTTGTTCTCGCAGAATTAGAAAATGGTTGGCGCGTTTGAAACAGGAGCGAATCTGGCGTAACCGCGGGCGCGATAATAATTGATTTTCATTGTGTTTATCAACCGTTTCATGAGCTGAGCATCGCGTAACCTCGCGTTACACAAATTTGTCCGAGGAGACGACTTCAAACATAGAGAAAGCATTTCTGTTTTATTTACATAACCCTGCCCAGTTCATTGATGACAACAAACGCAAAATGCACCGACAATAAGAAAACCCGAGGCTCACAATAAAAGCAGAACCGGTTTTTTCACGAGTGTCAAGTCAAAAGCCGGTTCACCCAAAAAAGGACCAACAAATGATTGAATCCGCTTGCGCGTTCTCTTCACAGGAAATTAGCCATTGTGCGTTTTCGGGTCGGAAAACCGATATGCGATTACGCAAGGTCGCAGACGCATTTTTGTTCTGCCATTCGCTTGCTCTCCTGCGAACAAAAAATAATTATGTCTTTCTTTAGAAGCCAGTCGGGAGAAAAAAATGTTGACATTTATCAGTTTCGGTGATCTCATAATTTCATCCGATTTTGCTAATTTGTATTTGTCGAGTAAAAAATTTTTAATTCCACGAAAGCCATCGAGGTACGTCAAATTCATAACTTTTTTTCAATCCGGGAACATATTACCAGAGGCTTACAAAAAATCAAGATGCATTTCGAGACTTCTGACCCATATATATAATTCAGTGGCAAAGTTTAATTTTTTTAATAAATCAAGGAAATGTTTTTTCCATTATAAAAAGAAATATGGCTCTCAGTGTTCAAACAGATTACTCATTCTCGATCAATTCAGTTTAAAAATCACGAACGAGTCGTGAATATCTTATCAACTCCATTAAAAGCTTTCTCGGTGCGCTAATTCACCGCAGATATAAATAAATGATCAGAGTGCATCTCACAAATAAAATCTGTTGCAGATTCAGTCGTGATTAGGGACGAAAAAAAATTCCGATCAAACATTTTTGCTCGCAAGTAAATCATTGTTTTTAGCCGAATAAATAATAATTAATGTAGACGTTAATTGGTAGTAATTTTCATTACACGCGTGTAATTGGCGGCGCGATAAATTAACTGCGTGCAAATCAACACACGCGTTTGATATGAACACATCGCTTTTGAAGGTAGCGATCTGATAAGGTGCCAGGCGTTCAGCAGGCTTGCGTTGTCATTTATTTTTGCGCGTAATAAGTAATGTTAACACCTGAGCCTCTATTTGGCGCGGCTCGATATCATCTAGAGCCGTGTAATATATGATTTAACTGATGCTAATCGGAACATCATCTGGTAACTGCTCGAGCTACAACGCAACATTGTATTTAACGCTCACGTATATAGTATAGTGTACCCTACAGGCGGAACTAAGACTCAAACCTGTTTGACAATACTTCTTCCTCCATCATTTTCTAGTCTCATTCCAATCAAAATTCTCATGGCCGAAAATGTTTTCTATCATAATATTCTTCTTTAAATTAGTTGAAAAATCTTATCGCTAAATGAATGAAAACTATTTTTCGAATTTTTCTATTTCATTATCGTATTATCGTATTCATCAATTTAAAATAACAACAATGAGATAGTATGCATAGGAACCCTCAATCAAAAGTCGTGAAATGCTTGAAATTGAATAATTAATATATGATCTTTAAAATTATCTGAAACTAAAATTAAATTCATCAGGATAAAGGTGCGATTATGTATGTATAAAATATGCCCGCATGAAAAAAAAATCTTTCTATTCTTATAAAACAATAAAACGAGAACCGGATAAAAATTCGCATGCATGCAGGGATGTGTATAATTATAATTTTTCTCAATGCCGCAGCTGATCTATCACTGCCAGCAATTGGTTTAAGCGTGTTTCAAGTACCGTGTAATTATACCACCCACCGCAATCGTTCGGCCAATATTATTAAGGAGAAAGCAATAAGCCATAACCAAATAATTAATCACCCGAAAAACAACCGAAACAGCCAAAACCGCCTTGACGCTTGTTAAGAAAATGACGAAATTTCTCTAAGCGAGTATTTCCTGTTTATGAACAGTAATCACTCAGATCACTGGCAGAACTGCCTTGCATGCAAATTAACGGCTTCTAAGCTCATCTAATGAACACACAAAAAAAAAGAAATCCTTGATTTTAAATTCCATCATTCGTTTATTATATACTAAACATTCATTTTTGGTGCAAATTTTTTGAATCCACGCTCTTTTATCGATCCTCGTAATAATTTTCCCTTTCAAAAGAAATTTTTTGGAAGTTTATCCATAAACCCGTATCTGTTATATCATCACATCATCAGTTTGGTCGAAATGACATAATGCGTGCTGTTATAGTTACGCAGTATCGCAATTGCGCAACAACTGGGTCTTAGTAAAAAAAAAATACGAAATAGAATCTGGACGAAAATAACCTCTTTTTGCTCTTAGACTCTAGGGACCCTTGGACGGTCAAGCAAATTAGAATTTGATTACCGAGAAAGTCGAGGGACAAGAGATGTGTAAGGTCACCGTTCATCTTCGTAGATGGTTAATAGATTAACGATGAACACGCCGTGCGCTTACGTAATATTTTTATTGTCGAAATTCTTCCTGTTCAGGTCATTTTTAAAAACGACATCAAATATTTTGTATCCCCGTTGACATTTTTCGTGTGCAAAATTCTTTGGATTTTGACTACATTTATTGAAACAACTGCGTACACGATCGAATGATTTTTGTTCAGTAGTCTCCTAGCCTCTCGAGCGTTGCAATTCAAATTTCTAAGTGCATGTTTGACGAGTAAACACTGAGGTATCCATCACACGATAAGCCGTCGGTCAAGCTCGAATCGAATCATGCAGATCTGATCTACCGCAATTAAAGTGCTAATGGCGCTTTGATTCCACTCAATCGTGCTTTCAATTAAGTCAGAATTTATTCTCATTAATAACGTCGCTAAACAGACGCTTGAAAATGAAGTGCGATTATCGACAACGAATTCATCATTTTTCTTCGTCAGCAAGCTTTCTCCCGGGCTCTCACTTGTCCAAGACGCCCGAAAAAGTTCGCGTTTCCGAAGAAGGGCTTACGCGAGCGCCAGTAAATCAGCGCCCTAATCAAGCTGTGAACTAACGCTGTGTACAAACAAGTGTGTCTGCCCAGCCAACTTCCCGACGCGATGCTCAACTTATTCGATTCCGACAGGGGCCGTAAATCAAACCATTTTTTGTGCCCGTTGCACTTCCTTCTTTTTTATATAAATTTTTTGTTGTTATTGTTTTACATGACACGAATTGGCCCCATGTTTGGTGACATTTCAAGAGTACAAAATACTCACTTTCAACTCACAATCAACAAAATAGTTTGTTTCGATTTATGACAGCCGCAGTCGTTCTGTTATGTAAATACATATCCAAAATCGATCATCCGTTTATGGTGACAAAAAATTGTTTCTCAAACTGGCTGATGAATTACAAACATTTGGTTTTTTTTTCTAGTATTTTTTCATGAAAAGTTTCGCCGTCTCGTGAAAATGTCAAGTTGTTTTAGAAAAATAAATTTCCATATTGGTTTCTTCTTCGCAGCCTCATTCGCTTTTATCGTTAGACAAAGTGGACCAATATTTGGAATCTAAATGGACCCTGATAAACTCAACGGCTTTCCTTGATTACGCTTCAAATTATGCTGAAAACCGCACTTACTTGAATATGATTATTTACCTTTGACCTTTCAGCTCGTTTTTTGTAACACACAACGTTGGGTATTGGGAATCGGGATATATTTTACTGTGTGATCGATTGGTTGGAACTAGAACATCGGTTACATTTTTTAATTATGCATTACAGATGAGGTGACATGTATAAAAAGCATGCGATTTGCATCAGTTAATGAGATCATTTTACAATCCGGACGCAGTTTTATGAATAATAAATATTCCGACGATTTTGATGCGACCAATATATAACGTAAAAAACAACATTATACATTCACAAGAATTGTCGTGCGTTTTTCGGACCGAGATTTATGGGTTATCAAAACCATAAATAACCACGGACCGCTCTTTCTGCGGAATTTTAATTTCAGAAGGATGCAGTTTCACCCCTGACGATGCAACGATTTTTACATGCACGCCGCGGAAAATGCATTGCCTTCGTAATTGCGCCCAAGCGTCGATTTCTAAAATCTTATAGAATTTCATGTTTGTTTGTTTTTTTTTAATTTATTTTTTGTGCCTTGATTGCTGCAATATGAGTCACATATTTTTTTACCAGAAATTTGGTTTTTGTCCGGTTCCTTAGTTCTTCGACGATTTTTTTATCATTCTCTTTAACTCAGAGTCGAGTTCGATCTTATAGCTGTAGTACGATTACAATTATTATGTCACAAACCTCTTTCTCTGATGACATTTAATTTATCTATTTTAAATTAATAAATTTGCCATAAGTGGCAATAAAACATTTTTTGCTTATTTGATCTTCAACGAAAGACGATCTGTATGATACTCTTGACCATGATTTTTTCTGAAGGTTAACTAAATATTGTACAATTTTTTGAAAACATTTGACAGATAAGCTAATCGTTTTTTTAAAAAAAAGACAGATTTAATTAATATTTTTTTAATTATATAAGCGGATGGAAACATAATTGGTCAATCTAAATATAAATAATATATTATTTCTGTAACTCGAATCTGAATATTTATGACTTGACCGAGTCTGACTCTGAACCAGAGTAGTATGAAAAAATGCAGTTTCTCGGATGCTTTGATCTTTAATGGTTATTTTTATAACAATTCTATAGGCTTTAAATTAATAATTTTTAATGGATGGCAAGGTTGAACGTGCGAATATGATTGATAAGAATTTTTGTCTAAAAGAAAAAGACAAATTATATTTTTTAGAAATTATTGCAAAAATGATACTCAATTTGTCATGAAACTTCAACGACGAAACAAAATAATACGTAAGATTGGATAATATTCTTTCTGAATCAAAAACATTTTACCAAGAAATAATTTAGATTGGCATGATTTCACCATATTATATCGATTTATATTTTCAATGAAGTAAATTTGTTTTGGTTGATATTGAAAACTTGCAACATAAAAAATTAAAACAACTTTGGATTCTACAAATACATTTTATTAAATAAAAAAAGTGAACCATTTAACAATCATCCAAATAATTTCCTCATACAATATATACAAAATGCGAAACAATTTTTGAGTAAAGTAAACAGGACAAAATCAAAACCCAGAATGAAAGTAAAATAAAAGAAATGAAAAAAAAGGAACATTTTTGAAATTACAATTGACGATTTCGAATATGAAAGTGAGCGCCGCATATAATTTTGAATTTAAATTGTCTTAAATTGTAATACAATTAATGAAATAACGATCTTTGCTGCCGAATTATTTGGAGCATTTTACTTTCACTTGAAAAGAAACGTGTTGAGCTGTCATCGTGTGGAAAATTATAGCAATTTAGCCAGCAATTACAATATTTCCAATTGTTTTCTTGCGTGTTTTAGCTTAAACTTGTTGCACTTGGCATTTTGCAGCGCCGAAAGTTGCACTAGCCAAATTAACGATTCACTGTGTCCAAAACGATTACTATGAGTATACATTTACATTGCATGTTAATTGCACGAGGCTCGGGTGTAAACATCCGCCAGATACTTTTTGGAAGACGTGTTTAGCCGTAGGAGAAGAGCGGGAGGACACAAAAAATCAATTCAAATCTAGTTCTTCCCAATGCCAGAGAGATTGTGAAACGAAATTTGAGGGGAGACCCAGGTTTGGTATAAAAGATTCGATTTGAGTCTGAATCGACACACAACTTCTCACCCATCTCCAGCAATCATGAACAAGTTCGTCCTTCTTGCGGTGGTGAGTCGTTCAACACAATTTTATTTTTCATTCAATCATTCATATTTAAAATTTCATCCTCATAAATAACATTTGCCTGATTAAGTTAAATTTTTAAACATTTATATATTTAAAAGTATTAACAATTCCAAGATTGTTAACAAGATTTGTTAACTTTCCTGTAACCTTTATTAACTTTTGTCAAAGTTTATTATTAACAATTAATTAATTAACAAAATTGTTCCAAACGTTTGAAATTAGATTTTCGTTTATTTTTGTAAATAATTTGTCTCGTTATTATGCTAATTTAAATTATCAAATTGCAACACATTTGTTTGTGAAACTAAATATCTAATAACCTTTAATTTTTCAATAAAACATATTTATCGTCAAATCCGAAATCAAGTGTTTCGTAACGTGTTGGTCCTCTCCAAACATCTCATAAGAAACCGTGAAAACGTAACATCTTTAATCATCTAATAAAAGAGATTTCGTCGTCGAAAGTTAATTTACATGATGGAGTTCGTGCGCGCTCTTTCGGTATACCTTTTCGTCCGGTATTGTGTATCATTGAAATATTTATTATTAACATATGTAAGGTAGCCTGGCGAATGATGCCTTTAGAAATTTCGCGACGGAATATCATATACAAGAGCGGGTTGCACAATTTCGTTAGCCCGTAAATTTCACGCTCGCGTAAATCGCTGCTAAACCCAATCCGGGATATTTCTTTTTTTATTTTTTGCTGTTTACGAGTTTGCCATATTTCGCGGCTATATTTCATTTAGCGCCGTTGATAACAAGCGCCCGTCGGACTTGTCGAATTTCGCGGTTGATTAACGCGATGAAGACAAATCGTTGAAAAACGTGCAATTAATTGAACGCGACAACGCGATTGAATAGCGACTTCCGCTGCAACGCGATCGGTTCATTGCAGATTTATTCGTTGATGATATATTTTCATGTCATGCCACTGTATCATAATAATGAAATGCAATGTCTCTGACAGGTCTGCCTTTTGGGCACGGCGGCGGCTGACACGCGGTTCAGGCGGGATATTTTGCCTGGTGACGCTCGTTATAACGCTGGTAACAGTGGTTACTCGTATAATCCACCTCAGCATCACCATCAAGCCCCGGCCGCATCCCAGCCAAGCCGATCCTACTTGCAACCAGTCCAGGAGACCAAACAAACCGTCACCATCGCTCGCCAAGTAAGTCGCTTTACATAATTTACAACTTCCAGTTTTATTTTACCAACAAGAATATTCTCTAATTAAATTCTTTTTTCTTACAGGAACGCCCCCAGAATGCCTACCTCGCCCCCAAGGTAATTATCTAGTTCAAAAGTCAGAACATAAAATATCATCCAAAGAATCTGATAAGGATTCTTCCTGGCTTGTGAAGAAATTTGATGGAAAGTTTTTGTTAGTTTGGTTACGGAAGTTGTCGAATCGATGAATATTAATTCGGGGACCTGGCGGTGCGCGCAATGGCAACTCAACTGTTTCGATTTTTAAAGTTAAAGACACTCGCAACTCCGATCAAGAGCTTTCAATATTCAATGTTGACCTGAGGATGAAGTTTGTTAACTCGTAAAATCAATAATGGTCGCAGAGAATGTGCCTTCGTAACATAATTCAACTTCAAAGTACATATCTTGTAAATTCGTCGGCTGCGGTTGACACGAACAAATTCAAATCTCTGAATCTCGCAAGATTTTCGTAATTGTAATAACAATGTTTATTATTTCTAGGTCGAAGTTTCTGCCCCAAGCTACCAGATTGAACAGGTTCGCTCTGTGGAACATCACAGCTACACCGAAACCACCCATCAACAACCAACCCAGACCTACGGTGCCCCATCTGTACACCGACCAGTCGTGAAAACCCAAGCACCAGTTGTCCCACACACCACCTACGGTGCCCCCCCATCTGCTCCATCAAACCATTTCGTTAAGGTGGCTCCAGTCCCACACAAGACCTACGGTGCTCCCCAAGTGAACGCACCCCGAGCTGTACCACACACCACATACGGTGCCCCAGCTGCCAATGTCCAGCAATACACCGCCCCAGCTCCGGCCAAGATCCAATCTTTCACTGCCCAGGCTCCAGCTAAAGTAGCGTCTTACAGCCAGCTTGCTTCTGCACCACAGACTTCTTACAATGCCCCAGCCCAGAAGACCTACACCGCCCCATCTAACAATTACCATCAGATCTCTGCTGCCCCGTCCAGAACCTACTCCGATGTTAAAGTAGAACTCCCACAAACCAGCTATGGCACTCCATTCAAATCTTATGAAGCCCCAGCTGCCCATGCCCAAGCCTCGTTCGAGGCCCCAGTTGCCGAACTCCACTCCACCTATGAAGCCCCAGTTGCTCATGCCCACGCCACGTACGAGGCCCCAGCTGTCCATGCCCACGCCACATATGAGGCCCCAGCTAGCCATTCCTACGACCAACAGCAGAGCTCCGTCCATGTTCATCATGAGGAACACGTTGAAGAGCAGCTCCCAACTGTCCACAGCCCCCAAATTTTCCGCGAACCAGCCCAGACCTACATCCCAGTGGCCCCAGCTGCTGAGTCTGAATCCGTGAGCGTCGACTCCAACAACCACAGCCACAGCTATAGCGAAAGCCATAACCACAGCGACGAATCCAGCCAGCCCATCGGCGAGAACGGCGGATACGTATACTAAGAGGGCGAGATGTGTCACGCACCGCTTGTTGATTCAATCATATTAAATAATAAATTTTAGATTTTCTTAAGTGCAATGATATTTCATCTTCCAATGACTCGTATTCTTCAGAGTAATTTTCGCGATCACTTGCATCGTCGCACACTGTGTACTTGCTCTTGTTCTCTTGTTTCTTGTTTAACGTTAACCAACGTGCAGAACGGATTGTGTTCACAGCATATTGCACAATAGCAGTCTCCATGACTATGTATACCTCCTTGCAGTTAGCAACGTTGAATGTTAATTTATATGACGTCGCAAATAATAGTAGACAGAATAGAATCAATTTCAAAGATGTAGTCGTAAAGAAGATTTTGTTAAGTGAGAGTGAATAATTATGAATGAATAAAGAGATGATTTTTTTCTAAAAATAATAATCGTTATCTTTTTTGTCCCAATTCCCATTGGCCCGGGTATGAAAGCAACGACTAGTGTCGACAGCAGCGAATCAAAAAAACTGTATAAATTGCATAAATTATAAACTTCATTCCCAAAACACGAGTTTAAAAATTCATGAATAATAATCATAATTGGATCATTATTGAATTAAATGTTTACATTTATCTTTAGATGGATAGTATAAAAATGTTTTAAATTCGATCGTAGGTGCTCTACACTTGACATTCACAATAATACAAAGTTATGATGATGCTATAGTGGCCTATTGAATGAATTATGAACCGCGCCAAGTGACAATCAATAAAATAAGAAATGAAATTCGTTTGAGTGTTATGATGATGCTGAAGCGGGTAATTGGATGGACGAATTACACAACTATTAAAGAACATCGTAGACGAGGCGTTGAGCGGAATAATGAATTTATTGCACTTTTATCGCGTCATGATATTCGATGCCGGATTTCGAATGACAAAGTTTGCTCGTAACCTTTGAATAATTTACGCTCGCTAAAAACGGAGAGTCGTTACTTCACTATCATTTATCGCCAAGACAAAACGCGCGAGTCAGAATATTGAATTTGTTTGCACAAGTACGCAAAGTGGATTTATGATACTTAATTTGATAGATAATGAAGTTACCTTAATCATAAAAGAATGCCAAGTCCAACAAATCTCGTAGACTTTATATTAATAACGATGAATTACAATTATCATTATTATACATCAGAATAAGATGAGTTACATGGCATGAAAATTAAAGTAAATCCTACTAAGACTATCAATCCGATGCATTAAAACTTTACTGGAAATCAGTAATCTATAGTTATTTGTCAATATTAAAAGTACCAGTACAAGAACTGGGAGAATGAATCAAGTTTCAAAAGTTCACTGATTATTATTATTATATTAGTATGAATTTCACATTTGACTTTACAAAACTTTTAATAAATACGACAGTACATTCCGCATAAACTCTCTCATTATCATGAACACACTTTACATCAATTTGACACCGTTAAAACTTAAAAACGGCATATAACCCAACATCTGAGCTTTGATTCTGATCATGCATGAATGCTGACATAATAGCATGCTCACGCAAACATTCGCAGACACACACAGAATCATTGGATTTCCTGTTCGAATAACATTCTTCCGAATAAATATTTTGATAGGATTTTGACAAGGTCGTCAAGCGAGAATATGCGCTTGTCGGAATCAAAAGATTCCAAAACCACTAGCAAATAATCTTCGAGAGTTTCGTGTGAAAACTCGAGAGTGGGGGCCGCAATCAAAAATTAACAATAGTGCTCTCTTGGCATGAATTAATCAGTTTCATTAATGGAATGCGTTAGAGCGTGGGAGAGGAAACGACGCAGATGGAACGCCCGTTCGTCTAATTTTTGTGACAAAATTTTTCGTAGTTCACCAAAGAGAACACTTTGGTTGCAAATTCATCCTTGAATTTGGATGACACTTCCAAACCTTGCTGAATTCCGGAGAATTCCTTAGTACCCCCATTACGCGAACCTGCTGCGGCGAGTGAACATCCTTTTCTAGAATGTACTTCAGGTACTCATTGGTGAACCTGCCACACCACATCTGAAAGTTGTTTGCCACTCGAGAAGTGTATACAGAGTTTCCTTATTTATTAGTTTAAACTTAAAAAGCTCAAAATTTATACGTGGTAATAATTTTAGCCAGGGGTTTTCCAGCTAGAAAATGTACCGGCAATACTTACATTAGCGAAACTTATGTAGAATAATTGTTCGTGAGTGTATTCGATAAATCCTGGCAGAAAAGGTTCTTTGCCATTATCTTTCACCCATTGTTTGTACGCATGAAATGATGCTTTGAGCCCGCAATTATCAGCGACGTTTTCACCAAGAGTAGTCGAGCCGTTCACGTGCAGATCAACCTTAAACAATAACAAACATTTTTTCACATGATTAGCCAAATTGTTCCCTGGAGACAGACTTGTTGATTTAACCGTGAAAATAACAGTGCCGCATAATAATAATATTCATTATTATTTTCATAGCATACAGGAACCGTTTTCATTACCGAAGGAATGTGGTATTCGTTGTAGTGTTTAACATAACACGATGTCTTATTTTCATATTGCGCATCCGCCTTCTTTGTCCAAGTATTTTTGTAATCACCTTTGTGATCGTAGAGCTTACCCCGCGGATCGAAACCGTGGCTAATTTCGTGCCCGATTATCATCCCTAACGCGCCAAAATTCATCGCCCTGTGGAAATTTGAAATGAGGGACGTTAAAAGTGATTGTAATGTGTGTTTATGTTATGGATCATTATCTAGTGCAATGAGTCTGAATTATTGACTCTGACGGACGTGTTTGTTCAGACATGAATTTTAAGCCAAATTATAGAGCTGTTTATATACGTACTCTATTCCATGATCGTAAAACGGGAATGTAATTATACCGTACGGTATAGCTTTATTAAAAATTAAACTTGTTAAATATTAATTTATATAGTTGATCATCATGTATTGTGTATTTACTTACTCATTTGGTTGTGGGATGGTGAGTAAAAGGCATTAACCACCAAAGGACTGACCGCTGGCCACCTGAAATTATTTTTCATGCATTCACGTTGTCGCTTGGTTTTCAATGAAATCGTAAAATTAGATATAAAAAAAATTACGTGGCTTCGTGTTTCTCATTGAAGTAAAGCAACGACTCCAACGTGCCGTACAAACTAAACGATTCTAATTTGACCCAATTGTATAAGTACGTGTCATTTAATGTGATCTAATGTCAACAACAAAATTATTTAAACAAATTTTAAATTAGAAAAAAAGTGGAAACGAGTTATAACGATACGTAAAGATAATCTTGAAATTATATTTCAATATAAATATTGAATTTCAAAACATCTTGACGGTTATGATTGCATGTCTGATATTCGCAATCATTTATTTCGACGATCTACTTTTTACATGAAACGTTTGCTTCGAATTTGCATCAATAGTTATTTAATAATCAAAAGTCTGTTTGAAATGACGTCTACATTTTGAATTTCAATATCTCAACAAATCAAAAAATTTTTCATGAAAACACCAATAACTCATTTACATTGCTATAGTATTCTACAAGCTGATCGTCTTCCGCGATCCAATCTGGATAACCGATCATCCATCTCAGTCCGCGAATTTTAGTCATGATCGCAATTCTGGATGTGTCGTCCAACCACGATGTATTCAAGATCATTTCACCGATTGCATCTCTAATGTACTTAAAACTGTTGAAAATCAATGAAGTATTTATACTAATACTGCTTTCTTCGTGTTCCGAGTTCATGTACATCCGAGTCGCTGCAAATGCTAGAAAAGTATTTCACATTTATTACTGGCTATTGATTGTCTATAATCAGATATCAAATCTATTTTCAATTTCGCATAAAATTGTTAGTTCCATTTAAAACGAACAAGCAAATAAATCAACACCATACATAATTATGCAAAATTAAAATATCACTATATTTACGCATAAAATTCTGAACACTTTCGGCGCAAGAAAGAGTGATGTCTTGGAAGCTTTTTTCAGTCGGGGCTCCTTTCATTGAATCGAATAATCTTCTTATTTTTCCGGACGTGTAACGATCCGCGTGGCGCACGACATTTAACCAAAGGTACATCTCTGAAACGGTGAGAACAAAAATGAAATATCATATTCAGTTTGTTTTTTAATTTTGTTTACATACCCATAACTCGGGTGTCAACTTCGTCAAAAAGTATTGTCATTGCCAACAAACGTTCCAACTCATAGACTAATAAAGGTATTTCCTGGATCCTTTCTTCGTGCCTTGTTTCCGGGAAGATACCCTTCATGAGCACCGAAAAAAATTCGTTCCAGATGCTAGAGCTATCGTCCTGCGAACATTCACACTAATGTTTCATCATAATTAGCATCATTACCAAAATTAATTTTGTACATATACCAAAACTTTTTAATACAATTTTCCTTCCAGTGTACTCAAACCAGCGAAGTCTGTATTCGTCAACCGACTCTATAAGTGCCTTGCAGCTCATCAATCTCAGTTTACCATGATCGTCATCAAAAAAATCATCTAAAGTCCGCGACTCAATTTCCTAAATAAATAAAAAATATTTAACGTTTAAATGTACGATTTCCTTTATTTTAACCACATTAGTAATAAGTAAGAAATGTAAACATACTTCGTCCCAATTAGCCATGACGGTGTACATCTGATTAATCAAATCATTAAGTAAGCTTTCATGCGGGAATTTATAATTCCCGGACAAGTAGGTCCCGTTTGACACGACTTCTAAAAATGTTTCTTTCAGTACTTGCAACCATTTTTTATCATTTTCATCGTCCTCGGTGTCATTCGACAATTTTTTTCTAGGCTCTCTCACCTTATCGCTACCTGGCGGATTTTTATCTCGCAAAATTTGAATCACTTTTTCGCGATCATGTTTTCCTTCGTCAAAAATGTTAACCAAGTAACTATTACTTTGAACGTACATGATAAGGACATTATACTTGTTATCAAGTATATAGGGATTAACCCATGCAGAGAAAAATGTGTTCATGTCCAGCGTTCGCTTTACGTTTGCCAACTTTTTAAAAAAATTTCTCCGCGTTTGATTCCGAGTGAAAGATTTCTCGTCATAAATTAAATCCAACGATTGAAGCAGCGACCTTAAAACTTGTACGTCGGTTGCATTTTTGTCTTTCTCGTAATAATAATTATATTCTGAAAAAAAAATTTTGAAATAAATCTTATGTTGTATTTTAAACAAAAATTTAATTGTTTTTATTTCAGAAACTTTACCGTTATTAATACAACTTGTGTAGAGTCTTTTCGCATTTTTGATAGGCAACAAATTTGCATTGTCGTCATACCTATTGTTTAAAACGTCTCTCATTTTGATACTCCGACGGTCGCTCGCTACATGAAACCATGAATGAGAGGATAATTTTTTTGTTGGATACGCGGTATTCCATTTACCACAAACGAATCTGAAATAAATTAAAAATCATTGTTAGAAGACTCAACATTTGACAATGTAAACGTCACAAAAAAATTCTCGACCAGCCGCAATTTTTGTATAGTTTTCAATTATTCAAATTTTTTTTATGAATGTAAGTGAAAATTAAGTATTCATACACGTAAAATAGATATGAACGGAATGAAAAATACAGAAAAACGGAGTGCACAATGAAAATTTTTTTTTATTAATTTGTGTTTCGTTGGCAAAATTGCTATCACAGCAATTTTTGTAACAATATCAAAACTCTACTTGACGTAACCACCCTACTAAAAATGATAATATATTGACCATATATTGTCAATATATTATATTTTTAAGAAAATCATGTATTGATCACATAATAATAATATGACAATATATTGACCATACATTATTAAACATTTTCCATACATGGTCATACGTTGTCAATATATTAGCGACTATACAAAACAATTAATATATTGTCCATGTATTGTCAATAAATGGTCAATATATTATATTTAAAATAATATATTGTCAATATATGTTTTATGTATGGTCAATATATTATCATTTTTACTAGGGCAATGTTAAGTCATGTAAAAAAATTAAGTTAATTTTATAATCAGGTCACAACGTTTCAACTGTATATTCAATTTATAATTCTCTTACTCTTCAAAGTTTTCACAAGGATCTACAGTAGTATCCATAGTCATCTTTAAGCTATTTGCTAATAAAATGTCAAGTTTTAGTGTTGTTTAATTGCTATGGTTTACTATTGTTAACAAAAACTTTCGAATATTGAATTAGTTCCTCACCTGTTTGCAAACATTTTGAAGTAACGCAGATGTCTTTGACTTTGACTGCACCGGCTGTAAATTTCATTTGAAAATGACAAAATGTTAAATTTTGAATCGCATGAATAATCAAATATCGCAATAAAGTTAACTATAATCAACATGAAATATGTAATCTGACACCAAATTAGTTCAGTTGGCTTTATTTTACAAATTGAATTGATTAGAAAATTCATAAAATTGTGAGTTTGAATAAAAGTAATTAATAGTAATTTCAAGCAGATTATAGTGAATACTGATGCAATTTTCGTATCGTGGATGCTCGCCTTGCCAAAACAGGAACCTTGTTAGAAGTGCGGAGAGCACGATCAATATTAGCATTCCGACCGTCATCAGGGCCCACCGTCTGATTTTCACATAACTTACATAGAAACAAAATTGTAATTTCGATTAAAATCATTGCAACACCAAATAATGCAGTTTCTTATTTGCTTTTCTTCAAGAATATTTATCCTTTCAAAGTAAATACTCGCACGAATGCTTACACATTGCGTTTCGATTTAACAGCAATAAGATCTGATGATCTGACAGAAATAGTATAAATTGCTTGCGGTTCTGAAAAGTAACAATTTCAATTCATGAACTCGCGTGAAATTAAATTAAAAGATTGGCACAAATTTTTCAACTAAAATCATCATTCACCTCGATCACCACTACTCATGCTGAATCACACGCTGACTACATCAAACTGGCGTCTTTGGAATTCTTGAAAAACAACGTCGCAAAAGTACAAAGTTAACACTTTCTTCAAGAACTTTTGTGACGTGAGCATATATATATTTTTTTTTGTTCAATGCCACCATTGTCCAAGTCGATATTTGAAATCAGTAAAGCTTTCGTTTTACTTTCTTATCCTTTGATTATGATCCATGTTTTTGCGCGCATTTTTGACTCTCCGGAGAACTTCTTTGTGACAAAGAAAGTTTAGTCAAACGTGACAGCACAGTTCCAACAGCGACCCCTTTTAAAGTAAACACACGAGAATGATCACTGACCCTTGAAGACCGTCGTGAAAATTTTGCATTACATCATTTAGCTGGTAGTGTTAAAACAACTTAGGTCCCTGTTATTTCTGATTGAATGGATAACAAAAATGCACCAAATGTTTTCCAATAAAGCTAAAGTGCCGATAAAATAAAACTGGTGCTTTAATAGAAACGTATCGACCGAACTGATTGAAAAAAAAATTAAAACCCAAAATATATCAGCAAGTAACAAGAAATATCCTTTTTAAAGGGGCTAATAATTCAAGTTTTATTAAATCAAGGAAAGGAAATGATAACAAAATACTGGTAGGTAAAACTTGTCGGATGGTCATAAATATACATTTATTACAAAAATATTCGACATCATACATTTTTCTTGTTTAGAGAAGCAATGGAACATAAGACAGTTATTAGAGTTGAATCATATTGATTCAACGCTTATGACTATTTCATTCATGTACTATACTCATGTCAATTATTATATGAATACTTTTTTATGAAATTATATAATGTAAAAAATTCAATGGCACAAAAGCAAAAACAGTTAACTCCACTTGAGTACAATTAAAAGCATAATGTAAAACATCGTTTTGGTATTCATTAAAATCTGTTCATTACAATTACGGAAGTCATATCTCTGCAAATTATGAAAAAGAATAAATATTTAAACCAATTGTGTTTAATCAGCCCAGACATTTAAGAATGTTAAATTATAGGATGTAGTTATCCGTTTTTGCTTCCTGCTATATTCCTTTAACATAAAACCATTCAATATCAACATTATAATGTTTAGTAATTCAAAACAAACAAAAAAGATTTCTAATTAAAAAATGTTATTGAAACGTTTTTAAAAAGAATCTCTGCGTACATAGTCGCTCATGTACAATCTCCACTTCCATACAATGGGAGAGTCTGCGTTTTTTCCAGGCTTTACCACAACGAACATTTATCTTTGGGATTCATATAAGAACCAATGGGACATTGCCAGGCTTCGCTGAATTCTTTCGAATTTCTCAGAGTGCCCAAGATGCGTACATCCATGGGGGCGTGCTCGTCGCTCATCGCGATGCGTCTGGACGTCGGCGTATAAGTTTGACACCACGTCTGTAAAAGAGAGAGGGAGAGAGAAATAAAAAAAAGAGGACACAATTCATTTTTCGACAAAAATATAACATGCTGTTTGCTCTTAGAGAGTGATAAAACGAACACGTACCACGGCGTAGCTTAAAAAGAAAAGTTGCTCGTGAGTGAGGTTCGTAAATCCGGACAATTTAGGTTCCACCTCGTGTCTCTCCTTCCATTGTTGATAGCCGAAGAAAGCTTGTTTTAGTCCGAGAGCATCAGCCAGGTTTTCATTTAAAGTTGCTTCTCCATTAACGTAAGATTCCGTCTGAGAACAGTCGAGAGAGTTGTGATTCTCGTTTTTTTTTCATGATAGGAATTACCTATAGCGGCGTAATTGTTCCGTTACGTGCCATCTTACTTTCGTGACACAAAATCGAACCCGAAATTGATATATAATTATAAGTATGGATAGATACCTCTTCAATGCGATATCCGTTATAATGATGAATGTAGCACTGGGCTTTTGAAGCGTACTCTGCTATCGTTTCATTACTCCAGCATTGTTTGTAATTTCCAAACTCGTCGAATCTCCGACCAAGATCGTCGAAACCGTGTGCCAATTCGTGTCCTATGACACCAGCGCCGATAAACCCGTAATTCACAGACCTTGACAAATCGAAATTATATAAATGACTCGTGTTTTGATCGGCCACATGAATAATGGACGCAACAGCGAACGCACTTCTGCAAGTCGAAATGATGAAAACTCATGTTGCTGTTATGAATCAAGTGATATGAAATTTTACTTGTCGAGGATGCGATGACGTATATAATGTTTTGTATTTACATCGTCAATCGACCGGCTTGACAATCACGTTATTGTTATATAATTCTGATGACAGTTTGTAAATGAATTGTTCTAACTTTGTCGGTGGCGGTACTGTATAAATAATTTAGCACGTTATCTGATAGTTTGTTGAGACCATTTTTTGAACTCTAACGTTTATGTTTGTGAGAATTTGTATCTCTGTATACAGGTATTCTCTGTTCCTTTGTAAATTTACAAAGTGTCATCGTGTTGTTCAAAGACGATTTGTCTTACACTTCTTAGCAAAATCTTACTTGAGACTTGATGTATAAAACGGAAATGTCAGTATTGAAGCTGGAATAACTACAACATTTAGAACATAAGAATTAAATGTATAAAAATAACAGTACGTAAGCAAACAAGAATTAACAATCATTTACTTATTTGATTTTTCTCGTAAACGTGAAAAGCATTTATTATCACAGGCTCCACCCATCTAAAATTTATTAGGAGGAATATTATTCGGTATTTCGACTCAAATTTAAACAAAAATCAAACTAAATTCAACACTCACGTTTCAACATCTCTGTAATTGCGAGTGGTCAATGTTTGCAGCTGCGATAAAACTTTTGATTTCGTGATGTAAAAAATATTAGCGAGCAAATTTTTTCCGCTTAAATTCCCCTAAAATTTTTAGATATTAAAAAAAAGTTTCCACAAAATATTCGCTAAAGTGTTTGCATGAAAAAGTGAAAAACCTTTATTGAATTCAATTCATCGAGCTTTTCATCCATAAACAACCACTCGGGGTAACCGATAGCTGCCATTGGTTGTGCGTTTTTTCGAAGGATCGCTAATTTAGAAGCTCTGTCAACCCAATCCGATTTTATAACGAGATCTGCAAAGGCAATTTTCAAGTTTCTAACCATATCTCGAATATGTGAGACATCTTCTTGAATAACCGTCTCCTCAAAATAAAGCCATGAAGTAGCGATACCTTTAACAAGAACGTTGAATTATTAATCCCACCTCGATCGAATCTTACTACAACTTTAGTATAAAAAAAGATTCTGACGTGAAATCATTCATTTTAATGAAGCCAGTGTACTTGACATTTATTTCCGGAAATTGAAAAAAAATCTCATCTCTAAAATAACGTCTTATCATTGACAAATTTAAAGTTCTTCTCCAATTTAGGTAAAAAATCTGACTGACCCATCAATTTATTAACGACTGCAACACACTGAAACGATCTTGAATTGGTGTTTTCAAGACCGTACATTTGTTGGACGTACTCGGTCCAAAATTTTTGCATATTTTTGGATGAGTAAGGCATAACAGACTCCACAACAGACCACCATGCCCAACTTTCTGTAAAACAAAAACCTTAGTAAAATTGACTTGGCGGTCGTACCAAAATGAGTCGACGGTAATAAAAAAAAGAGAAATTTAAATCACCTAACAACTTTTCATCCGTGTTTGTGAACAGGAGCGCGACCCGCTGCAAGTGTTTTAGATCGTAAACCCATAACTTATACCTCGTGCGCCAATTCGGCTTAAGAATATCCTTAAACAACTCCTCGATGAAAGGTTTCCAAATTTCCTGCGGTTTCAGCGTAGGATTTATCGTCCTCACGTAGTCGTCCGTTAGTTTTTGCAGAGCATCCACGAGCATTAATTCCTCTTCCGGAAGCTCATCAAAATCATAATTATCATCGAATTCCGAAGTTTCGTTTTCCGAGCTACTTCCATTCTGCAATAAATGAGATTTCAAAAGTGATGCACAACTTGTATACACCTTTGCTTATTTTTTGACGTGCTTATTTTTTGAACGTCGAACAAATTCTCGGATAAAAGCGTTCATAACCTTTTTCTTCCCAACCAAATCGGTTAATAATCGTTCTGTTAAACATTTGTTCATGAAATTTAGAATATTGTTAACGAAATATCGTAGACTTTGTCTACCGTAATTTTCATCCTTAAATTTGACGTTTAATTAACCTGCACGTCCCCGTGAGCGAATGTTCAGTCCGACTTTAAAAGCGAATCATGTTCTCTCATCCGTATTTCAGTGTAAAAAAATATACAAGCACAAAAAATTGGTTTAAACCTCGTAGATGAAATCTTTCATATTTATCAATTCCTCTACTAAATTATCCACTCTATTTTCATCCTCCGCAGAGATATCTTGACAAACTTCAATGTCTTCGTCGGTGTAATTGCTGATCATCTCCCTTATTACATTCGTCATTAAATTTGCCTTTAACTCGTTATCGATCTCTTCGTCACCGCTCGCCAAATCTTTTGGGAAGAGCTTTAGATACTTGTGTATCTTATTCCGGTCGTGGTAATCGGACCTGCAGATGTTAGGTTTCAGGAAAATGTCAAAGCTTGAACAAAATACACGTATCCCAAATAGCAGTTGGGAACAAGTGCGATTTACTCACCAGCTGCGAAAAGTTTCGTCCGAGCTTGGACTCCCTATGACAATCAGATTTTGACTCACATTTTGTAGATCGACATAAACTTCGACTTTAAAAAACACGTCGATGTATAGGTATCTTTTTATAAGCGCTGCTTGTCTAATCAAGTCCGTAGAACGGACTCCGTCCAAAAAAGCTGGTGGCATTTTTGGCAGGTCGAATTTTTTCAACACCGCCAATAGTGGGTCCAGTCCCAATTCGTCCTGCGACTCTGAACGAAAATCATGAAATGAGATTCAAATGCAAAAAGTCATGATTTGAAACGAAAAAAGTTAAAAAATGTATTTGAAGCAACTTTGTTTTAAACCGAGAACAAACTAATGTCATTATCTCGACAGCGCAATAAAATGACCGAGTGAACAAAAGCAATATCATCCCGTATTCATCATCATAATTGGGGCTCTGTATGGCAAGAAACTTTTTTCGTTGCGTTCGCTCGTAATAATTCACGGAACCGACCTGTATCAACGCAACTGTTGTACAGTTTTTGAGCTTGCAGCACGGCTCGGGGAAGTTTCGCTCCATAAACGTCTGTCAGATTGCGTCGCAATAAATCACGGAGTTTTCTGGTCTGACGTTGGTAGATGTATTCGAACCAGGAGTACTCGGAATAAGAGTCGGGCATGAGGTAGGACTGCGACCATTTTCCGCAGGTATACCTCGAGACGAAACAAAAATTGTGCCAATTAAAGTGTGATCTTCGCTTCCGTGATTTGGATTATACCCTCGGAAAAAAAATGTGCAAGACCTTGGGATGATCTAAAGCCGTCAAAGTGAAAGCTCGGTCTTTGTACACATGCAAAAGAATGCAGCTGAATAATTGATGCCCTATCGTGTGACCGCTACGTTTTTGCCAGTACCGAGCTATACTCCTTGATATGACATGTGCCACGAATAACATACGAAGGCAAAAAAAATGCTCGTGCATATGAATCAGCTCTGGTGTCACGATTTTATTTATGTGTGGTACTCACTTGGCAAAATTATCGCACGGGTTCACCGATGGGTCCATGGTCTTTTTGAAAACGGCAGCTGTCATGCATATTCAGAAGCAAAAAATTAATGCAAATTCCCTTGCGTGCGTTTTGTTTGTCTAACTCACCCATGCGAATGCAATCGTCGCTGTCGCACACGCCGCCAGATCTTTCCGTTTTCGGGTCTGCAAAAAGAGAAGGAGATAAACTTTTTGTGCTTTTTGTTGCGCTCTCACGCGAACCAGCCGTACTCACACATGAATTTGAACAGAACGAATAGCGTTGCAAACAGCGCGGCAAACAGAATCACCAGCAGAGTCACCATGATCATGAAACATCGGTTACCTTCCCTTTTCCTTCGATCAACAACAAACGGTTATGAATCAATAAAACGGTGCTCTCGATCGCGAAAACAGCCGAGTCGCCAGCCACTTTTTCTCCACTCTAACACACGAGGGATGCAAATTTACGAGCGACTCCGCTGTTGTTCCGAAAGATAATCGTGCAATAAAATAGTGCCCCGAAAAATTACGACAATTTTCTTACGGCTTGTTGTTCTGCCGACCCAGCCGCATCTCGTTTTCCGTGTCAATTGCATACACCGTAGGAACTGCCGCTGATCGTAAACAATAATTTTTGTCAATCCCAATAAAAGTAAGCAGAGAAAAATAAGAAAAGTAAAAATGTATTGCTCAATATTCCTTCTTTTTTTTTTTTTTGTATATAATTCAAAACATAATTAACAGCACTGGCAAAACTCACTTTGTTCGCTAGGCATATTGTATTATCTTGGTTTATAATGCGCTGAGAGTGTATGACACACTGAATAACCTTAAAGTATAAGTTGAAGTTTGCTCGCGCAAGCTGTTTCGCACACTGGCTCAAGTGAAATCACATTTGACAGTTTTGTTCAATATTATTGACAGAATGTGCACTCCTAAGACAATTACAATCCCAACACTTACTTTCCGGCTTAACTTCCGCCGACGCGTGCATTATTCATCGAATTTGACATCGCAACTTTGTGTGAAAGTTACAGACAAATTTGAGATGCAACAATTATCATCGATCGCACGGAGGGCTTGTTAACGCCGAGTTGATGCGATTTTTCGATGCACAATAAGGCGCTTTATTTGCCGTCGGGATGGAAATGAAAGCGTACAAATGGCTCCGCCGTGTGTCTCGCTGAGTATTGTGGGGAGCTGTTAGCCAAGGGAGGCGTCTAATAAGAACGCGCACACTGAGACAAATTAGTATTTATTGAGGCAAAAACGAGGGTCGCGTCATGGATCGGGATCACTGCCAACTGGCGGACTTGTTAACTAAATTGATGTTTATGAAGAAAAACAATGGCAAATAAAGCACGCCTATTTTATGCCCAGGGAGGCTCCCAAAGCTATTAAAACGGAATAACATAAAACTTGTCGCAATTAGTGAAATGAAATTGCATGAGACGATATCCATTGCAAATAAGTCGCCACCCTCCCTTCCCCATGTCGGGTGCGAATTGAAAGAACGAGATAGTGTTTTGGTAGACGGAAAAATAATTTTATTTTCTCACAAAATATCGCTGCACAGCAACTTGTTAAGTTTTGATCGTTTATTGTCGATTTCGCTGAATGTGCGCTCTGCAAGTTTGCGCGAGCACAATCGGGATTGAAAGGTGTCTTTGTGCCACTGCTGGAGATTGTTTGAGTTTCGTGCTCCCGAGGGAAATTGACGGCGGGTTCACCATAGGCGACATTTCTTCGGTGGATTCATGCTCGACCCGACTGGACACTGCCAAGCCTCGCTGAATTCCTTCGAGTTTCGCAGCACCCCGTGCAGCCGGATCACAGCCGGACAGTGGCTGTCCGTTAACATCCAGCGTAACGACGCCTCAGTATTTTCTTCACACCAAGTCTGAAATCAATTGAGAATTTAATTGACAGCTGCGAGTTTGCAATGATGCTCGACAAGTTTCAAAGAATTTTAATAGTCCCTTCGACTTTAATACGTGTCCATTCAAAGTCCTCACTTCGCGATCAATCAAATTCAAATAAGCAATTAATTTCCATCAGGTCTGTTTAATTATTTCGTTAGTATAATTAAATTGTATTATTATTTTTAATCCACATCCATATTTACATTTTCAATTATATTCACGGTATGAATAATTCGACTTTTCATCTCATATTTAAATATTAGCTTCAGTGCAATTTAATGATGTATAAACAATTTATTAAATCCTTCGAAACAAAAAATAAACAATTCTGGATTGCAACATGCATTTTTCGGATAACTATTTATTCGCATTTGTGAATCGGTGTAATGTAACATGTTTTTTTATTTGTCTGCACCTAGTACAGAATAGACGAATACAAATACGCTAAAACACTAGAAGGCATTCGTATCTCCCTGTTATATCGATTCGAATTCATCTGGGAGAGATATCGTGAGTGCTCGAAAATATTATTTATTTCTGGCTATCATTTTCCGAAAATGTTGTAAAACTGTTTGGCTTCTCTTACAAGAAAAACGGTCGTTAAAAATGAAATGCTAAAACAATGTCAAGAGAACATGTTGCCAATATTTTGTTGTATTTGCTGATCCGAATTTCTTTTGACGAAGAAAATATATATGCTATCGATTTGTAACTCCGTTTCAGAGGGCACAGTCAAGATATCGTACCAATTTTGAACTGTTGAAATAGTCTAAACAGCCGCACAAATTCGAAGCTCTCTGATGCAAAGCTGAATCAATTGATACACCGATTCTCTTGCGTATCTATGCCGAGATATTTCAATAATAATTCCAAAGTCTCCGGTGAATACGTCTTGCATTGAAAGTAGATTTAATATTTACGAAGAAAGCGATATCTGTTGTAGAAGAATCGCTTCGTTATAGCGGTAGCGCAGATCCATGTCGTCTAGTTAATGGTCTCAACATCTCCGATGTCAAGAGGACAAGTCATAATAATTGTTTACACGGGTACTTGATCATTCACATTTCGTTCAATAACAAACATCTCGACATATCCACTTTCTTTTGTCAATATAATTAAGGCGGAGAAGTACACTTTTTATCGCAAAGCCCGGTGCTGAATTGATACATATTGCATTTTCGGCATGAAATATACAACAAGTTCGAAATCCATCGGCGATATTGAACCGGCGGGCTCTGCACGAAATTTCTAATTCAGTAATAACAATAACCGGCGGTATATCGATTCGTGAAACGTTAGTATCAAAATTTAAAATCCTATTACGCTCTGGCACTCATTTCAGTATGTATGCTTTATTCTGTTGACCTTTAATTAAATATAGTTGAAAGCGCAGAATATGACAGAGAGGGAGCACTAACTGAACATTTTTGTTTGTAAATAATGTATCATTTTTTTGTATCTTACGTGTGCGAATCCCAGAAATAGAAGCTGCTCGTGAGTGAAATGAGTAAATCCTGGAAGAAAAAGCTCCGGGCCGTGCGCGTCCTGCCATAATCTGTACGCGAAGACAGCTTCCTTCAAACCGCCATTATCCGCTATATTTTCGCCCAAAGTTCGCGCGCCGTTGACGTGTTCATCAACCTATTATGCAACAACCATTAGAGCCCCCGACGCTGAGAGATAGAAAATGTTCTCGATCATAATTGGAGCTTGGCCTCGATAAAAGCCCTTAAGCTCACATTATTTTATATTGAAACGATCTTCATGACAAAAGTTCAATTCTTAAAATTTCCCCGGAGGGAAATTTTTCTTTTTACCATACTGTAAGAAACACAAGCTACATTGTACATTTTACAATGTAGCTTCTGCTATTCACAAAAGGAGATATAGTAAATATAGCAGTAGCTTGTTCTCTTAACAATTGTGTTTGTCCGGTGTACATCAAAAGGTACTCCAAAACTCTTCTTGAAACAATCCAAAACTCTTAATGAAAATGGTTACAATATAAAATTGTTGATACGTGTCGTAAAGAAAAATGTTTTTCCTTGAAATTAATTTATGTTTACTTCACGCCGGGTTACAAATTTATATCAATCAAACGTTTAATTCATTTTTCATTAGTTTCTAGACAATTTATTTGCGCAAGAATAATTTGATGTGATTAGAATAGAATGATCGGATCTAAGATAAAACGTCGGAGGCAATTGAATTCGCGGACGGAAATAAAGTGTCTTGAGAAGGCGGGTGGGGGGGGGGGGTGGACTCAGTCACCTCTTGGACGTAGTAGTCGTTGTAATGATCAATAAAACACTGGGATCTTTCGATGTACTCCGAAATAGTTTCGTTGGTCCACCATTGACGGTAATTTCCATCACTGTCGTACTTTCGGCCAATATTGTCGAAACCATGAGTTAGCTCGTGGCCCAGAATGGATCCTATTGCGCCGTAGTTGAGAGCCCTGTCGCCCAAGGAAGTGCAATTTATTAACTTTGCAGTCGAAATTGAATTCACTAGAATGACTCGATATCGATCAGCTGTACAGGAATTTTGATAAAACACACATCACGCAGTAGACAAAAAAGTAAATACTCTCTACGAAGAGAAATGGCTCGTTAATATATTGTAGCACAATATATTTTCTTTGTATCGAACAATCGATGTTGACTTGACTTTTACAACTACTTTGTTCACAACAACCAAATTCTTCGTAATGGCAAAGAATTTGAACGAACGGAAATCCGCTCTTATCGAGACAAAAGTGTGCATTGACCGCGTCTCTGTTAGCGCTTTTTTTTTGTTCGACGCTACTTTTTTCGGATGCATATCCTTTCAAGGGGATTTCAGTTCAATTTGCGCGTCTTGTATCGTGTCGCACAATACATGAAAGTGAAAAAGCTCAGATGAAAAATGGTCGCTCACTCTAAACCCAAGTTGTAAAATGGAAATTGAAGTATCCCAGCTGGAATAGCTGCGTCCAAGTTTACAAATTTATAATGTATTCTAAATTGGTTTTCACACACTCTCGTCCTACTTTTGGCTCCAATTTCATCGCTGAAACACTTTAACTGTGTTACGGTCCTCTGATTAATACTCATTTAACATTAGACAAAATGTTTCACACCGCACAGTTAAAATGTCTCTGTTTAGTTTGGGCTTCAGCCACAACTCACTTATTTGGTTCGCAAAAAACGTATGAAAGGCATTGACATCCGAAGGTTCGGTAATCCAGCTGAAAAACACGGGAAAAGCATTTTGTTTAATTCTTTTAAAATTACTTTGAGAAATTTTTCAGATTTGCTACAAAAAATCACTTACAAAGCATCATCTTCTTCGTTCTCAACAAGGAGGTTACTAAATTGAGCCTCCATGTCGTCCGAGATCAATTGCAGCAAATTGTCCAAAAACTTGCCCTCAGACAGGTCAATCTGCAAAATCGAATCCGAATTCAATCAAACGTAAATAGAGTTTAATTGCACGTAAAATCGATTACTTTTTCATTTTGTTGGCTTTTAATCGTTTAATCTGCGTTTCAATTATTCACAATGACGCTTTCGACTTTCGGTCACGAGAGCGAAAAACAAAAACTAATCGTTAAAATGTGTGTCACGCAATGCCACCGGTGATCGACAGGATAACCATCGCGATGAATCAACAGAATGCATTTTTCATACATTTTCATAGTACATGTCGAGTGTGCCTTCCTCGAAGAGCCACTCGGGATATCCGATGACGTATTTCATCTCGGCGTTCTTTCTCAAGGTTGCTATTTTGGTAAGGTGGTCCATCCAATCCGACTCGGCGACCAAGTAAGAAAATGCTGTCCTTATATTACTTAACATCTCGATGACCCTCGAACTTTCGCCCTGGTGGAAAGTCGGGTCAACGAATAACCAAGCCACAGCCATGCCTGAAAATCCGGGTTGCAGTCGTTTGAGCGAATGAATATAATTAATGTCGGCTTGTCGAATAGCGGACTTATTTATTTTATAAATGCGACCAGCCAGCGGTTCAAAGAGCATGCGAAAATGAATAAAACAAAATTACCCATCAATTCGTTAACCGTATCTGTGCAACGCAAAGATCTCGAGTCAGGGGCTTCTATTTCCACGATTTTTTGGTAATACGTTGATCGAATTTTGCGCAAGTCCTCTGATGAATATGGAGCGATGGTCTCTATTACGGTCCACCAAACGTAAGTCTCTGCAAAAAGAAATGCATCATCAATCATTTCATCCATTATTTACACAAAGTTAATTATTTAAAAAATAACAAACAAAAATAGTACAATTTGTTATTAAACAAGAAAAAAAGATTGTCAAATGTGCATCAAAACAGGTTCCGCTTCTACTCGCTTCCTTCAAATTTCGCAAACTACCTCAAAGTGCATCTAAAAGTTTCATTTCATTTTCTTTCGGCTGCGATAAAAGCGAACTATTTCAGCTAAATTTTAGAAGTCAATTTGCAAACTGTAAATTTGACTTGTAGATTGTTCACTTTGTTTCCGCGACTGTTAACGAGCATCTAAATTTTGAATGGCAAATTGAAAATGATGTAAACAAGCTTAGACGGATTTGAAAATTTTTGCGATGATGCATAAATTTCAAGATAAAAATTACTCAGTCAAAAATGTAGTACAGATTTTGAAATTGCAGTTTGTAACTCGGGCAAGTCTTACAAAGCTTGTGATGTCGACAACTGAAAGCACACATTAGAGCAATTCTAAACATTGATACTGAATGTTGAATCAGTCCATTTTGGCGATTAGTCGATGTATGAGAACATTATATCCCGAAAGCATAATCCCTATTATGAGACACGCATCGATAATTTAGTATTAAAATCTCATGCAGCATAGCGCGATAGACCAAATTATCTTATGTGTTCGATATATATCAGCGGTCTTATTTGAATCAACTCAGAAACGAGGGTTTCACGTGATAGCATGTGTTTTCGTGCACCGTCGTTTGTTTCGTTCATTTGCGTGGAACCATTTCAGCTGATGTACCGTTCTCATGGTCTGAACATTGAGTAATCTCGGGTATCAATCGTGCATTTCGGTCGTATATTGAGTACGCGTTGAAATCAACGAACTCTATTAAAAATTCTGATCTCAATTATGATTAACATCTGAGTAATTCCATCCGAGATGGAATAGCTAATTAAACCAAAACCAACCACCAAGTTGATTGGAAATATGCAATTCATAAAATAATTTAATGATGATGATTTTCATAATGAATAACAAATTAATATTTTTGGTCGATTTAAAAAATTGCTTGAACTGAGTGTACCTAGAACAGAAGCGTCCTGAGTTGCGAAATAGACTGCGATCGACTTCAAGTAATCCAAATCCCAGACGAGAATCTTATTCTTACTCCACCAATCCGGCTCAATAATATCGTGAAAAAGTTCATCAATAAAGGGCTGCCAGATTGCGAGCGTTCGCGACGTCGAAGCGTTATTCTCGCTGACATACTTGTCGGTAATTTGTTGAAGTTCATCAACGAACATATAATTGTCGCCGTAAATTTCTTCGCTGTGGTTCGTTTCATTCAACATCATCTCATCGTACTGAAAGAAAATCAATCCACTGTGCAGAATAGACGATCATTATTCAGCCCGGCTGTATTAATGCATGGAAACTCGGATCTTACTTACGCGGTACAAGTATTTGCCGACGGCATAAATTTGTTCAACCACCTCGCTTATTTTATCCTCGTACTCGACGGGCTCCGATATTGCCGATTTGCAATTTCGATACTCCGCCGTACCGTTCGAGATGACTTCTTTAATTGTATCATACATAAATATTTGCTGCGCCTCATCCTCAACTTCCTCATCATCGTTGTCTTGTTCCGTCTGATATTTCCTTTTCGGGATTGTTCGCGAGCGTCGCTCCGTCCTTTTCTCTCTGAATATTGAAAAGAAATTATATTTAAATTTCTTTTATAGCCGGCAAGTAAACTCAAAGAAACCTGAAAATTGTCGTAAAAAAAATCTCCAGCAAAATTGGAACAATTTCGATTCTTTTTTTTTTTTCTCCTCTCTCGTTCATTCTTTTACTCGGAAACAAATATTTGGCGAGAGTGTATACGCAACTTGAAATTACTCGGTGCACCGAATATCGTGAGGATGTGTCGTCGCAAGATATAGACGATACAGAGGTAAATTATTTTGTCGCTCGATTTACGCGATAAAAGTGTTCTTGCGCATAAACAAATTCGAATAAATAGACGTTAAACATTAACACTTGGAAACTTAAAGAGAGAGAGAGAAAAAAAAACAAATTCCACAACTGGGAGTAGTAAATCCGTTTTATTTACTCATACATTTGCAAGTGGATGAAATAAATTTAGCAGTCGGGCGGGCGAATTCACGTAAACGTTGAATACGAGCATTGTAACATTGAAGCTCAGCGGTTCTTGAGTACACTTCGATCGGCGAATGGCGGATGAGTTAAAAAAAATAAATACAGAAAATAGAAAAAAAAAAGACTCTCGTCTGAAAAGTCTAAACCAACATTTACCCTGGAAAGGAGCTGCCCCAATCAGGCGCACCGATCATCACAATATTCTTGGTATTATTTTTGGGATCCGGAACCACGTCTACGCCGATAAAAACTTCTTTGCCGAGGATCCTTTTGACACGAGCCATTTGGTGAATGAAATCCATCGTCGTGTTGGTAAACGCCGACGGTACAAGCGGCATGTTTAACTCCCTCAACAAAGAATACAATGGATCCAATCCCAGATTATTCAGCGCCTCTGCGGAATAAAACAGATAGAGATGCGGTGTGAAAAAGTGTAACGGAAGAGATGGGCCGAAACAGGGGGGCAAGGGAGCGCGAAAAAACAGGAACGAGTGATCGAACGCGTCAAATCGCGAGCGCTTACGGATGCGTTAATGCATTGTTGTTAGTGCGGGCATTATGGAAACACGGTAAGCGCAAAATGAGTTATTTGGGTATGAAAAATTTAATCCCTGTAACAATGCCTGACAACGGCGTGGCTGCGCGCATGAATTATAAATTAATGCCCGACATTGAATGACTATACAGCTAGCGCTTTAAATGAGAAATCATGCGCTCACGGCTTTGCTGAATATTCAAAACGGCGGAAATAATTCATAAAGAAATAACGGCCCGTCGATGTAAATTGCTTTTAATTGATTGAGCCATTGATTCGCTTCTGTTTCAATAGCGAATCAACCGGCGTTCATTTGTACTGAAGTTTCAGTTTTCGGCTTTTATAATTTCGATGCTCGCTTTGAGACAACGCGTGTTTACATTATGCAACGCGTATTATTCTGCATTATCGAATTTCCGTGTACAAATAATGAACATCACTCTGTGTACCAATACCCAAAATAAAAATGAGTAGATCGCTACATTCATGTGCCATACGATATGCAAACTTTTATTCTGTTAATTTGATCAATATTCTTCCGTTTTATACTGATCTGAACAATTTGACATTTTTTATTCAAACGAGGATCTCATGTCATAGAAGAAGAATAAAAAATAAAACATTATCACACCTTCGTCCATACAACTTCGGTACAATATTTGCGCTTGCAAAACCGATCTCGGGACTTGAGTCGTGTTATGAATTTGGGAACGTAATTTGTTACGGATCATCCTCAGGAGTCGGCCACTGTCTTCGTCGAACCAAGAATTGGTAATCTCTGAATCTGGCATCGGATGCTCCTGATTCCACCTTCCACAAACGTAGCTGCAAACAAAAAAGGGTGAAGTAATTTCTAAGACACGTCATATGCCCGCTCTCAGCGATAGACTACATAATTGCATGGCACAAGAATAAAGCGTGCGACTTTTGCAGTGCACGAGTCTTAAAATAACTCGAATTATAATCTATTATTAGAATGAAAGAAGTAAAAAAAAAGTTTGCGCACTTGAAAAAGACTACCAATCGATTATTGTCTATTTGAAATGTATAACGTGATCTTATTAGAACGAGAAAGCGTGGTAATATGAATCGCAATCAGAATGCTGAATTACGCATTATGGTAATATGGGTACTACTGTGTCAACGGAAGTGTAATAAGAAAAGATGTGACTTTTTTCCTCCGTAACTTTTGGATTTTAGAGTGCAAACATAATTTCTAAGTGGAATAATTCATCTCGCTTGAAATATAAATCAGCTTGATATCGCCATTAAAATTTTCAGCAAAAGTGCTGGTGTGCAGTGGTTGATTGATTTTGGTTTGCTGCTTTCATTGTTTACAGACGGAATCACCTGTAGAAATCATCACAGGGATCAACTGATTCATTCATTGTTTCCTTCAAACTGGCAGCTTTAATTGCAAATGACATTTAATTATTAACGAATCAACTTGTAATCGGATTTCGATACTTACCTATCCTCATGCACTCTTCGTTTTCACACAGTATCTTTATCTCATTCGGTCTTGGCTTGAAACCTGTCGAAAACGAAATCCACTTTTCCATCGGAATTTTCTCATTGCAAATTGCAAACTAGTAAGAAAAATACTCACACAGTGCTATAAAAATAACAATCAGCAAAAGAACAACAAGTAATACAATCACAGAGGTCAGTAGCAAGAACCATCTTCTTTGTCGTAATCTTAAAACAAAAATCAAAAAGTTAAAACAAAAAACTAACTAACTTTTAAATTCTCATTAAAAGGTGATGTTCATTTGTTTACATGGCATTTTTAGTTTTGACAGTAACAAGATTCCGCTGACTTTGGATGGAGTAGACACTTTGCGAGTCTGCAGCTAAAACGCGACAAGTCATCAGATGATGAATTCCAAAACAAGTTGAATGAAATATCAAAAACAATGTTGAATGAAAAATGATTCAAGTTGATTATCTTACTATTTTCGGATCGAGGCATCTATAAGCAGCGACAGATATACCGCACTTATTGCGGCAATACACTTGTGCAGAATACAACGTGGGTGAAAACGTGGAAGAGTCGATACACAATGCAAGGCAGGGTAATAACGCCGCCACACTCGTTCATGCTGGCCCACTGACCGGATCAAACTAACGACACTGGCAGTCTTAAGGGACAACTATAGGTATTCGCATACGTTCAGGGGCGTCAACTTGCATATATGAAAACTCGCATGTGTATGACATGTGCATAGAAAATAATGAACTAGTCGATTGTCGTATATATATATATATATATGAGTAGAAATAAACGCGCGTGTGTTGATCCATGAATATCGATGATTTTTAAACGAAACTATCTGCCACGTGCTGGTGTTTACTTGCGGTAGACGATACGTTCAAATGGATTATACCTTCGATATGTAAAAATTTTTCATACATCCAAATGATCTTTGTATTAACCGTTTTCATTTTTTTTTCTCCCACCGATTTTTAATTACAGTTGTCGTTTAAGATATACTTTTACAAAGAGAGTAGAAATGTTTTTATGGTACGTTAGTATCAAAGGAGATTATAAAAAAAACGGATCTTTCACAGTGTTAAAACAATCGTGCTCATTTTTTTGTAAAAGTCATTCGCAAAGCAAGAAAACACATTGGGAATGAAATGTGTCCAGAGCGCTGAAAAGCACTGCATTACTTAACAAAACGACGCGAAAAATGAATTTGTCAAAGACAAAGTCGCAAAGGCGCGCGTGTATCGATCCAAAAACACAGCAACAAAAATCGCCAACAGGAGAAGAAAAAAAAAGAGCGCAGATGAACTGAAACTAACGTAGAGGATTAATTAAAAGCGAAGGCATGAAAACCCGCTGCACCTTTGAAATCGACCTTATATACTTGGTATCGCCCCGAACAAAACTATTCCAGTTTTTAATTAACCCATTACAATTTCTAACGAGATTACTTTTCCAGGGGGCCGGATGAAAAAAAGTCACATGAATTTCAATTTTGAATTCGAAACATTCGCGCCATTATTCATCATTGACTCGGTTATTGTGTTTCGCAATCTTCGTCGCGGCTCGGCTTCTCACAATAGCCGAGCGACAAAAACTTGTAACGATACTAATTTTGCCGACTTTCATCCATTATTTATCACTGGGACGTTTCCACGAAAAAGCCAGACTTTTTTTTTTTCACTGCAATTTTTTTTTTGCCACGCAGAAGACAAAGCGCAATATACTGGCCATACAACTTATCATTATCGTTAGAATATAACACTCGAATGGGGCGGGAGCTGAATTTCAGCAGCCGGCATAGATTCCTGCTTTGATACGTGTCCTGATTAAAAATCTTGATGCTCGGTCAGACGTCATTGCGAGCACAAATGAGCAGCTCCGATGGAAAACGACTTGTATAGTAGCGAAAAAAAGACTAGCTGGTTGCCATTAACTAGCAGCGCGACCGCATGGATAATTGCACGAGACGAATGCTGCGAGAAATGTAATGGCCTGCAGGCAAATTTCATTAGTTTGCAGACATAATGAAATAATGCCGCGGGCTTAATTATAAAAAAAAAGGGAGAATAAAAATGGGGTTTCAAGATTTCGTTCTCTTCGGATCAGAAAATATTTTTTTGTTCAATTATCCGACGGACAATTGGCGGTTTCGTTCGAGGCAGCTGATCCTTGTACGAACTTGGCTGAGCATGTTTGCCCATTCACGAGATGAATTGTAAAAATTAACTTGGCCAGGAACAAATAAAAAAGATGGACTGGCGAGCAAAAAAAAAGTTATCAAACAAAAATTCGAACAACGGAACAAAAAAAAATGTCATAGAAACGTGGAGACGCGAATATACATTTCTCGTTAGGGAGTGGACAATGAACCATCGATTTCCATTTGCTGTGGTGAAAATAAAAAAAAACGTGTAAACGAAATTTGCAGACACTTTGTTTGCGGTGTTGGCAGGGGAAGGAACAAAAAAAAATGATTGGCGGATGGGAAAATGCACGTATGTAATCCGGCTTGTTAAATAAGATCAAGATAAATTCATGCGCGCGAACGTCAACAGTATAATTCCAACTGTTTGAGCAACTTGTTTCCTTGACAACTTTCAATGGCTTTGTTTTGTGCGCCTTTGACGCGCAGGATGGTCACCGGTACATTCCTAGGAAAATGTTTCGCCACTATCGGAATTGACGTGGATGAAAGCAGACACGAATACTGATTGCATCTATCGATCGCGGTGGCACATCACGCTTGGCAATAATGCAGGCCGCATAGGTACGAATGAATCATGCGCCGGGCAAGAATTTTCCTGCGAGACAGATGTAACAAAAAATAAATTGTAAACGCAAGATCTTTGAACCGTTCAATCTTTCAGATGAGAACTGATGAAAAGGCGCTGGTTTCTCTAAAAGAAGCAAGGCCTTCAAAGTTCAACAAATCATTGGAATAACCGTCAAAGCCACAATTCAAGAACCATGGCTCTCTAAAATCCTTTCGAAGTTTGGAAATGAACAATATTCATGGAAATAATAAAAAATGATCAAAGAATGTTTTGTAAAATGTTTAATAGTTCCAATCAAATTGTCGACAGAAAAATTTGCAAAGAATCAAATCTTATGGTGTAAATTATTCTACATCGAAATGATCGTATACCATACATTTTTTTTTCTGCACGTTGAAAAAGGTTTTGACAGGACGAATGAGACATCGTGTGGCTTATCTAAAAATAAAAGAAAACAAACACCGTGATCGACTTGCTAATAGCAGATAAATAAAACAGCATCATTGCGGTTGTTTTATTTTGACTTGGATGCAACGTTTGACTTTTTGCGTACGCGGACAGAGTGAGAGAACGGAAGACAGAGGAAATATTCAGAACAGATGTCGTGTCGCTATATCACATGCCGCACGAGTACAGTTGAGGTTGAGAGGAGATAAAAAAGAGATAGAGAGAGAGATAGAGAGAACATTTGCAGATGAGTATGATTAAGAGGCTGGTTGTGGAGTCTGCAGCTCGCCGTTGAGTGGCACTGTCACGTCTTGGGAGGCAGTCAATTTCGCCGGGTGTTTGTGCAGGATGATTGCAGTGGCGCAGTCAATTGGCGAGCCCACCGGCACCGATGTTCTGGTGTACGTAGCTTGTCGCTGCCAGCACAAGGGCGTCTACCAGGAGTGGTGGTGGTGGACTGGCTTCACGACGTGCTTCACTTCCGGTTCATGCACGGCAACCTCGTAACCGATCAGATGGGGATGGTGGATCTTCGGTTGGTGGTATGGGATCTTCTGAACGTGTGCGTGGACGTCCAATTTTAGCGGCTGTGGATGAAGAGGTGGAATTGGGGGTTGCTGTTGGACGTGGTGCGCCTGCACGTGATGGACCTGTGAAATCGCACACCTTTTAGAATCATTTTCATTTTGAACAAGACATTAAGTTTGTTCGTCACTTTTGGTTTAGGAGAGACACATTCATCCTGTCAATGTCACCTCGTTCTTTTTTTTTTACTACTTCTATTCTATTTAATTGCTACAAATGAATGTCTTGTTTTAATTGTCAACCGTTTATGACGTCTTTCGATCTTGATTAAACCATTTGTAACGACGGGTAATTAAAAATGTTCTTCAACGCTGCATTCTACTGGATCTCGTTATTTTGAAAGGTCACTGAAAGATTCTTGCCTTTTACAGACAGTTGCGATCATTAGAGAGATCGTTATGCTGGGGCTTTAGTGTCACCGCGTGAAAATTTTGTGATATTGTAATACCGGAAATAATGCATTTTTAAGGAAGACAAGCAGGCACGCTCAAACTTTAACGGCATGTTGAATTGTTTTCTACATTTTGATATTTCACATCCAATCAATTTCATCACACAGCTGGTTCGGTTTTATATTGCATTTGGTAATATTATTTTCTATTCTTGTTTTATTTTGGATTTTTCTTCCAAATGTCACGTTTGTATATGTTAATTCGTCAAACTAGAGCATCCAGAGACGTAATGTTTTTAAATAAATAAACAAACAAATACTAACATTCAAGTTTTCATCATTCGCAAACTCAAAATGCATAATTAATGGTGTGTCCCTCAATTCGAGTGAATTATCATATTATCGAACATTGGATTTATTAAAATCTAATTATATGACGAATAGTTGTGCGTACATGTCAACTTCGAGTATGATCGAAATTAGATTCCAATCAGTCCAATGAGAATTCAAAATCATTTTAGAATTATGAAGAGCAAATTTAATGATTTATTTATATAACGTGTTATTTTATTGATTTCATTTAAAATTTAATAACTTGGCATTTAATTATGAATTTATGTGAAATATTACCTTTTTGAAACAACTAATTGATTTATAAAAAGCAATTGTCATGCAAACAATATAATATTTTCTCGTTGAAGAACCGAAGTAAATAATTGAAGTAAATAAATGAATAATAATATTTCTTCCCTTTTATATTGCAAGTATTTCGAATATAAAATATTAAAACAATTCCAACCTGAAAACTTGATATAATAAACATTTGAATTAACTTTGAATGTTATGCATTTTTTTAAAAATTGAGTTCTCTTTTTAATGAACTTTCCAATTTATCTACATTCAGTTGATTAATAATCACATGAAAAAAAGCTGTATCAAATGACATTTATGAAATAATGTGAACGTGCATATATTCATACACCAAATATTTCTTACAGCACACTCAAAGTGCATAGCTATAGATGAGATGAAATACAAGTTAATTAATGAATTTCGATTAATTTAAATCTGCCATAAAATTGGATAAAGTCAAATTGTCAATTAACGTGAAACATTACTGTCCACTATTTTTAACTGAATAAAAAATAAATCGATAAATCACGAAACGCTTGCAAGCGGGAGCACTTGGATTACACAAAACGCGAATGAAAATTTACATTTTAGAAAGTATCCGACCGTTCGCCGTCACGTCCGACGCACAATGTAGTTTGGATAGATGACTTAATTAAATCTATAATCAATAAATTATGACTCCACTTGCAAATCACAATCTCGTTCTTGGTCTACACTTTATTGTTTTCCTCCTGACATTTTGGACTTGTTTTTTCGGCGCTACGATCTTTATTACATTTATTAGATTGCGCGGCGTGTGCAATAACTAGGAAAAATTGGCAATAAAAATTCATGTATGTAACATTACGAAAGCAGTCGCAACAAAGAACTCATTAAAAAAACTGACATAATGTTTGGTGAAAAGTGGGAAATCGCAATAAATTCATCCGAGCGTAATAACGAGTGCGAGATTCTTAAGCAGTCGACTTCGTACACTGGAGTCGATATATAAACAATCGACAGGGGGCGTCGATGGCGAATTAATTCCGATGGGGTCATTTCGTTCTACCTTACATTCGGCTGTGTATTTACCTTATGATGCTGAGCCTGCCAAGGATCCTGCCAAGGATTTTGCCAAGGGTTTTGCTGCCAAGGATCTTGCCAGCCCTAATAAAATATTTCATTTACACTGCCAAATACTCTGAGAGCATCAATTGAATAACTCAACGATATTCGGTGATCTGTTAGTGATGCGATTAAAGTTTTCTCGCAAAGAGTCGGACTAGTTTTGCACTTTCTTTGATAAGAGTTATTTTGTTTTTAGCACTGACTATATGGTGAAACACAAAATGTAATCAATATTTTGAATTAAATGAATTGTGACTAGAACAAACAACGAGACTTTATTTCAATCTAGCTAATAGGAAAATCTGCAAATTAAATTGGGACGATTTGAATTGGCTGACGTAGCAAATTTTGTTTGAATCGAATAAAATGAACGGCACAATTATTCGTTACGAGTGCAATTAGTCCTCTTCTTTGCTCATCGACGGTCAGTTGGTTCTTGCACCGATGTGGAAAATGTCGTTAATACACAGATGCTGACTGCCACGCGAACATGAAAGTACGAGTGCGTTATAACAAGTCGAGGATCGTCATAATGCATCGGTTTATGACGACGAGAGCTAACGATGATCGATTAACAGTCGAGAGTAGTGCAAATTGTTGCAGGCATTTCTAGACAGAAGGAGGCTCGAGTTGAGGTTTTTGTACCTCGGAATCGAGTTGTCGAGTTAGTTTCCCGTTTTGTCCAGAGGTTTTGTTACGCTTTTTTTAAAGGTATTCTTTGCCAAGGAAGACATTAAGTTCTTAGTACTCACTTTAATTAAATGGTATCATTAGAGTAATTACAACGTTGAGAATTAGTATTTGTGTCATAATTTTCAATTTTGCTCGAGGTTTTTTTTTTAATTCTACGCCTTTTAATGTTGGATTCTGTTAAACATTAGTCGCATGATTTTTAGATAATCGGTGACGTGAACGAATGTGAAAAGTCGATAGAATGGAAAATTATTCATGATACTTTACCCCAGCCCATGGGTCCACTGGAACAGCGCTAGCGGCCGCGATAACGGCGAAAAGAGCGAGCTGAAATGGAAAAACAATATAAAATTCAAAAATTGTTTCACTTTGTTTTTTTTTTTTTCATATTTTTACATTTATGAATTTTCGTTTTTATTTGTACGAACATTTTAGATTGTAATCTATACTTGATAAAATGTAACAATTCTTGTTATCTAGGTAAAATGTGATTTTACTTTTTTTATGTAATGAAAAAAAAATCCATGGCAATTGTATCGATTTTTGTTAATCCTTTCCTCTAAACATTTTGATAGTTGCTTTATAAAAGTCAAGTTATTTTCATGGCAGATTACTTTATTTTTCCAATTGACATGTAACAAATAAAGTTTTCATTTTGTGCAGAAGAAATGTCGGATCGAAAGTTTCTGTCTATCCACATTCAATTTATCATTGTTATGAAAAATTGGCAAGATGAAATTCATTTATTGTAAATAAATATTAAAAACGTTAATATTAAAATCGAACAGTTTCAAGTTTTATAAATAAGTTATTCACTAATTTGTCATTTTTTAACTATTTTTTAAATTTAATTAATTTTTATTTTATTACTTTTTTCAAACCGACCATTGCTACTGATCTTAGAAACAAAAAAACGTGTCCAATAAAAAGGAATAATTTAATATTAATGGTGTTAGGTTACAGTGTGCAAGTCCTTTTTACAGAATTCGTGATGTGATATTTATGAGACAGACACGTGCCCTATATGCAACATATATGACACGAACATATATGTTGTCACACATAAGGCACATGTATGTACATAATAATGTGCAGATAAAAATCTTTTACAATTGATCAATGTTAGCTGATATGTTTGATAAAAATGTACTAAACAATTTATATATTCATACAAAACTTGAAATTTTTAGTTCAGAAAAAACTGAAAACTATTGTTAGTGAAGAGAAATTAATTTTATTATTATTATATAGCCAATGTGCAACGCAAGCAAAAAACCACACTTGTCATGATTAAAGAACAGTGAATGGATTATAAAAGAACGAAACCGGTGCACTTACAAGAAGCTTCATAGTTGATTTTTCTTGTAGGATACTTGGTAATGTACTACGTACTGAAGGGGCTAGATCGTATGCTTTTATAGTGAAGCCCTGCCCAAGTCTTAGATCCTAGAATCAGGCGGGGGCCAGTTGAGTTGCGGTCTCTGCAACGCGGTACGGACCCCTTTCACCATAATCTTGATGGCCCCTGTATAACCCCCTATTGGGTAAAGTGTCTCACACCAGTCAGAACGATGGAAATTAGATACAAATATTTTTTCCCTCCATTGAAGAACAATCGATTTTTCAACTACCAATCAGCGTCTTTTTGGGGGTTAGCATCCGAGCGGTCTTGCCATCTTGCAGAAACTTTTGAGGGGCCACGAAGAAGATTGTCAAAAGAACTCATTAGAATAATCAATGGCGCGACGTTTTTCAATATTGCATGACAAGAAGGAATTTTATTATCGCGATCAGAACGGCCACCTTGGCATGGTTTTACAGATCTCCCAGCTATTACATCGGTCCCTCATGATCGCCTTTTCAAGAAAACCAGATTCAAAAGCAAGTACCTAGGTTCCGAACTTTGCGATTGATCAATCTCAATGTCCCGTTTTTACTGCGACACTGGCGGCCAAGTGGTGCTATTTACTTTTTCATTCAGATCAGGACTTTGAATTGATTGAATCCGAACTGACTGGTATTTGATCGTGCAAAATTCATACCGAGAAGAATACTTCTCAATTCAGCTCGGCCAGCGGTTTTTCACGATTCTATTACGCATTTTCAATTAACTGATTGATGAAAAAAGGTGATTCAAATTGTTGAATAGTTATTTAATGAATTTCGAGTTGGCATTTTAAGAATTTCTTGTCCGAGGGAAGTACGAGTTTTTGCAATTAGAGTAAAAGTTGTCTCGAACCCAAGTTTAAAGTTATAGCACCACAAAGTTAGGACAAATGTACTTAGATTATAATTGTAAATCAAAACCGTACAGAAGGTTACAAGTTTTGTAACGTATTAGTAAAGGCTTTTTTGAGGCATAATGTTAGTTTTACCTTCAGTTGATTTGCATGTGCGTCACATAGAATTTCGATTCTCGTCGTTGGAGTGTAGTTAAAACGGAGCAGAGTTTACATTCGTGATAATTACTATCAAGGGCCATTGCATTAAGTACGATTTTTGTTGAGCATTGTTTCCAGGCTACATCATTACTGAAATGAAAGTCGGTGTTACAGCTTAACGCCGTTACTAATGAACGTAATTGTTATTGATTATTAGCACCGCTTAGCATAAATGTCATTCAAAATATAATTGCAAATTCAACTCTTATCTTTTAGTCGTTTTTTTAAATAAAATTGATTAACTTGTGTTTCAACAGTTTTCACGGCTTATCTGACGGATTCGGTTAATTATTAGAAACCTTAATTTGGAATCACAAAAAAGAGGAATATGATTTGTGTCAAATAGAATGTCAAAATAGAATACAAGATGTCTCGGGAAAAATATCATAACAATTTATCCATCTCCATTTCGTTTTTCATTAGCACATTTATTAATTAACACTGGTGCCATATCAACAGCGCCAAAATATTAATTTGACGGCCATGCAATGCACGTCATAAACATAACAATTTTCACGTATTTTTTAATTAAAAAATATAGTCTGTTTTATTTTTGTTATTGATTAAACAATGCTCGTTTCATTTTAACTGAGATAAAATTTAATTAAATACACGACAAAAAATTAATAAAAAAAGGTAATCTGTTTAATCATCTTTTCCTACCATGTTTATAATGTGCAATAATGAATTAATTACCTAGTTATCTTTTCATCAAAAATACAAAAACAAAATGATGTAATACTATTCGTGAAAGAATATTTGTAAAATGTTTTCATATTTTCTCGAATTTCTTTCAGTCAGTTCACTTTCATCAGTTAAAATCAACCCGAATGAACTCGTTGACAAAATGCACGCCAATTTTTTTTGCATGCATGTCACATGCAATCGGCAAAACATCTTTAGCGAAAAAAAGCGACTCAAAACCATATACTACACAAAATACACCAATCACTTTGCCATAAAATCATTACTTTTCACTCGGGCCGGTCGAACTGCTCGCAATTATTATTCTGGGGTGTCATAAAAAAGACGTTTTTCGCCTCGGGTGGGTGAAATTCTCGGCGTGATACCGCTGACGATTGAAAAAAAAATGTCGCATCGGATTCAAGGTGGCGCCCGAAGATAAAAAAGATGGAACGATAAATCAGATTTTTCCTATTCATTACCATCATTATCGGCGCAGAATGATTACCCCACTTAGATTCTTACGCAAGGATTCATGCTAGTCGAGAGGACACGTTCTCGAATTCAAGACGGCGAGGCTTTAAGATCTGCGGCCTGGGGCATATTTCCTGAAGGACCACTCTCGAGAAGCAGTTCCACCATTTCCATTTCACTGATTTTTCTTGACACTTTTATTCCGTGAAAAGTCTTTTATCTGCGTCTCGTGGCCGCATATGAAAAATATATTTCACACGTAAAATTAGTCGTATTTCATGGCGCGGCTTATTTATATCAGCGCGAGAAATTTCATTCAGATTTATAACTTGTATGATTCCACAATTTGGACCCGTGCGATATGTAATACCAACTTATTTATTATACATGCACGTGTACACAAAGAGCATAAATAAATTGCATCAACGCGAAAGTTTGACGATTCTATTATTTTGTAACGCTATTATGTCGGCTGTATACGAGACATAATGCAATTGCATTCTAAATCGCGCGAAAACAATTCCCCAATTGACATCGGTGCATTCATATCTTGATTAGAGGAGCGGCGGGTAGTTGGGCCTCCTAAGGCAACTGATCAATATTATTTAAACTATTCAATGCTTTGTTATAAATATTGTCATGAATCATTTTTTGGTTAGTGTATTAGTTATTTCCACAAATTCCATGAATACAATTTTTTAGTTTTTGATAATAAACTGTGATTGAAAAAAAAAGTACACGCCTGTTCGGGTATTGCGCGCCAGTTATATTTTCATATGGATTTTAGGTTATGATTTAATATTTAAAGAAAATCAATCTTTTTTATCCATTGTATTTGATATCAAACTTCATATTTTCTAAAACTGAAACGATTTTATCATCATTATAGCCTTCAAACTGAAGGTGGCCCGCAATACCCGCTTTGTACTGCACAGCATTTCAATATTTACAGCAAAACATAGTTAAATATATTGAAAGGAAAAAACGCCCATTAAATATAAAAATGTATGATCTTTTTGAAAAAAAAAAAAAAAAAATTCGTTGCATATTATCTTTGAAAAAAACGCGACTCATCATAAAAATGAGATGATAATTTTATAACCAAACTATACACGACCACCAGAGTCATAAAAAATTTAATTCGAACTATATTTTTGTGAAAAGATATAATAAAGTAATGCAGATCAACTATTTTGATTTTAAATAATTATCATGTCATATATAGTTTTTTTTTTATAATTTTCCTTGTAATATGGCTGCCAGTTGAACAAAAAAATATATTCCAAAATTGATCGTCTTGAAAATCTCTCGAATATTGGAAATTATTTGTTCAAGATAACGTTGCTTTTTTATAATGAATTTTATAATCTAATGTATGTACATTTGAACGCTTCAAATTTTTCTAGACAGAAGGAAAGAAAGATTCCAAAAAAACTGATTCAACTTGATGTAAAGATTGCGAGATGTCAAAAAGAAAACCGGGGTATCATGTATATTTTCGAAAAATTGTCACACGAAATAAGAGAGAATGTATAAAAAATGGAGCTTCAGGACATTACATAGAGCGAGCTCGAAACATTTGTCGGAACAGCAAACAACGCCGCAGACATCTGGTGCAAATATTTGCATATTTTGTAAAGCAAGCTGTAAAACACGCTGGCGGGGTTATCGGACCGGCGGAACGCGTGATCCAATTAGCCGAAATTCGCAAATAACCGCGAGCCCGAGTTTCGGTCGCCGCTGTTTATCATCGGCGCTGGATATTTTTTTGTCATTCAGCTCGATTACACTGCGCTTGCACAACTCTTGTAATATTGTTGATCATTTGATCTAATCTGTGGGAATGCATTTGCGCCACTTCTTCCTGCATTTTCGTGTGCCGACTGAACGGCGAAATGCGTCACGCTTGGCCGGCCGAACAGAAACATGGATTTGTGTTGCTCATCACGCACCGAATTGGCTGTCGGGCTTTGGGAATCGATGTGCGTCGATCCAAACTCTTTGATAAAGCCGCTTCGCGCGCTCAGCTGCCGAAATTCAGCGTTCGCTAAAGAGACAATACACCTGCGCCGCGGATCGTTGAGTCAAAGTTGAAACGAAGATAATGCTGCTAAATGAGCATACAAAAACAGGTTCACGTTTTTACTATAAAAAGGTGATTCGTTAGAACTAGGAAGTTCTATCAGGAAGAAAATTATTTTCAACATCAAATAATAATCGATATGTTATGAAAAATCATTAGAGTTTTATTGATAATATAAAAAGCAATCATCATCCGTTCATCGTTTTATGTTTGAGAAAAATCATTGACTATAAATTTCATTTCTTATTTTCATATGCAGATAACAGTCTCTATTTTTTTTTCTTGAATATTTTTCCTTCAACCAAGTGCAGTTTTCCTTTAAAGTATAGGAAATTGAGTGTGTCATTGAAACATGTGTACGATAAAAAATGGTCTTGAAGAGAAGAAACCTTGTTGGAACTTTTGGAATGATTTTTTGAATGTTGTCATAATTTTTATTGAACATATTTTGACAAACTATAACATTTTTTAGTATGTATGATATTTTTGAAAATTTGTGAAAAATGTCAAACTTTTTTTATTACCTCGAACCTACCTCCTTTTGCATCGTGAATCGATCCTCTCTTTCAAACAAACCAGATTTATTGTGCATACAACATAGGGTATAACAAACATTGTCGATACAATTTTGAAACAAGTTAAAATTATGATAACTTTGACTATTCTGTCAAAAAAGTAAACTATTCTACTTTATTTAGATTTAGAGTTATTAGATACATTTAATTTAATGAAATTACATGACAAAAAACACTAATGAAGAAAATGTTACATGCGCAATTAAAAGATATGGATTGTTATCATATCATTTTTATAATCTGATAAAAGAGACATTAATCATAATTTCAACAGAATTCGTTGATTCAATTACAATAATCACAAGATCTTTTCGCAGGGAGTTTACATCAGATCCTATATACATAATTTAATAATGAAACGTAATAATATCGCCGATGTAATACTTTTAACGATACTCATCGATGCGATGATAATAAATAATGCTTTCACTTTGAACTCAATTTTTTAATTAAAATTTTCTTCGAGTTTTTCTTTATCCACTGAGACCGCGTTCATGATTATTCACTATTTATAAAAATTTGATCAATTTCACTGGCAAAATCAAAATTCATGAAGAATTTCGTCTTGAATGTTGACTCAATTATTCATGAAATTTGTTATTCCAGAAAACGTATCTAGACCAGGTGAATCTGGAACGAGACTTTGTGTAATTCGTGGCGGTATTTCATAAAGTTACATCCATTTGAATTTTAGTCAAATTTCACATACTTTGCGGCTGCTTCATATAGCTGCGGTAACGGGGGTACAATAAAACAAACGTTTCCAGCTTTTCAGTGTCTTTAAAGTTTTCTTTTAATTCCACCCAGACGATCCGCAGTAAAACCCTGTCCCCGCATATGACTATATTTTCATAACTTTTCTTTTTTCTTTTCCAAGCATCAAGCAAAATTGAAATACAAACAAATTTTCTGGAATGACTAATATAATTTCTTCACAGTGTATGATCTAAAATAAAACTCTCATAAATCATCGCATACTGAAAAAATGTTGTCAACATGTCACGGTATAAAACTAGAGACAAAAATGTTTCAAATTAACGTTTAAATGTTATTTCATGCAGAAAGTTACTATCTTTCGCAGTTTCTAAATTGTTTTCAAAATTGACCCTAGAATTAAATCCGCAAAGTAATTCGATGCCTTAGGTTGAATACATTATACCCTCTCGACGACTTAACAATATTTCGTTTAAATTCTATTTTCCCCTCGCTTTCAGTGTAATTACCAAAATTGTAATTCCCTTTATATTCGTGGTAAAAACGCGAGCCCTTACTGAATTTGCAAAATTTGTCATTGAACATGTTTCCAAAGTACAATGAATAAATGCATGATTTTTGTTTTTAATTCAGAGATGTGCAACATTTTGATTCTCAGTTCTACTATATATATTCTCTTGAAATAAACTCTCTTTTTACGTTGCAGATTTTGCCGTCTGTGAAATACGATACCAATACAAACAAATAGGAATACGAATAGCAGCATGAATTTCTTATAGAAGAAAATTTGCAATCTTGAAAAATATATGTGTCGAAGCAGTGAAACGCAGTGATATCTCATTTCGCGCATCATTTCAAGCACAATGGAAAACCATGCGTCAAAAATGGCAATCGTCAAATTTTCATCTCACAAAATCCATGTATGAATGAAAAATCGCGACAAAAATCAATGGCATTTTAAAGTCTCGCTGGAGACCGAGTGCTCCAGATCCAAATCCAAGGATGGCGATTACGCGACTCGCGGCGTAGCCGCGGGCTGCCCGAATTCCCATATCTGCGCAACGAGAGCTCGAATGACGGAACACGAGAGTGTAAACTCTCGTTGAACGCGCGATTCACTGCGTAGTCAAATCGTTTAATTATGAGCCTCGGCAGGCGCTATCAAAAGCCGTCTATTATTTCTAACGTACCATTTTACTTTTTCACCTGCTCTCATTCGTGTAACTTTTCAATCTCAAAACGAACATCTTGCAGCGCCATCAACCTTCTTTTTTTAACCTGCAATATATTTCAACAATTATAATCGATTCATTACTTTTTAAAATTATATATAACAATCATTTTTCATTAAAAAAAGAACTGTTGAATTTACGAGAAAAGTTTGATTTTGTATGACAGAAATTGTGTGAAATAATATAAGTTTGAAGAGAAACTTTTCTTTTCAATCCAAATGTTATAATTTATTATTGCTTTGTCTTGTGCGACAATCGTTTTCTTTTCTTTCTTTTTCACTTTTTATGGGCATATGAAGCAATTTCACACCGCAATCATAGCTTTAAGAAAAATGAAATAAAATATTTCGATAATTATTGTTATGATATAAGTTTTGTCATTTTTTCGTTTTTGACGCTGACGATCGTCATTCTTTTGACAAGCAGGCAACACGAAAAATTAATTAAAACAATTGCTTAAACTCATAAAAGTACAACTTGGACTTTTTGCATTTAATTAAGTGTATAAGATCTTGATTAAAGTTACACGCTTTTCACTCGCACACATAATCATCTAACTTGTTGCTTATACTATACGCTTTACGAATTCAAGTATCATACATAGTATACGTTGTTTTAAAACATCACGTTTTACTGTGAAACACAACGTGCTCTATTTTCCAAATAATTTTCAGAAAAACGCCGCCATGTGTTTTAAAATTATGACACACAACTGTCGCCAATTAAAGCACTTGTGCCCGCATCTAACCGAGTTTACTAAAATACCACATTCAGATTATTATGCTCATTATTGAAACAACAATATTATTCAATTTGGAAGTACCAAAATTTTCAACAAAACACAAAAAATTGAATTGATTTTCATGTTTATATTAATCGTAATTCAATCCCTGGAATTTTCCATAAATATCCTAAAAAAACCAAACAAATTAAATTTTTACATCAAATGCGAAGTACGCGGGAGAACGTTATTTTTAAATTTATGCTTACCCAGCATAGAAATGCACAACAAAACATTTTATAAATTTTAAATATCGAAAGATCGATAAATTTAATTACATAACAACGGACGCGACGATGAGAGACGTGGAATCGTACAATATCCACAATTTGTAGAAGAAAAATCGAAATATTATTATTCGAGTATCATTGTGACAAAAAAATTGATAATTGGCATTTAATTTTGCTCTCACGCTGTTTATAAAGTAATATTTATTTTTTAAATTAAAACAAAAAAGTCATTTCCCATCTAATTTCACTTGAATAAGAATTACGATGCGACACCGAGGAAATAACCTCGAACATCCTGTACATATTTTTTCATGAAATGTAAGAATAACTAGCATCATCGCGTCGGAACGAGACTCGTCTCTAGTTTTCATAATTTTCACTCCTTTTATTGTTTCTCATTCGAGATTCATTTATGCAAAAATCGTGATATTCTCCGCGTGTCATTTAAATTCGCTCTACTTTTGGGTGATTCAATTTGCCGTCATCGTAAAATGATTTCAACGTGTGCCCGTGCCAATTTGTCATCGCGCAGCCATCAGCGCCAAATCGCATAAACCCGAAGATTCCACGCCGACGTGAATTAAGTCTCATTTACAGCGGTAATTGATTGCGCTAATCATTTTGATATCAGCGGGCTAAGTAACCGTTTCACCGAAACAATAAACTTATAATCAGTTTAATTTTCAACTTCGAAACATCGTTAAACTTGTTAAGATCATGGCGCAGTAAAACCGTTGATGATTAAAAATCCGCCGATTTAATGAAATTTTCAAACTGCTCCGTTAACGCGATTTATATGAGGTACTGAATCTTGTATGGACAATAATCCCGCGATTCAACGTCAATTAAACATCAAATGTACCTAATTAAACGTCAGTCCGAAGTAACTGCATTGAACGTCGCGACTTAATTTGGCGTCAAAGGTTCACATTCTGTTTGTAGCATTGCAGGCACTGTGTATTTTTGGATTACACCGACTGTCGTTCATTTATAATTGCACAAAATTTCAAAGCGCCAGTTTTATCCGTATTTTAATCATGGATATACGATATTATGGAGCATGAGTCCGCAATAAAATTATTCTTCTGGTGTTGCGATTTTATTATTTTCACGTTATTCCGGTATGCAAGTTTCACTTCTACATAAACAAATAATAAACGAGTTATACACAAACTCGCGTTTTTATTTCCAAAAATATAGAATTATGACGATTTTACATTTACACAAGTTATTCACGAAGGTTGCTTAAAAATCCCATTTTGTTTGATTATGATATGCACAAAACTCGAGTCTCTCGCGACTCAACGTCAAAATGTTTTTCCTTTTAAGAACAATATTTTACATTAAAGTTGGTGAACCAGAAAAGCAAATGTTTTCCTTTTTTTTTCCCTGTTCTCTTCCTTTATAGTTTCAGAGTCTCTCTCGAATCACGCTTGAAACAGTACAAAGATGTATCCGAGTGGCAACGGGAGATAAAGGAAGCTGCGCTGATCAAAAACCTCTTTATTCACTCGGGTGTCCCGGCGGCGCCAACGAAGCGTCATTAAAATTACGTCACCAGCGGTTACACGTGTGTATGTGTGTGCTCTGGTTCCATCCGAGGGTCCAAATGAAATCTGAAATCGAAAGTGAAATCATACGCAGCTGTGCGGCTACCATCTTTAATTACGCATGAAAAATTGAGGAAACGCGTGTGCACAAGGCACTCGATCATGTGCGCTCTTTAATGTTGATATATACATAAATAGAATTAATTAAACTTGGCGAAAGAGAAATTCAATTTATCCAGGAAAGAGGAAACAGCGAAATGACGCGCAAATGCGCGACTCATCCTGTTGATCATGCATATGTACGTATATATTTGAAAAACAGTGGTACGAAAAAATGGTCGCTGTCAAAACGAAATGAATTATGATCACGCTCGAGAGAAACAAATGGCCAGCTTTAAAGAAAATCATTTTTTTCCTTGCCACCGTCATAAAATTTTAATGAGTTTCGTTATGCATTTTGAGGAGAATTGCGAATTTCCACGTTGGGATCTAATCAAGGCAAATTCGAAAGGGCAGATGACGTTTAAATCATAATGCTTACAGCTCGGCGAGAAATTCGGTTTTAAAATGCAAATTTCGGATGATAGTTAGACGCGAGTTCGTTACTCTTTGTGTGATAAAATATGAAAATGAACAAATTTTTCTTGAATTGAAAAAAGTCAACGAGGCAAGGAAAAAACGAACGCGAGAGAATCGGATGACGCTCGCAGAAATGAATGTCGTATGATTAACGGTGATATTCGCGGCCCTATGCTCGACGGCAATGAAATGTTTTCATATGAAAAAGGTAAAGTGGAATCGGCGAGCGAAGGCTAATGAAAACTGATGCTACTTTGAGTTAAGATTGACTAAGGAGGCTCGTTAGCATAGTAAGTAGTACAACCAAGTAGTAAGCGTGTAGGCTCGTTGCGCCCCAAAGCCCCAGGCTACGGCTTTGAGAATTGCAAATATGGAATTACTCGCGGTAACTTAATATATATTTACATCACTGAGAATCGCGAGTCATACAAGTTGCGTTCGAATGGCAGCGTGTATGTACTCAAACGTCAAGTCACCCAAAAAGCGCGCTTCTTTGCGCCACAAAGTACCTTTTTAGACTATTCACTTTTTAACGAAGAGACCTCGCGGTCTTTCTCTCTCTCTCAAATATAACCGATAATCCTGCGCGATCTGATGATTATTAAGCTGGAATAAACCGACGCCTCAAGCTTCTATAACTTTTCATCCAACAAATTCTTCAACGTGAATAGAATTCCGCAAAGTAATATTTTGTTTGATTATAACTTTGAATTTTCGTAACACTGACTAAGAATAATGATTACATGGTTACGAAAAAAAAAAAAACTCAAAACTTTTCCATTCTGATTTTCGACTCATTAGTGCAACTGTACTTACCGCATTATTTTTAAGTAGTATAAGCAAAGCGGACCACAAAAGACCCAAGCCGCACTTTAATGGTTTTGTTAGAGTTGTATGAAAATTTAAGCATTCGACATATTGTGTAAGACATTGCGCATGAGTATACAGCATGTAACGCTAAATTTTGTTATAAAACGTAGACTGTTCTAATTAAGAAACGAATTATGCAAATCAGATTAGCCCGTTGTTTTTCGCAGCAAAAGAAACTGCTCGAATTTATTGTTAGTCAAATTTAATATTAATATTCTCATTAGACTTAATTTAGAGAAATTTGCGCAAAACGACCGATGATTATCTTAGCAATTAATTTCTTGTTGGCTTGCCGTGCTTTGGTACTGCCAATTAACAATTGCGAATAATGAACCTTCGTCAAAGCTTCTTCTGTGAAATTTATTCGCCGTTCGTTGCGAATTATCTCGTCAATTTAAATTATCGTCGGATTGGTACTTCGTTATCTCAGAAATGGTTTTCATTTCGAAAACTCTTTTTCAGCGATCGCTTATTGAAAATCTAAATCTATTCATCCTCTATGGATGATTGAATCAAGAAATGGTTCTTTTTATGTACGATACAAGACGTCAGTCAGAAAATCGATTCGATTTGCAGTGAGCTAATAAAACGAACGCGACTGCATTATACATTTTATATAATTTCTTGTAACAACGTCGCGCCTAATTACCGCTTTGGGATTTACGACCGCGCGGTCCAAACTCAATGAAAAACGTTTTTCCCTCGCATTGGAAAAAAAAACTCGAACATTCCGACTCAAAAAATTAGTTCCATTTACATGCGGTAAACGAGCGCGTTACAACATATCCAAGCTAGGTTTCTTATTGTGATGCTCGGGCTATTATTATATTTTGTTTGATCGCAGTTATTGCAGTTCGAACATTCCTAATTGCACGCTACGAACAAAGATAAATTTTTACGAATTCATTTCAAGAATCGCATTTACGATCAATAACATTATTCGGTTATGGCATTTCTTGTTTGAAATACTCTCGAGTGGATATTTATTATATAACAAATATCACCTGCGCGCGCGAGAAAACGCTCGATTTCCAACAATTATCTCATCTGCTCGATTCAATTTGCATGCCTGCGCCGAGAGTGTTATTTTCTTCGTTGTAACGCAGCGAGCGAAATTATCAGACGCACACGTTCGCCGGAAGAAATTTCTTGTTACAGTAACATCGCGTAAACTCGCGCAATTTACAACCAAGTACCGGCCAAAGGTCGACTGAAAATCGCATTAAAATTTTTGTTATACGTTACGCTCTTTAGACTTAATTAAACGGTACGACATTTGGATGTCTGAAAAAAAAAGATACTTTTTTTTTCATTTCGAAATTTCTAGTAAAATTGGATATATTTTATAGATTTGGTGAAACGTTTTTGAACTTTTTTCACAAAAAGTTGGATGTATGGATCGAGTTAGTCTGAATTTATGAAAGTTTAATAGTTGATATTCAAGTTATTACCAGGGAGCGACGATAGACCGAGAGTTTTGGAAGATTCTTGTTAATATTGCCTTATTTCTCGGGACTAAAGGGTAATTTGATTAAACGGGTTAACAGTTAAGCGAAATTTGTAATTAATGATTGATTGTACTTGCTCAGACATTGTTCGCTCTGCATAATGAGGGAGTTAAGATATTATGAGGGATGAAAGCGGATGCGTCGACGTGATTTCAACTTTCGCTTCAATCTGCGAATGAAAATGTTCTAAAAGGGTTGTAAAAAATCAAACAAGGTATTGAATTTCAAATCTCGTCTCACATTTATTGTTAGCGCGAAAAAAAAATTAAACGAATAAATGGTATCCTTTTTTATACATCTTGTGAAATCCCTCGATGCTACGCAATTTTATAACTTTATTCTCATCCTTTTTATATCATTTTCTTTTCAAATAATTTCTGGTGAAACTATTTTTTTTATTCTACAAACCATCCCGACAAATAAAAAGTATAACTTTTCAAATTGGATTACTCATCAAGTTTAAAAACGAAATTTTCGTCGTAACAATTTTATTTCTGAAGTTGACGAATAATTCACCTCGCAAAAGTTACTTTTTATTAGATAAGACTTTTCTAGAACGCAAGAAATAAATGAACAGACGAAAAATCTTGTAACGGTGAAATTACATATTTTGGTAAAAAAAAAGTACAATTCGAAAAGTAAATTGGCTGTCAGATAATTGATCATGATTCATTTTCGTTGATGGATTTTCGGACTTTCATCAACGATGATTTCTAGTTTTTATGTAACAAAAGCGAATAACGTGACGTAACGTAAAAAACAACGAACTCAATCAGGCGAGTGAACGAGTATCGCCTCTATCGGTACTATTTACTTACTCTGTCGACATTAGTTAGATCAAAAGATAACTGCGTAGCGCGATGCTACTCTGATGTTGATCAACACAGCACATAGCCGTGATTTTTCTCTTTTTTTTCTACTTTTTAGGTCGTAACATTTAATTTGCAGTGAACAAAATTTTTTTTCTAATTGTACCACCTTTATTCTTTTTTTTTTTAATTCTAATTCTATCGCCAACTGAAGTAATTTTTTCAAATGTAATTGAAATTAAGTATTGTAAAATTAAATGTACAGCAATGATAAATTAAATCATGATTTATCTCTCTTATAATGAATACCTAAATAATGAATAAAAACAGCTATACTAAAAATAATATAATCAATTGCAATTGTTTTAAATGTAAAATAGTTTTCTATGTGAGAGAGAAAGTACACAAAGATGGAAGTTCGCGTTTGAATTCTGCCGCCGCGACTAGGGAGAATCGAGATTGCATTCGATTTGGCGCTCGCTGCTCAAACAATCGCAAAATCATAAATGGCCGAACACGTTGGAATACTTTATCACAAAATTCTATAATAAACACAAACATTGTGTTCGTCCGGTGAAATTCCCTTGCGAAATCGTAGTATTAAGTAACAAACTTGACGAGATGATATCGATCGACCGAAATGAAGCTCTCCAGAACGAGGTGAGTGTGTCGTTGTCGCATTGTCACGTAATTCTGCGCATTTTGTAACAAATGTTTAGGTTATGCTCGAGCGGACGGGACAGTTGACTAAATTCGCGATCAATCTCAAAGGTCGTAACTTGATTTTGAGTTTTATTTCAGCAGGACAGCATCGCAGAGTTTGATTATCAGGCGTACCCGGTTCCTATGCCGGCAAACCTCGACAGTGCCCAGGAATGGACTTATACTATGCGAAGAAACATGCAAGTGAGTTTTAAAAATTATTTGTTTGCAAAACAACATAAAATTCAAATGATCATTGTAATAGAGGAGAAAAAATTGTTTTTAAAATTCAATCATCTTAAAATAACAATACAAAATTTATTTCAGCAAATATTATTTTTGCAATTGTTTGAATATATAGAATTGTATAGATTTTTGTTAAAATGCAAAATATAATTTGTTTAATTGAAATTATTCTTTGATCAGGAAGTTATTCCAGGCTTATATCTCGGACCTTACAGCGCAGCAACTAGATCGAAATATCAAACGTTGGTTGACAACTCGATAACGCACATAGTTTGCGTCCGCCAAGACATTGAAGCATATTTCATCAAGCCAAATTTTCCTGATAAATTTAAGTAAGTTGAAGTTGATTCGATAAATTTCACTGATGACAAAGTTTGTAATGTGAAGAACGTTTTTCCACAGATACATGACAGTCAACATTGCAGATTCTGCAACTGAAAACATAATACAACATTTTCCAAAAGTAAAAGCTTTCATAGATGAAGCCTTGAAAGTTGGAAAAGTATTGGTTCATGGCAATGCAGGTATTTCACGATCTGCCGCCCTCGTGATGGCTTATGTGATGGAAAAATTGAGTCTAACTCAGAGGTGAGTTATTGGAAGTACTGGATTAGATTTATTATATATATTTTTAGTATTTAAAATCAAAAGATTTTTATTTAATGGAAACAATGATTTAAACAATGTTTAAATGATAATTGCTGAACATTAATGATTGTTACAAACCTTTTTTCTTACATAGTAATAATAAATCATTCAACCTTATAATAAAAAATAAATTTTATGTTATTTCTACTATTCATTATTTCATTCTCTAGGAATTATTAGTTGAATGAGCAAAACTTGTGGAGTACCTTGGAAATAAAATACATATTAATTAAATAAAACAGTAATACATAATGCAACAAGTTCTAGTTGATGAAACTATCTCAACAAAAGCTTGATTATTAATTTGAATTCTTGAAATCTAATAAAACTTGTTGGTTTTCAGCGAAGCATACATCTTAGTTCAAAACAAGAGGTTTTGTATAAACCCAAACGAAGGATTCATGGCACAATTGCGAGAGTTTGAGCCAATTTACCGGGCGCACCGAATTCTGAAGAACGGTCAGAGTTCGGCCAAAGAGCGCTTCAAACGATCGATCCATGAAATGGACCTCGAGCACTCTGACGACAGAAACATCGAGATGGACAGTTGATGACTATCGATGCCGCATCAAACCTACCAAAAGACTTATTTAGAGACAAATTAAGCCTGACTTTAGACCTGACGTGGGAAATATATTCTTGCAATACAAATTATTAAGACTGCCGTACGGTCTACTTAAAGACATAAATGCGGGAAAGCTTGGTAAATACATCCACTTTGAAAAGCAATAATGAAATGATAAGACGAAACATTTATCCATTACACAAATCAGCTGCCAATTTTCTCGCGTTTTGTACTTTTGCGATAGCAACATTGGTTCGTTCGCTTACTTCCTAACGAGATTCAAAAGTTAATTGAAATTCATTATTTCAAATAAAACCAACTCGCCTTCAAATTCACAGTATTTTATTAACTCAACGTTCATATAAAATTATGAATTACGTGTTTCACAATTTGTTTTGAATTGTATGTAACTCAAATCGAATTTGCTGTAACTCAAATCGTGCATAGATTAACTTTCAATCTTTGCGGGTATTCGAATGCATACGATGACATCGTTGCCCTGCTGCAATTTCCAGATAACGTCAATGCTTACCTGAAATAATGATATTTTCGTTTAGCTCGTTTTGTTCAATATGTTACTCGTTCGTTAATTTATTTTAATTTTATCCCAATGCCAGATTAAAATAATAAGAGAACATAACATTTATTTATAATTTATTGCTAAACTTTAGCCTAAAGCGAATAAGAAGTCTCATTCTATATCTCTGAAAGATTCAATATAGTATTATATGAAATTCATATGTTTTGATATAAAAACTAAGTCAATGAAGCCTGCGATAAATGAGAAAAAAAATTTATATTGCAAATTATTGTTAGAGTATAAACGTTTTGTACCTAGTTATCTTAAATTAAAACGTAATGTCATAAGAGTTTTGTAGATATGTGATTTATAATTTATTACAATCTATTTAATAAGGGTAATATGAATGGCTCGATAATTAACAACTTAGCCATTTAGTTACGTGTGGGGAAGTAAGCAGATACATGTACAAACCGAAGTATTGTACTACTTAAATTGTAGATTGCCAAGATGCTTTGAAATGAAAATAAAAATTTAGTGAATTACGTTTCATAACTGATGCATTTTATATAAATTTATTTAACGAGAAATGCCTATGAAAGTATATCCGAACTAGGCTTCAGAAGCTCCGAAAATGTCAACCATAGGTGTCAATTTACTTGCAAGACCTAGCGCTCTGACAAAAGTGTTACTATAGATATAATTATTTGTGCTTATAGAAAATTTGTAATAATAGTTTTCTATTTCATTTACTTTTCACATTTTTTAATTCAAATTTATGATTGGAGTATTATCTCTTTTACTTACTTTAGGATAGGCAGGGCTGACTAGAAGGCTTTTTTTGTACGTATAATTATTGTGAGCTTTCAAAGGGCAGGTGAGTCCTGTGTTTTGACAGCTGTCAGGATGATCAATGGGGAATGGGATGGGAGGTATATGTGGAAACTGTCCATGAACTACAGTTTTCACTTCCTTGATGTCAAATTCTGAAAATTAATTTGTTATATTTTTCAATTCTTTTAAAAAGCACAACGAAAAGAATATTATAAATTCAATTATTTATTTGAACTCACTAGCTTGAAAATCAAGCTCAATCGTGGCGTTAGTTCCATGTTTAAGTATACAAATTCCAGTTTTGGCACAATTTGTTATTTTAACATCTATAAGATTTGCTAAACTGCTGGAGTCACCTGTGAATTATTGTTAATGTGCATGAGTGTTTAAGTAGTTATTTTTATACCACTTACATTTATTTATTATCGAATGTTCACTAATAATGAAAATGTAACAACCAAGTTATAGTTCCTGAATATAATGTTTCAAAATATTAATTTTTATAGATACCATTTGATTAATTAATTGAAAAAAAAAACAAATTTTAATACAAATTTCACGATGATATGCTAGTTTAATTCAAGAAAATATTTTCTTTACGAATGTAATTCGTCACATAGTTATTAACTAAAGTGAGTCTTGTAAAGAGACGTCAAATGCTTTGGCAATTTTCTTGTCGCCTGTTGTCAAGACTCATTTATACTCAACTCATATAATTAATATAATTTATACTTTTGACTTAGTTTTGAACTTTTAAGATAATGCGGCGAAAAATAACGTACCGCAATTTTGATAAGCATTACTGAAGTAGAAGCAAGTGAAGACGCAAAAAAGATGGAAGACAGTCGTTTGAGACATGGTTTCTGCTCGACGTATACAACAGAACTGAGCTGAACTTAGCCAAACACGAAAATATATACTAATGCTAAAAAAGACAAAACTTGATATGAATCATGGTTACCGAGCGCCTCTCGAACAATAATGGAACGCAACACCTCGCTCCTACGACCGATAAGTATGCGACCCAAAGTTTCGCGCTTATTCAGCACCGTTAAAATTACCAGCAAATGTTCCTGTTTCGCGGTTGATGACTGCGCAAAGAAATTCTATAGAAAACAATAACTCTTCAATCCACGTTGTCAAAAGCATTGATTTTGCAACGCTCATTCAGTATTTTGCTTCCAAGTCGATCAAATTATTTGCACGGTTATCACAACCTTTAAGACTTTGAACGGTTTGCAAATAAGGCTTCGTAACGGGTCAAAAATATTTTCAATAATTTATGTAATGGTCAATAATAATAATGTTCACATCATTTTTAAACAATTGCTTCGACTAGTTTTCAACTTGTTGAATTTCATTCTTAAACATTGAATTGTATTATAGAATATCATCAGAGATGAGATGAGAAATGCTATAACGGTTTAATCAGTTAGTCCATTAAACTAATGCCTCTGCAATATTAATGCGCGGTTTAAAGCAGTGTGGATTTGTCAATTACTTTATAATTTTTTTTTTCTTTTAAAAAATTAATTATATTAATTATGAATTTAATTAAATGATTTGTTTTGACCATTCATACATTGTGTGTGGCACGTGTTGATAACTTAACTTTATCAATATTGATATAGATTAATTATATACTCGATTACTCATAATTAATCAATTTAAACACTGATGAATCATAAATCTAATACAAGTTTGAATGTTTTTTAAGATTTTATTATAGATTTGATAGCAGCATCTTGTAAAATCACGTATGACTCAAAATACTCAGATTTCATTGATATGATTTGCAGATAACAGGCGGTGAGGAAAGAAGACACGAACCAATTGTAATTTAGCATTTCATATAATATGATTTAGTTTCATGACTAGGTGTTATGGCTGCTATTCACTTGTTGTTGAAACATCAAAACAACTACAAATTGGATTCTTAAATTAATAGTTATTTACCACTCGATAATGTTAGTTAGACTATCTAATTATAGTATGATGCAAGGTTTGATGTAATAAACAATTTGATTACTTATTATCATTATTTAATGAAATTTAATTGCAATTTACTCAAGATGAAAAGATGTTATTTATTGTTATATTATTTATTTTTAAATTAATACAAGGTGAGCTTCAACTGTTAGATGTATTATGATTATATTAATCATGATATTCTGTGTTCTATTCAACCATAAAATTATTGAATCCACTCTCAAAACCCATAGAACTACAACTTCATCAAATTGCGAATACATATGACCTTTAGCTAGCCACTTTTTAGATAACCTTTTTCAGTGTCGTTTAATCAGAACTCTATGTTACGCCGATTTTCAATGATTTTTTTCGAATTTCAATTTTATCCAACTTGTTATGTTTATTCCAATTTTCTTTTTAATTATAAATAATTGTTATATTAACGCATTTTAATTTTTATATATTTTAGAAACGATGAATACGAACTTGAATAATAAATTTCGAAATAGATCAAGCTCGCAAATTAGTTTTCAATTTCTTCATGAATAAATTTCATACATTCATCTATTGTCACATGCAAAAAATTGTCTCGCTTTGTCGGCCGCTGATTTATAGAAACATTATTCAGAAATCATTGAAAATTAATCCTTTTCAAATATTATCTGCGATTGAATCTTTTAAAAGTCGTTTACTATACAATTCACATAATTTTTTTTCACTGATGTACATTGCTAAAATGAATATATTATTTATATCAATAAATATTATGCATGTATATTCAGTACATACAATATTGTTTTTCTTTTCAGTTTGTAAAGAAAATCAGTGTTTTTTTATAATTATTTTCAATTGATTGATGCATGGATATTTATTAGGTAACTTATTTTGTTAAATAAAAAATAATTCTTCTGAAAAGATTTTAATAATTTAATTGATCGTTTAATGTCATGCTGTACAATTTAATTAACGTGCTCCTGCATATATGCAACCTATACACACATATTCAACAATACATATATGTTCAGGTTTAATTCAGAATTTATAATTAATTAAATTTCAAAATCAATAACAAATGAAATCAAGCGCAAAAAAGTAAATAATCAATCTTTGTGTTATTTAACATGGATTATGTGGAATCAAAATGACAATTTATGTTTGATTTTATGATCGCATCATTCCGAGAACGCTCACACTGTCCAGGGTATCCACCCGTACTCGTCTGATCACGGAAATTAAGCTGGACTAGGCGCGGTTAAGTACTTGGATGGGTGACCGCTTGGGAATACCGCGTAGCTTTCGATCTATCACATTTTTTATTATTATTTTTTTTGTTATTAATTTAAAATAAAGACCTTGTAGTTGCATTTAATAAATTATAACTTATATGAGGTAAACGACCAGTTTTTGTTATAGGTACCAATTTGTGGTAATTTCAGTTTAAAATTAATAGAATTGTTTGGCAAATGTATAATGATCTAGTGCAGGACTATGAAGAGTTCAATGTGCATAGATTTCATATAAATGGTTTTCATAACATTCAGTTTGAAATGTAAATTAAAACTGATATAGATAAAAGTATTAAATGAAACAGCATAATATTGATACAAATATATAAAACAATTTGTAGACTTGAGTTTGTAAAAATTACATTCGATCATTTATTTTTTTAAAATAAAAAATTAAAAAGTTGTCACTGGTCGATTTCGGGCACAATAATACGTACACAATAATACTCGGAAATTATAAAAGCTATAGTTATAAAAGACAAAGGTTTTATATGCAAACTTATATGAAATCCATGTCTGCATTTTATAATTTACGAGTATTATATTGTGCACAAAATGACAAACCTCATTTTCCCTGTGCTTCAATTTTTTTTAGATTTCTTGAAAAATGTACATTGTATGGCTGAATATATGTGTGGCTTCCGGTAATAACCAGACAAGTGGTTTTCAATTTTTTTTACTTTGAACGGTTTACAATTTTAATTGTCCTTGTTGAAATTATTTATCACTGTCATTCTACAAACACCGAGTTTCGTGAAATAATTTTCTCATGTGGCAACCAATAAGTGATGAAAAACAATATTTTTATAACATAAACAACATTTTGATCGAAATGGCGGATGTCTGGTTTTTACCGGAAGCCACACATATTATACTCTAGGGTTTGTGCCGAAAACTTGTGTTCAAATTGACTAGTGACAATTTTTCGATTTTTTATTTCATCAAAACAATTTTTTCGAAATCAGATTATATTTCATTACATAAATTTTGCTTTCAAATGTACCAAATTGGAATATTTATCAATTAACTGTGCTCTAGCTCAACCTTTCAAAATTTCATCATGTCTTGACGTTTCATTAACAAGATCTAGATGTATTATTTTGCATTCCCTATAATGCACTGTAATTTGATTGTAAATACTGTCAAATTACTCCTCTTATAAGAAGGATACATATATTTTGATAGTAATATAGTGCAGTAATATAGTGCAGTATAGTGCAGATAGTAATATAATGCAGTACATTTTAATAAATATATAAATAAGTATGCTAAGAACAAAGCTCTTTATTTTATACTATAACAAAAAGAAATTGAAATTTAATGTTTAGCATGTTGCTTATTGATTAAAAATAATGACTGTTAAACCTTTTTCTTTTAAATCCCAACAAAAAATTTTCTGTTGAAGAATCTTCTGAAGAGTTAATTCCGCAAAACAATGAGTTTTTAAATCACTGAAACTTTGAGTATATTTATTCCTTCACAAATGCTATCCGCATTTGAATTTTTTGTTTGTAATTGTAATCCCCTCGTTATATCCTCTTTCACTTTTCAATGTTAGGAAAAAAATAATACTCAGATTATTTCCGTCGATAAAAGATGTTTCATTGTTCTCTATTTTTCACTTATATTTTAATTTTCTTTATATTTAATCGATCTATTGTATCTAATAGCCATAATACCAAGTGGTACACTTAGTTGTTTGCAATCGTGTCCAGTAATAAATTTTTGTATATTCAAGGTACACGTCAGATTAAATGAATGAATTTAATACGCAAAGCTCTGAGCGGTATATTCAAGTGAAATGAGTGGTACAACTTTACGTCTGACCCGACACATTTTCTTTCACCTCAAAAAAAATCTGTATAACAATAAACATTCTTCTTTTTGCAAAGTGTCTAATATAACTGAGATCAACATTCTGATCTTAAATTAAGCATGAGAAAAAATGAAGGATTTAAATAATTTGGTTGGTGACTTTTTCGTCCTTTATATCAATTTCATCTTACGATCAAGATTTTTAGAAATATGTTTTGAACTGCGTTCCTTGTAAGTGATCTCAACATTTGTACCCTATTGAAATGTAGGTTGATAGGCTTAAACGGTCTAGTCATCGACGATTATTACACGCGCATTACGGTGGCAATATTATGTATCCTACACAAATGTTTGATGGAAATGATCCGCGATTGCTGATGTAAGAGGGTTACACAGTACGAGCGCCCAAGTGTTGAACGCGCCTGGTCTCGTGTTTTGGGGATGCGCAGCCAGAGGATAGAGCGTACAGACGGTCACCAACTATAAGAGCGACGTTCAGCGTGCCAACGCCACAGAACCTCTTCTTTCCCTCCGATACATCGTAGCGACAAGCAGATCGTTGCGTTTACTTATTTGTTTGTTTGCAAATCCACGATAAACAAGTGTTGCAATGGGCTCGTGCATTTTTGCATATTCTTTCGTTATTTTTACCCTCGGATCTTTCGGCCTGATCGGCTGCACCTTCACGCGAAATTTTGTTCGACAACAGGTAGGCTTTACAATTTTCATCACTGTCTTTTTCACTGTAAACAACTTGACGGATGTAAAAAATGATCCTGCTATTAGCGATGTAAATGCTTGATCTTAGTGCGAGCTAATTGAATTCAAATTCGATGCAAGTGCATAATCTCAAGCCGATTTTTCGATTAAGGTTTTTCTTTTCTTCCCTTTTGATCTGATTACCATTGTAATTTTATTTTTAACTTTTGAACTTCTTCAACCTTCTAATTCGTGTTTTTAAAATGACACTCACTTAGGTTTTTTATTTTTCATGAGAATTTTATGATGTTTCCAGGAATCTCATTCCTGGAAACTCTTTCTCAAGTCTGACATCAATTGGCAATCAAGGCACAACGAGTGATAGAAAGAGAGATATAGTCAGTCCGAGGGTGTCCATGATCCGGTGTAATTCGAGCTTTCCTCGAACGTAATTCTTTGATAAGGTTCTTTGGTCCGGACATTGACTCTTGCTTCACAATTTTGTCATTATTAAAAAACATTGCTATTCAGAATTCAAGTCAAATATCTAACACAGTCGTTGCATTCAAAGATAAATGAATTCAATTAATAAATGTAAACAAATGTCCGTTAATAAACTCATGTAGACGAATTATACGGTTAAGAAAAATATTTCATTATAAATAAGTCATGCAATATTTTTCATTTCAAATTGAAATTCTAGGAAATGTAATCTTGTTTTTTCTGAGCTGTACCAACCACGTTTTAGGGATTTTATAAGACAATTTAAAATAGATGAGTGCATTTGTATAAGAGAGTTTGGGACAAAAACTTCAAGATAAAACAACAATATTCAGTAACTGTTTTCTCTCGCGTGGGCGGACATTGCAATTGAATGTCATGGGAAAAATGATTCCAACTTGACGTCAAGAAAAACACAATCTCTATTTTAATTGAATTGTATCAAAAGTTTGATCCTGGCGAATAATTGAAATGATCCGAGATATTATCAATGGTATATTTGAATTATATAAACTTTTTTTTTCAATTTGGATCCACATTTCTCTTTTTTCATTTCGATGAATTGATTTTTTGTAGTCAATTAAATTTTAATTCTTTGTGAAATATTTGTGTCAGTGCGTTCAATTGACTAAACATTTAATGATTCCGCATGATTAAAGGTAAAAAAGTATACCAGAAAAATGATTTTGACCCACGAGACAATTAGAGCTACGACGAAGTGGTAGTATATCCTTTGCGAAATGTCTTCTTCAAGTTTTTTAAAAGGAAACGAAGCTAAAACCAACTTACATAATACGTCATGACACCACTTCGTAAAAAGTATTACATACACGAGGGGTCTTCGTTATTTTCACGTATATCCATATTAAATCGAACGTTTTACGCCCAACAACGTAAATAACATTTTATACTCCTGGGACATAAAAGTATAAACTGTAAAAACGTTTGGATATGCAGTGCTTTATTTGTTCATATACACTCGGAAAAACAGATTTTACAACAACAAACATTTTTTTATATTAAAAATATTTTATTCTGAATAATACATCTTCATAAAACATTTACATCTCTAAAATGTCATTTTGGCTGACGTTCAGGGGGAAATATTGAACGTCTTTTTGTATACAAAAACATCAACCAAGCTCCATTTATTTTTCAGCATAAAACATATTTTTTTAAACTGAAACAATAAAACAAACGCGAGATTTTTTTTGCTTATTTTGTATATTACACAGTCTTTTTTCAGCTTAAAGTTAAAATGAGTTATGCTAATCTGGTAAAAAAATTGAAACTTTTTTTCTCTCTTTTATAATGAAACATACGTAATGCGGATCAATAATACCTATGTAAAAATATTCGAATCAAAGTTGGTTTAACGTTATTCAAATTCATTACGACGTTTGAGTAAATATTCGACCAAAGTTGGTAAGGGGTTGACATATGTAGTTTAACAATGTTGGTTTAACAATGTTCATTATCATTTATTTATTCATTTATTAAATAAAAAAGAAGTGTCACTAGTCGTCATCAAAAATTAGTGTTTATGGATATTTGAAATATTTTATACGAAAAGTTTAATATCAATTGTCCAGCATTTTACAATCAAATGTAAACCAATACAAACATCATTTCTGTGCGATCATCAGGATTACAGTGTGCCGTTTGTCTGAAGGATTGAAGAGTCGTTGGCTGAGATTTGGACTATTTATTCGACTCAAAGAAATTAATTTGATCATAAAGAGAATGTGCCTCAAGGTACAGAAGCTTTTAATAAACTTTGTCCAACAGTTGTTGCAACTCAATTAAACTGTTCTTTGTGCAAAATTTCGCTGGTTCTTGTTAGAAATTTAAGAGCATTATTATTCTTTTGAAAGTTAAATTATGCGCGTAATGAAAAATGATTACTGTAAATCTGGACAATGAAAAATAATTCGAAAAAAAAAATCAGACAAGCGAAATGCAGTGACCAAATGAATAAGTCCGGATGAAGCAAAACGAAGATTAATTTATCATTTCATCAAAAATCGTTCGCACGAACGTAACATTGTCAACTAAATGGAATCCACGTCTGATGCATTGTTCATCCAGAATCACTTTTATTGTCTGGAAATATCAATTGTGAAAACATAATTGTTTTTATCAAACAGAAAAAAGTTCATTTTCCAATTTTTGTTGTAAATAATCTATCTCCGATAACGGCACCGATAATTTACATAATTGATTGTACATACAACTAATGCACGAATCGACCTAAATTCGTCTTTCTGAGCGTGACGCAAATTTCATTGAATCATCAATTATAATAACTCCAACTATATTTTTATTTTTTCGCTTCACTTGTTCGATCCTTGTTTAAACATAATAATACAGATTGACAGGAATAATTGGTCGTTTAATTGAACGACTCAATTACGCAATCATTTTAATTAGACTTTTTTCCATGTTCAATAAAAGAATATCCATCTTCATTTGAAAGGAGAATGAATGTTTGTTCTATGATTCGAGTAGTCAGAAATAAGTAGTCAGTCCGGATTGCTGTTCTGGAAAATAATTCGTAACGTTGGCAATTTTTTTTAAATCGCCTCTCTTTCACTTGTATTTGATTAAAAAATAGTAGATTTGTACAACTTATTCCATTCCGGGGCGATTTCATTTGAGCGCCGACGACGACCCACTGACAAAAGCAACAGGCGGCAAAGTGCGCCGGCAAATTGTTCTGACCAAAATGTGAATGTCGATTTTTATTATGTCAAAAAAAAGTCAGAAAAAAAGTTCGAGACGACTGATATAAATTAGAAGGTCCCTTAATTCGAACTTGCTACAATAAATATCAAATAAAACAATATTAAGCCTGGAGTTATTTTTCTTATCGTATATGAAGTCAAATTGATTTTCACCTAATATCTAACAAACTGGAAAGGAATCAATTGATTTTATTATAATTCACAGAAATCTCTACATAGTATATTAACCAGAAAGGAGATGTTGGGAACAATCGATGCGATGAATAACGTCGGTCACATTGTAACAGGTGAGAATTGTAACTGGATCTTACGCTAAGTCCTGTAATTTCCAATTGAACGTGTCTTGGAATCACTCTACTCGCAAATCCCTTATGCTATCGACAAAAAATTCTTAATAAAACTTAGTGAAAATTTTTAGTCCACGCTGTAATTTATTTTGCACGTTCTGCAAGCGTTGGTTGAAATTTAAATATGTTTTTGCAGATTGTATGTACGTGACATCAGAGAACGGCTACTTTACGTACGTGCACAATTCGTCCTCCAAAAACACCGTCTGCGGCTTGTACTTCATGGCAGAGGCGGATCAAAAAATTGAACTTGTGTTTACTCGGTTCGACGTGCCATGCGAGCATAACGGTCTTGTCGCGGTAAATATATACAAATTAGATCATGCGGTTATTATTTTTACTATTGCATTTTCTTTGCAGATAAGTAATGATTTTTTATATTCTGAGAAAAAACTTTTAACTAAAACGGCTTAACGATTAAATTAAAATGAACCAGGAACATTAATTTAAAATAATGGTTCTGTCATTTTATATTCTCACTTTTATTTCAACCCCGTGACGTATTTGAGAGTTTTTCTGCAAGGAACGACCCTGTGTAGAAACCTCGCACTTAATCAAAATTCGACAAGACTAATCTAACATTGTTTTTTTGAATCGATTCACACCCCCGCTTTACTCTCTGACAATCCGAAATTCAAGTTCAACCACAAAATATCGCAGATCCAAGCAGATTTCAGTATGATGAAAAAAAGTAATATGAAATTCTAATGCAAAGTCTTGGCAAAATTGCTTGTAATATAAAATCAGCAAAAATATCTTAAATTTGTTTTTTCTTCTTTAATGCGTAATAGTTTTACTTCTTTTTCATTATTTTTTTTTCACTATTTCGAATGCATGCAAATACGTGGGTGGCTTTTTTTACAATTCTGTGATTGTTACAGTTTGTCGATGGTTGGGAACTCAACGGCCAATACTTTCCAAGCCGGACGGAACACCAGCTGCCGATTGAGGACCGACTGAGCGAATTCTGCGGGCCCAAAATGACTAGCGTTTTCGTCAGTTCTCAAAACGCGGCGTTGATACAATACAGAGTTACGGAATTTGGCAAAGGATTCACAGTTTTTGTCAAACATTTGAGGAATCCCCGACGTAAGTTCAGTCACGTTCGCTTGCAACTTTATTGGTTCAATCAAATTAGACGCGATATTTGTAATAAGAATAAATTTTGTTGTGTCAATATTTGCTAAAGACATATTTGCTTTTGCTCGGAGTTATTTTTCAAATTCAACTTGTTTGAATTGCATCGATGAAATATAAAGGAGGGTAAATTTGTTGATTCAAATTTATTGATTTGAATCGCGATTAAATGGATCAGATCATTTGTGTTGAAGGGAAAATTTTGCGGTCTCATTGATTTTGTACAAAAGACGATTGGATGAAAATTCCAAATACGTATCAGTGAGTTACAAGAAAGTAATAGGTTCGGATTACATTTGAAACGGTTTTATTGTCGTCATCAGAAACAGCGGAACGTTGCACGAGTGCAATGTAAATTTGAACGGATGATTTGAAATTCGTTGCCTAATCGTTTGTTAGATTTCCGTTTACGTAGTGGGATGAAGAAACAATAACTTTTTAAAGCGGTGGTTGTTTATCATCTACGTTTCTTTTGGAATATTTGTCTATTCATGAAAGTAAATTACATCCTATAAAAAAACTTTCCAGCAAATAATGTGGCAATTTTTATCACTTTTTTTTCATCACTTGAATTCTGATCTGAGAAAGAAATCACGAGATATTTAAACAAGTTGCTAATAATTTAAGATATAATTTCACTGCACGTTTGTCTCGTCTTCGTTGATAATTTAAACTACCAATAATATACACACTGTATAACATTGCAATTAACATAGCATTTAAACGCGCCCACGCAAATTAAGTTCATCGGGGAATCACACACATAAAGCCCCGTCTGTCAACCGCTAATTTTAGAAACTCGAGGGATAAATTAGTTCATTGAGAAAAATAGCAAGGTTTATCTATCGTCGTCATGAATCAACTTTTTTCTCGTCTTGCAAGTTGAACCGTACTATATCGACTTAATTAAACAAACTCGACGCCGAGCTGCTTTTTGTTTTCACCTTATACGCGGATAATCATGTCAAGTTTGCGTCAGAAGTCGTAAATTTACTTTCGCTATTCCACGAGCTCCTTAATTTGAACACGAATGATTTCTTGAAATGTTACTCAATTTAAAATAGGGAACGTTAAAATTTCATAACACCCTTTTTTGGACGCGTTCTTTTTTATTATCATTACTTTATTATTTCTTTTTCATTACATATCTTTATCTATCCGCGCGCACCGTCTGATGATTTCTTTTCTTTGCCACCAAATTACGCAGGAGAATATATTTTGAGAGTAAAGTTATAATGAGTTTGCAAGCATCGTTGGATATTTAACTAATGCATGAAAATCTATTTCTATAGTATAAGCGAACTCGTTAAACTCGCAAGTGAGAACTCCGCATACTTGTTGCAGCCTGCAATATACTGGCTGATACGACCACCAATGATATTGCGTTTACGCTACGTAATTACGAGCGACGCGTGAACTGCACACTGATAGCACTTTATCCCTGTGCGGTGAGCATTGCTGCGATGAAAATCGTGAACAGGGAAGGCAACATTTTGCGAAAGGTAAGCTGTATGCCTTTGCGAATGGGCTCGCGTCAAAGCAACTGCATGCTCGTTCTGAAAATCAAATTACCACCTGTCAAAATTTCACTTCTATTTCCAAACTTTTTCCAACTCTTCCACTTTGGATGAAAACATTTTTATACCAAGCGTGATGAATACTAAAACTTACAATAATCTCATTACATGAGATATGATAGACAAATTTACATGAAATCTAATAAAATGTTATTTGAATATCAATTTGATCCATTACACAAGATGAAAATGAAGTTTAAATTGTGTAATAACGAAATTTAATTAAATGAAACTTTGTTACACCGCTGGAGTTATAATTGCACCAATTATATCGGTGATCTTTTAATTGAATTATTTTCTATGATTCTATGAATACTAATCCAAATACTAATTTTCAGTGTAACATCTTAAACAAGGAAGACCGCGTTGAAATTGGAGGCGCACATGGATTAGACACGACCAATCTCGACGCATTTCAAAACGTGTGCAGTGAGAGAAGAGGTATGAAATATCATTGAAATCCTATTAGGATTTAATTCATGAAATTATAACATTTTTTTGAACAAGAATCGATAAGATATTTATTTTATCAAATAGTGCATTTAATTTTTTACCATTTTGATAATTTGATTTAATTTACAGATGATATCGTGATAGGTTGTCCTTTTTCTGCAGTAAAATTGATCTCAAGTGGATCCTACGACAACTTTGTATCTGTGAGAATTCGTAAGATAAACGAGAATGACATACTCGACGATGCTATTTTTTGTGATTTGTTAGAGTAAAGGACGGGTAGGAAAAACCCAAACTTAAAGCTCCTCCCATTCCTTTTACGTTATGGTTCTATTCAAATCCTGAAACTGATAATTTTCAAGTGTGACAATCAAAAGCAAGTGGTATGTTTTTCGTATAAAGAATCAGAAAAAAAGCACAATAAAATCAATACAGTATGACATTCATTTTATTAGCAAAAATTGAATTAGAACCAAACGTTGTAACTATTAAGAAAGGGAAAAATAGGCTGTAACAGATCACTCTGTTTTATCCATTCATTGAAGTACTCATTTGCAGCAAGATACCGACAGTATTAAATAAGTTGATCGATGTCACATGAAACAAACATTATTGTCTCAATTCAGATTTATCTTGTTTATATAAATGTATTGTGATATTAAGTGAGATACATCAGCATGTCATTTGTAACGATTTATTATACGCATCATAGATTATATCATTGTAAACGTTGATCCAATAAATGTATGTAACGTTTGCGCGACATTGCGTTTCTTCACTTGCCAACCGGTGACAATTTATTGACCAAAACCTATGCAGGTTTCACGTTTATCAACTTCAGATCAACTGGCAAGGCTTTGCTGATATTGCTCTCTGTAACGTTAGATGGCGCAATGCAAACTATTTCACGCAAAAAATAGTAAATTGATAAAAGTTCATTTTTATTTTTTGGTTTGTTTGTTCCAAAATCTTAGATCAAACCAATTAAACATTTAAATATATTTCTTTATGTTACTTTATTTTTCAAATTTTTAATTTGCAATTTTCCTATACACGGTCAAGCTCGAAGTCTGTTCATTTTTAACTAGAGAATTTTTTTTATTAGATTGCAACTAACTTAAATTTGAAACATTGTATATATATATTTTTTTTTGCACGCGGTATGAACCATTACTTTTAACAGCGTGCAAATGAAAATCACAAGACATATCGGCTCGCAGGCGGCTCGCGTATAGAACCACGTTAATGCTTCGTAAAGCGAAGTTCATTTAACTTGAATTATCAAGCAATTTTTAATTACGTTACATAATCTTATATAATGCTATATAACCATGAACTCGTAATGTTATGTTTAACGTGTTAATGCGCAAACTAATTTTAGATGTTCCTATCTTCTATGGCGCGTTTATGAAATTTCTAATAACGAACGATTCAACTTATGATAATGTTGTAATTCGTTTTTTATTTTCTATTATTTTGCAAGCAAATTTTTATTTTGCAAAATTGACTTTAAATAAACGACAATTAAAAAGCATTGACTACCAAAAATTGTACCTATGGTCAATTTGATCACGAGATGAACTACAAAAAGACGGTAATCGAACGTTAGTATTTATGTATATTATTTTTAGCTTTGAGTTGTGTTAATTTAATAAGTTTTTGACTCAACTAACACGCGGTAATGGAAGTCTGCGCGCTATTCAAACTAACTTTGCGTAGCCCATAATTTTCTACGACAAGCGCTTATAGTAGTCCAGGAGTTTCCGTGACCCCGATTATCTGCCTTTAACATCTAACATAATTTTCAGGACATAACTTTGCAGTTTGATCTCACGCCGGATTTCAACTTTTTGTTTTTCAATTACGCGATAATGAACACAGAAACGTGGCCTCTTCTTTGTTCAAAGCGAACCCGGAGCACAGAGACGGAATAATTTACAACATCATATTTGGTAATGTTGATTTTATCACATAAACAACAATGAACTATAACGACTATTTGTACTTTATCACATTGTACATAACATTTTTTTCTAAGCTGGCAAGTAAATTTTGTTTGTCAGTCTTCCGCTTTAACAGTAGTTTCCCAAATTAAAATAAGGTCCAGGTGCTAGAATACGAGAAAACATTTTCATATTATTATAATATTAATAATCATTTATGATCAATTTAATTGGTATTTTATTTAGGACTCAGGAGAATTACTTACAACACAAACCAGCGTATCTGTTCGAGTGTAAAAGTCCGTGTCTTTCGCAAGATGGGGTTCCTCGTTGATATGGGAAATAACCCAGTATATTACCGCTGTAACAGCCAAGATTGAATGAATCAATTTGAATTTAATTTAGTTACAATACTTTTCAATTCGTACATCTTTTTAGAAAAATTGCGTCTAGCGTGACTTTGCATCTTTGACAAATTGGAAAACGCGTATTGTCTCTTATCACAATTATGAATTCAGCTATATTTATGTTGGAAACAAGTTAACGATAATTAAATTATACTAAAAATGATTCAAATTAAAATATTTCATTAAAATTGTATAACTCTACGATTTATTCGTTTCCAGTGCAATATCAGTGCAAAATTAAAATGAGACTCAGTTTGACACTTGATGATACACAATAGTTGAAGTGTCGTTCATCTTTTTGTGAGACATCAATCAATTTCCACAAGAAAGATTTTATCGGCGATCTTTTCATCATTATCCAATCATGAGAATTAGATTCTAGTGTGCAAACTTTATCAAATGGCGAGATCTGGAGATTTAAGTATCACGTTCTTGTTTATTACTCGCATGGACATAAAACTGGATCGCATTAAACACAATACTTTATGAATTTTTCCCATCTTCGCGAATCCGTCCAGTTGGATGGAGTTCAGCAAACTACGGTAAACTCAAAATAACAACTTCCAAACGATAGGATTTGCCGACTTTTTTACTAGGGATTTATTTGAAATCGAGGTTCGCCACCCTCCGGAGATGATATTTACGAGTTTGTTGAATTATTGAAGACGTTGATGTCCGACCTGGGAGGCACACTTGAATAAACTATTTATTATAGATCAGACCCGATGATGATGTTAACATGTTAGTTTTCAAATTCGAAGAAACTGTAGGAAACCGTCCAAGCATCTTGGAGTTTGAATTAAAAACTTTTAATACAATTGAAAGTTGCTGGTATCTCGCATCGCAAATCTTTTATTTATGGTCGGAGAAAAACGACAGCAAAATGCCGAACGTTTTCTAATCAAAGTTAAGTTGGGGACAATGCTCCTCGCATTGATTCAATGTACCATCTTTCAAACAACTTTCATTATTCATACCTGGGTCCATAATTGCAGACGTAGTTTTTCACGTTGCCTCGGAAGGGGTCGTAGAAGAATGAATAGCCACACCCTATCCGATAGGAGGTGGCCCAGACCATCTGAAATGAAATTCAATTAGAAAAAGTACATGGAACAAAATCTCAAATCACAGAAGCAGTCTTGGTTCCGTTTCTTTATTTTACGATTTCAAAGGGTTGAGAAGTATATTTTTTTCATCGACTTAACGACCCCATTTGTTTTCCTTAATAATAGTTTGCAAATGCAAAAAAAAAACATGGAACAAAAACTGTTAAGTGTCTCTTATTTGTTCGTTTGTCCAACTTAGTTTCGGTTTTCCCACCTGAGTATAATGACCAGTGGCAGAACTGTATCCAGACCGATAATGCTGTACTTCGTTAAACCAGCTAGCAATTTGTCTTCTCCAATTTGGCTCGGTGTCGTAAGGTCCGGAAGGTCCTTTTATCCATGACTGTGCAAGATTTTGCCCCACTGGGAAGCGACCTTTGGACGCAAAAAGATTGTTTACAAAAAAAGATCCTATTTTCTGCAATATTTATCCAACTGGGCTCGTTTGTGAAATGCATTTTTTTTTTCTAAATTTGTCTTTTCAGTTGAATCTGAACAGTTAATATAAGCATATATAAAAGTGAGATCAATTAATTCATGAAATTAGATTGAGTATTTTGATTAATAATTTTTAAGATCATAAATATCTGCAACAAGTTAATTCATCGGAAATGAAGGAAAACCCACAACGACTTTTTATCCGAGTCAATAACATGGCTCAGCGTTTATAGCTCAGTAAAACAAACAGCGACAATACACAAGCTGACGTCTCATTTAATATCCATAAAAACACGTTTCCAGCCGTGGCTTCTAATTACGTTGCGCATACACATGAGAATTCACCTAAGGCAAAACGAGCACCGTCAACATTCAATTAAGACAGCGCGCAAGATAGAATTACAATCAATCAAACACATTGTGCTGCGCGATAAATAAATATCTCCGTTGAATTAAAAAGCTATGAATACATATGATTCATATTAAACCGTTCAATTCATCTTGCAAATGATAATTAAGTTTGCTCGTCTATACAATAAACTTTATTTTAGATTATCGTTACTCATTTTTGGTTATAAAATAACTATTTATGACACAATATTATGTTTATTTTATCAATATTGGAAATTGTTTCTCGTAAATCGTATTAGAATAAGTGTAACGCGGCTTAATGAAAAGGTTATAATGCCCGTCAATTATATTGTCGCGTTAATGACTGATGTGTGATGAAAATGAACGGCGCTCAGTGACATGTAATTTCTGCACATCGACCCAAATTGCGAACGGATGCTATTGAAACGAAAATGCCATCGCATACTGAACATAAGCATTTATTAGACATTGAATCTTTGACTTTTTTCAATCGTAGTACAGATCTCAAAGCTTTGTGACCCTATTATATAATATTGAGTATTGAGGCCTGATCATTCGGTCTCTATTAAAAAGAAACTTTTTTAATTAAAAATTTGTTAACGATGCACTAAGAAAGAGTGTCAGAATCATAATTATATACCGAAATTAATAATGCCTTATTATAGAACTTGTACGGATATAATTTATTTTAAAGAATCATTTTCAATACACTACTTTCAATTTTAATTTGATAGTTACAACTTTAATTAGAACACGAAATGAAGTTAATCATCTTTGTTAGAATAGTAATTAATTTATTATTGCGTCGGGCAAATACTTACCAATGTTCCTGTTATTGTCATGATAAAAAACACATCTGTCAGCCCAGCGTTGAGCAACTGCTGCCAATTCATCATCCCAGATCTAAAAGTATCGAATGAGATAAAAGATGAACCTGTCAATCGAATCAAATCAAATTTTCAAATAAATTCCTGATTATTAAGTCACTTTTGAATCGAAACAATCACTCTCAATAAATTTGGCAAACTTTTTTCCGTTGTTACATCTGTTCGAATGTTGAATTATATTGTGTAAATCATTTAGAATTATCTCTGGACATAAAGTTACATCTGATGGATTCATAAATAAGATGGAATTGAAAGTGTAAACTGCAAACACCGTCTTTTCAAGACTGGTTCATTTAGAACTATTTATTTAGAACTTTTGTTTGGCGGATAAAAGAAGGGCGGTTTCGCCATCTTTTTTAATCCTTTCGTATTTTCGGAGGAAAACTCGTCAGAAGAATAAAAAGTGTAATTTTGTAGCATTTCCTCTCTCTGTGCGTCTAAGCATTTTTTTACTATTTCATGAAACATGATTTTTCAGTTAAAGCGCCCTACTAGAAGACATAAGAATGAAATAAAAAATTTGTAAGACCGACGAAGCACAAATGACCTGTGGATTTTTTATTCAAATGTGCAATTATTTTTGTTCCAAACAAACTAAGACAACTTTGAGTGAACTGTTTGCCAAACTCTCAATGCAGCGCAACGTTGTTTTTCGTTGAAACATTGACATTTTGCTCTTGAATTATAAAAATGTTCTTTTGCATTGACTAAAAGAGCAACTTTATATTCCAAGTCAGTCTGGAGAGTAAGCAAAAAGGTATATATGGTTAAATGTTTTTTTACCATCTCTATCATATTTTCAGCGCCAGGTTGACTACGTATTTGACCCAAAGCAACCAGCTGTCGCAAACGGTTGTGCTCATCCAGAATGGTTTGCTTATCTCCACATGAAACCCCTCCGGCACCTGTTGGTAGTAGATAAGAATTGATATTGTTATGATCATTATTACCCGGCCGTCATGAGCAACCATCTATCTATCGTTAAATAAACAAATCTATACGGAGCTCCAGTTTCGCTATCCGAAACTATAAAGTTTACCACCTGAATAGAAAAAATAGATCTCCGATATCAAAATTTTACTTCCATTCAGGTCTTTTGAAATTTTTTCATTGCATTTTACATTTGACCTAAAAACCAGACAGAATAGAAATTTCACAGCCCTTTCAATTTCCATTAAACTCACAGGTCAAATTTCAAACAAGATACATGAAAATAGAAGCTAAAAGTTGTTCAATGAACAAATTCATATTCAAACAAACTTCCAACATTGTCTGCTTTCCCAGTTGCTCTCTTTTAATTTCAGGGTCTCGTGCACTTTGACGTCAAATGAAAAACGTTCGCCTCTTTAGGCACACGGCATAACGCATTGAGATAACGACTGTTGTTTGAAATCGTCGTGCGGGGCTTTTAACTTATACCTTTCATCCAGTACCAGATAAGTCACCGCGAAAACATGACGTACATAAAAGTCAAAAAGACGGATTTCTTAACGTATAAGCGCGAACCTTATTTAGCAGACGTCTTTTGCGTTTTGTTTCAATAGCACAAGTTTAGCGTAGATAAATGCAATAACAACAATGAGTATACAGACGTCATTTTCTTTTTGAATTTTTTCAAATTACATTATTAATTCAGAAAAAAAAAAACCATGAAACTCGGAAAAAATTTTCCATAAAATATGTTGATTCATTAATAATAAACAAAATAATAATACACAATTTTGCAATTAATAACAACAATGAACATTTTTTTTTAGTATATAAACTTACAGTTGAATTTAGTCTAAAATTGTATGAACTCGTTCAGGGAGAGAGTACTAGGCACGATTCGAAACGTGCATTAGAAGTTACTAAGAAGTTCGATTCGACGCCAATAAGTTAGGAGTTATCTTTCGTCCGGACTGCGGCGAATGTCTTTTCAGCGAATGCACACCACCTGCGACCAAATTTATTAAGTTGGCTGTCGAGAGGCGGCAAGCGATCTTAAAGCAGATACTAAATGATTCTTTCAAACGTCCTCGTGCGATAAAACACGCGACTTAGAGAGCACCGAGCCTTGACACTGACCCATCGTTTGATATAAAAACATTTTTTGCACTCTTACGAGCCACATACATCAACTCCATTGTTCCCCTGTCCTAAAGATATCAATTTGTGGCTTCTACGGAACTGCTTTCAATGACAATTTATTCACGCGGTTGACACATCGCCAAGTAATTTTTAATCGGGTATGAAATTTGGATCCGTAATTCGATAGGCACATAATTTAGAAATTTACATTTCATTTTTTTTGTTTCATTCAGTTAAAATAATTTGTTCTCGTTAATGAAAATGTTCGAATGAAAATTTCAGTAGTGTGAATTACAAGGTTTGGACACATTTTTGAAGAAACGAGTTTAGTTGTTAAGTTAGTGTTATTTTTGTCATTTGAAATAATAAGTTGTCAAGCAATTGAAAACGCTATCTGTTAACTCATCGTGCCGGACAAGTCGCGAATCGTCTCGGTGTGAGGAGCGTGGGAAAATACGTGTTTGTGTTAGTGGTGCCACTGTAAAATCATTGGCGTGAGCGCAATTCGTTTGTTTGTGTTGTGTTGGTGAGGTTAGGAGGGGATACTCTATCCGGCACGATGAATTAATCTAGAATCCGGTAGTGTGGACCAAGCCCTATTCATTTCCTGAGGTATAAATAAAATTGACATTTTCAGTCATACAGTCTATATGCGATTCGAATGCGAAATTACCGTTCCATTTATCTCTTTTTTTAACGCTTGATTAGTGCCCATGGCCACTTTGGCAAATGCATTATCAATCCAGCTGATAAATGGTTTCGATATGTTCATTTTTTAATGTCTCTGAAATTTTATAATTTTATTAATGAAACTTTTCTTCAATGAATTTTTTTGCCATTGCTGTTGTTATTTATTTAAATAAACTACAAGTTTTTTTGCAATTTAGTTATTACTTTTAAAATTAAAATTATGTTGAAACGGATAAAAATAAACTGAAAAGCTCTGTGGACAAAGCAGAACAAGCTATTTCTCTTATCTCACAGTCGTCTTTTGAAATTCACCACATTTTTGTTGCAACGTGGTATACACTCTTTTTGTGTTACACAAAAAGGTACGAGCGTGCAACTTAGAGTTTACTAACCTGAGTGTAAAATTTTCGGTCCTATGCAAGCGAAAGTTTCACCTACGACAAAAACCACGAAGACAAATAACATTTGTCTTGAAAACAACGCGAGTTTCATGTTGTCGAATTGTATATGCAAACAATGGGCGTACGAACGGCGGCGGGCGGATTCGACAGTTGTGTGCTTGATCGGTACTCGCAATATTCACAAACTAATAGGGCGTCGATCTGCCTAGCTTGTTTTATATTGGAATAGTATCGTCTCGTTGCACAGTGGGGGGACCATTTTTGTACCTTTCGGTACGAAAATCTATAGACTCAGATTCGGAGAAATTTTCAAAGAAAGATAGACGACAGAGAACAAGATTACAAATTAGAATTTTAAATTGAAATATATTGTGTCCATTAAGTATTTTATTGTCTCATTTTCCAAAAACTGAGTCAGTAAATTTGAAGTTGTATCTGCATCGAATATCTCATGATAAATGTTACGCACTTGGTTACGCATTTCAATACGGAGTTCGATGATCCAAAGTTCAATAAAATGTAGGTTCAAGATGAATACCTGACTCACAATTTTTTTTCTTATATTTTTTATCGCCCTCCGGATATGTATTTAAAATTTGTCACTTTTATAAAGTCAGTTTGTTCTCTGCAAATCTAGTTTTCAAGGGTGATCAATAGTTTAGATGAATTGTATGTAAGAAATTACCTTCATATATTTTCACTCAAATCTCAGTCAAATCTGAATTTGACTTTCAGATTCAAAATAGGGATACGTATTCAGCAAAGGAGATCCGCTTAAAAATGGACAAGTCTATCAACAGGTTGGCATGCTCGGTAAAATAAAGAAAGATCGAGTCTAAGACACTCAGAGATAAGTTTACAAATTGATGACCCCTGCTCCAAGAACCGGCGGGTAAGAAAATTCTTTTCGAATAAAGCCAATGGTTATCAAAATCAACCTTCGTGCTGAAAAACGGTCGTTTTTCGCTACGATTTCGCGTGATTATGTAAAAATGCATCTGATCGAATGGGTGGTGGTGGAAAAGGGGACGAAAAAACTTCTATGCGCTCCAGTGGCTCGTGAACGAGTGACGGTCGTCACCGCGGTAGAATTGTAAATAAGTGTAAAAGTAAATTCAACGACAACAAACATGCTGCGTTGAAAGCTCTCGCCAAACAAGCGGACGAATTTAGCATTCAGCTCGTTTTTCATCATGTCCAACATCATTCACGATGATATAAAAGAATCACATTGTGCTATAAATGGATGAACATTACGAATATCCTGATTCATCTTGCAGCATAATTCATTGATTAAGAGTTTTCCCTTTGGGATGATTCGTTTACATCCATTTGTTGCACTTTTTTAAAGACTGCATAGCTTTTAGGCAAGTGAGATAATTTCCCAATGGGAATTGGCCTGATTTCTCATTGTCTGGCCCAGTCATGGTTGCCAGACTCTGGCAACATTGCTGGCCCAATTTCGTGCTATCACAGAGCCAGTAATGTACCAGTTGCCTATCAAACAAAAATACCGGTACATTACCAACCTTGAGCCAATACTGGTCAGTGAAACAGTAAAATCTTGAGATCTGGAGTTTTGAGTGCCAAGGACACCCCAAGAATGTTCTTATCCTGGAATATTAATAAATAAAATTATATAATTGTGAAAATGTTATTCCATAATGAAATTCATATAATAATAAAATACGTACAACGAATCAAAACAATGACAAACCGAACAAAATGAAAAAAAATTGTTCTGTTATCTTTTTTTTATATATAAAAATAAAACTGTATATCATAAATAGATTGTGAACGTAAATAAACATATATTAATAAAAATTCTTATTTTAATAGTATAAAAATGAAGAAATTATATTTTTTCCAACAATTAGTGTAAAACATTAGATTAATCTAAAAAAATATATAAATGTTGTTAAGAATGACAATAAATAGAAATAGCTTCTTATGACGATTAGGCATTGTTTCGGTATGTCTACATATTAAAAAGTCAAGTTTCGTAATCCAAAAATATAATCGTTTAAAGGACTATAAATAAAAATATCTTATCATAACGATTAAGCATTGTTTTGATATATTTTCAAATTAAAAAGTCAAATTAAAGAAAATGTATTGAAATAAATAATAAATTATTTGCTTATTATCATTAATTAAGTCTTTTTTGTTCAACCAACTAATGAAATCTGCATTTTGAAATTTTGTTAATGCAATGAGCAAACAGAAAGTGCGACAATTAACACATGATTAAATAATTATAATACAATTTGTGACAAGGTCGACGGTGACATTGATATCATTTCATGTCAGAAGTATGTTGAGGTAGGTCCATCGGGTACGGAACAAGCTCTGACGCCACCGCAAGGATATCAAATTTCTAGCGAAGCGAAACAGAACAGACCGAGAATACAACAAAAGCGAATTCGCGACAAATAATTAACACAATTCAGCAAAGGGAAATGTGCTTAATGAAGGAGACGGTATCATGAAATAAGAAATACTCGTGATGACGGTTATGATTTTTTTGCTCTACTTTGAGCTCATTAAACATGTAAAAAGATTACATTTCATTTCACGAGAAGTCATATTTGTTATTCGAATCATTTACTGATCCGTGTAATAATGACGAAAATAAGAATTGAATTATTAATAATTTCATTTTCGTTAACTGACATTTCGTGTTTTGAATAATTAATTATCAATTCAGATCGAAACATTTGCCATGCGATGCAAACGCTACGCTATAATATTGTAATGGCATAGATAATTAATTCAAACAACGGAAAAAGCGGCACAGTCGAATTTGTCCTTTTTATAAAGATATATAATTATGACGAATTTAAATTAATGAGTTTGGTACTAATAATCGATCTGTTTATTGTCCGGGAGCAATTTGAATTCATGACTTACGCATGTATTATGAAACATTATGTATCAAAACAAACATAAAAACATTTAATCGTGTCATTTATAAGGGACCTTTTGTAATCCATTAAAACACGTCATGAAATAATGCCAAAAAAATTGCCATGAATAATGAAAAATTATAATAACACATTTGAATGTTAATTGGTAAAATGTTTCGTCCAAAAGTTTTCATCCGTCGTATACTAATATGGTTCCCATGTGAAATTTTTCGTGAAAGCAATAAAACTGAAAAATTTAACCTTCACCTGTATCATTCACCTTAGTCGTATACTATCTGAGGTTCGAAATCATCTGAGCAAAATATACGTTCTCACGCCCGATTCTTTCGTCATATTGGATCGTGCTGATGAACCCATCGAAATTGTTATAATCCGGTTTATCAACGATTTCCTTTGGCTTGTTCTCATCACATGCAAATGTTCAATCCAATTGCGCAACGTAGATAAATCACGAACACTGAATCAATACCCGTCCCCCGTTGTCACTTTTGTTGTCTTATCTGCGAGAGTGTCTCTGACTTGTTTCTGATGTTTTATATGCGCCATCTCAACACTTAGCATATTAGATTAGCTAAGAATAAAAAAACCAAATTGAAAAAAGGAATCGAGTGCAGTTCATTTTTCATTCAAACAGACATAACAGAATGGGATGCAATTTTTCAAATACGCTGTCACATATATTGGCACGAAATTTATGGTTTCCTTGAAATGATGGTGACGAGGGTATCAAAGAAAAAAAACAAACAAACAAAAACAACAATAAAAAATGCACCAACTTAACGAGCAAACTTTCATGGCGGAAATTGTTCTCTCATTTCACTTTTTCCAACTGGAAACAAAAGCTAAGCATTAATTCCTACTCGGCGAGTGCGCTATCCATCCGAAAACTCTTTTACGTTATCAATAGCTTTTTATTATCGTTATTATTTTTTCGCGGCTTAGACCTCCTCTAGACTTTTCTTTGCGATTGTGGATACTTTCCACAACACTTGACGCGAAATATAAACGATACAACGCGCTGGAAAATCTTCACAAAGCTTCGCACGCCTCGCAGAATTCGCGCCTGGATTTTAAGACGTAGTTTGTAATTGCCATTTTTCATTTTTTTTCCGCCCTCTGTTCGTCGCCCTTTAATTGCGCCTTTTATTAACAGACCATTGTTACAGTTACGATTATGGTTATTGAGCTCGGTTGTGAAACGATCGTGTCGGAATGCGATGGCTTGAATAAGCCCCAGGAATTAAACGAGATTTGTGTCGGAAAAATCTTGCCGTTCAAAGTTGCATTAAACGCAATTTTAACGGAAAAGCTTCGTCATGCTTTGGTGAAAAGAAGCAAGTGGAATCGTGTGGGGGGGGGGGGCTATTCCAAAGCGTCTTGATTACTACTTCGCTTGCGGTTAACTAGACTTTGACAGTTTTAATAAATTAAAGCCGTTAAAACAACTGTCTCGCTAAGAGAGGTTCTAATGAATTTTGGCGAACGTAATAAATCTTCAAATGAAGCTTTCCCAACATCAAGGTTCCGCGCGTCCGAAAGTTCAGCAAAACTGATTCGATTTTCGTTTGAAATATTCACGCGATCGAAAGTGCGACGCATTTGCTTCAAAAATGTTTAGACTCACTAAAAAACTTCAAACTGTCAGGGCAGATTTGCAATCATGACCTTGACAATATGATTAACGAAGTTTTAAATTTCATTAAAACTTTTCGATATGGTGAATTGTGATTGATTATTATTAAATAAAAACCTGAATTATTTAAATCTATCCGCAAGGATTTGCGAGATTTTGCGTGCTCTAATCCCTACAGGACAAACTTAGCTCTGATGATAGTTGCTCAAAGTTGACGCAACTTTGTGTTACAGCGAATGCAAAAAAGAGGTATGAAAATTGCTAAGACACACTGAAAGAAACTTCATGTTTTGAAACCTTAACATTAAATTAAGATATAATAACTTAAAAATTGTATAGTATTATAAGTTAATATTATAGTTTGATACCTCAAACTATATTTTTTATACTTTTTTTTATTATTTATTTTAATAAATAATAACTTTAGTAATGTTATTTTAACATCAAATTGTTTAAATATAATTATATAATTATATATAATGTTAAATGTGTGCTAAGCCCCAAGAAAAATTTTAATGACGTAAAAAAGTGTAAAAAAAATTGTCATTTTTACATCGATCCCAAATTTTTTTACTTAAAATAAGTCTCAAATTGATGTATAAGAATATATTAATTATTATTAATCCATCAAGTTAATTAATGTCTCATTTGATTTGAAGCATATCATATTTTTTGATGTCAGAGAATTGAGCAATTGAATATTTTTGTACGGACAATTGCTTACATTATGGAATATCGTTTAAAGAATGCAAGTTAATGGGCTTACTGCAGCTTAAGTTAGGGTATTGCCACAGATGCAAACGCTTTGATCGTAGCTTACTATTCGCCTTATAGAACCATTAATGGATACAAAACCATTGGGCATCCTGATGGTACTTTACCCATCGATGCAAACCGATGCGAAAACCACCGTCGCTAAATTGAAGTTCAATTATATATAGTTTACATTGTAAAACATTCCGCACTTTGAACAAAAACAAGCGTTAATAATCATGAATACATATATATTTGTTTAATATAAATCTTTAATCAAATAGATGAAAAATGTTAAAACTCTTTTTCAAACGCAAAAGCTGTGTGTCGAATGCACTTTCAGCGCAGTATTATAGAAATGTTGGTTAAATAAAATTGTTTGAAGGATGGAAATTCATATTCATCATCAATTCGAATGAAAGTTTGATCATAGCGCAAACATTGTATATAACAATATTAGTTCAGCCTCCGCCGGGTTATAAAATCCGTCTGAAAAATTTATCCACATACTGCGTAGTTTATTATGTCCAGCGCTATTTGACTTGCGCAACTGACTGGGAGCCCTAGAGCTTTGTTTATAATTCAACAAATTTTCGTGCACTCCAAATCGAACCGAATGTTTCAACTTACACTCGTTAACGTACGAGTTGCAGAATAATTATGTAACTAACTCTTTTTGCCACTTCTTTCCATTCTCGTTTCAACTTTTTCTCAGTTATAACTCAGGTATACCAGTGAAAAATCATCCGTGATAATCTTTCATTAGAAGAAAAGCATTACCGACCCGAAATTGCGACATCTTTGTTACTCTCATAAAAAATAAAAAAATGTGTATCATTTATGATAAATTTTTGCATGTCTGTCACATACAGTTTACAAAGATTTGAAAAGATATAAAAAATCATAACAAAAATTTATATTTCATAACTCGACACGTGTTCAACCCGAGGTGTAATTATAACAAAAGAGATCGGATGATACTTTTGCCTGGAGAATGATTAACGCATTGAAACGTTAGCATATGTTATTACGAGTTCTCATAATGTGTGAGGCTATACGATACATATACATTAGTGAAGGCCAATCGGAGACTGCGCAAGCCGGAAATAGCGGGCGATCGATCCAGCTTCTTTGTACTTGTTCTTCATACACTTCTGTCATTGCCGTATTTGGCTATCGACTTTAAAAATTGCTCATCTGTGATTATTACAATGAACGACATAAAAACCAACGCCTCTTATTATTTGCATTCTGTATGCTCATATAATCTCACCCTTTGAAACATTTGTTCCAGCAAGGTGAATTACGCTTTAAGGAATGTTCCATTGTGAAACGCAAATATGTTTAGACAACTGTCCTGTGCGAAATTTAAAAACGCAAAAGTCGTGTAAACGAATATATTATATTCGTTTTTCCATACAAACAAATTCTTTTCATTTGTATTTCATAATTTAGTAAACAAATTTTTATGCATATTCAATTATTTACTTGTCATATTTGAAATAAAATTATGATTTACAATACAGTTTACATTTATGACATTTCATTATATTTTTTTATAATCGAAAGAAAAGTTTCTGTATAAACTCCACCGCAAAAAAAATTATTATTTAGAAGAAAATGGAATGAAGATGAAGTCGGTAAAGAATTATTTGGTAGTAAAAATGTGAAATGTGAATATTTAATGCGGTCGTCTTGGGTAAGCAGAAATGTCTTGGATTGGTAAACCAGCAGGTGGTTGTCCCGTGAATTTCATCGTGTTGTTAAAATTACAATAATTGTTTGCGTTAAATAGATAGGTCGTGTGCAGAATTGTTTATAGAATTATATTCCCTGTCCAAATGTTAATTTACATATCAAAAGCCTATTCTCTGAAAACGCATGTTAATAGACGTAATTCATACAGTAACATCAAGTTGATTATTATTAGTAACATATTAGGCACATATGAATTCAATGAAATGTAATCTGATTTCGACTGATGCGAAATTAAAAACCTGTCAAAGCAGTTATAATTAATGGAGAAAAAATTTAATAAAATTTTTTTACAAAAATTACGACACAGAACGTTAACGCAATAACGGCAAGCTGGGAACGGGGAATAAAATAAATCATTCCCAGCCCCTTTTCTTCACGCTGCTCATATCAATTTTATTTTTGTGTCATCGGTAATTTAATTTTATTTCATACTTGGCAATAACCTCGTCATGAACAATGAAATATGAATTTTTACATCGGATACTCCACTAGTTTTTCATGTAAATGCCACAAAAAAAGCATCACCTCGGCTTGTGCTAAAAAAGCGTGAGAAAAACCGTGCGAAACTATCGAGCGTGCTCAAATTATTCCGTGATACTTGTAAAACTTCAGTCTCTCAAATTGCCTGGTGAATGAATTTTTCGAGTAAAATATTAACTCGTAGAAGTGTAGAAAAATTTTTTTTTATTTCAATGGAGTTACGCAACTCTAGAAATTTCCAAGTAGTAGCCAGAAAAATTAATGAAAAATAAATTGCTGAAGCAATATTTATTCTGTTCAGAAAGTTTTGAGATAATAATTTTTTTCTGACGACGTTTCTTTGCAATATTTTTAAAAATGTAATTGACCATTGTGTCAGAGCATCGGATGGATTATACCTCATCAAAGTTGAATCTGGTTACTCTTCCCTATCGTCATTCGCGTCTGTAAATACTCTTGCCAGGTCGATTCTCGATGGTCGTTTATAGTGTCACTATGTGTAGTGGTAATCGTACATGCAAGCACATGCATTATCTATGCTCTCACGTTTACATTCATATCTATACGTAAGAGAGGGTTGTCTTATCTGTTCATACTAAAATTACTACTCCATTTTTGTTCAGTTTATGTGGTGACATGACAAGAAAAAAAGATGGTACTTGGTAAAGAAAACTTATAGATGAACCTCATATTAATACGAGCACTTGAGGTAAAATATTGTATCTGATTAAAATTCAACTTTTCCTTCAAAGTTATTTCTAATATAGAAACTTTGATTTGATAAATCAGCTGGATGAAATACATTTTCCATAATGTGAAATTGATATAAAAAAGTTACAGTCATGCTTTGTTGATGCCATAAAGTAAAAAAAAAACTAAATTACAGATAACAGAACTATTTGCGCGATGTGATTAAAGTTGAAAAAAAGCTCCATAACATTTTTCTTTTTTTCACTTTCCTTGCGATGTAGTCGAAACAACTGAACATTCTGTCTAAGACCAATATTTACTTTCGTTCCAGCACAAAACTTTCTGAAATAAGATAATTCTTTTAACTAAACGAGATAACTCGGGTAAGTTGTATAGCAGAAACTATAAATACATATTAGTAACCTTGCTTGGTACAATTTTACACCTCACTCTTTTTTTTTCAAACCTACAACGCTCTTGAAATTTATTTATAAAATGAATTGCCATCAGTCGCAAGGAGAGAGAAAGAGTTTTCATCGTTTTATCAACTGTATGTGTATAAAATGTTTTTTTAGCGAAAGAAAAAAAATAGAAAAAATTATACGAGGATGAGTAGTCAATGAGAGCCACGAGTATAGCTACCTATAAGCAGTGCCTGTGTATTTCACTTGGGTGGTTGAATGCAATTTTATTAGACACATTTTACAAGATTTATAGACACTTTTATGGCCATCATGAAACACATATTATCTCACTGAGTATTACTGCGTGCTAAATAAAAATTGCGTTCTTGAAGGACTGCAAAACAGCAAATGTAAAAGCTGCGGTGCGGCTTTGTAGCTAAAAAACAAAGATTGTCTTTCTGTTTTACAGTTAGAATAGATAGTCATTTAATGTATGCCATGTATATGGCAAAGTGCATTTAATTACATTGCGCTGTTTATATTACGTTGTGCTGGCCGCAACATACCCAAAGTTCGGCTTGTAATTCTAATTGCACACATTTTTATCAGTTTCCCGAAACAAACGAAATGTGGACTTTCACAAATGAGCAGGATTTTGGCGGGTTTACACGACGAGTATAAATGAACTCGTAAAATGAAAAAAAAAAATCGATGAAAATCACGTAATTATATGCTCTCCACGAAACGATGAGAAGCAGTGTAAAGCGGCTTTGTATTCCGAAGCAGTAGATGAACTAAAGGTGTGGTCAGCCGAACTTTTGCTGCACGTACTTTCTGAAAACAATTGAATTCGCTCAGCAAGTGTATATTTTTCTTGTGCTCCTATTTTCTCGACGACGTGTGACTGACAAACTGCGCCATCTTGACAGCGCGATAAACCAACCGAGAAGTTGTAATGCTATATAGTCGTTGGCTTATTGCAATTCGCACACGATCGCAAATTGAAACGATCAAACGGCATTTTCGTGCCAAAAAGTCGACGATAAATATTCATAAAAAATAATGTCGGTTTACGCGTGTTTGCATATAAATGCCCGATAAATTATTCACGCGCCCGGATTACTACTTTCAGTCCACATGTAATTCTTCACAAGCTGAATATTGATTGTGGAGAAAAATTGTTGACCATGAAGATAATGAAATTACTATACTTTTTGGCCAGTGGTGCTCTCCAAATGACTTTGATCGTTAACCCATTGTAAAAGTTTAGCGATTGACATGCAATCGAGCATTCGAAGGTGATTTCGAAAAGCTGCTAATTCGTTTTCTGCATTTTCAAACGAAAATTATACTTTTCATCGAGTTTTTCTTACAACTTTTTCCATATAATTTTATTTCTCCCTGTCACAGAGTTCGCGGTGGATTTGTGATCACGTATATAAAAAGTTTAGCGTTCTATCAAGTGTCACCTAATTCGATAAAAACGAACAAAGCAACGTTACACGTCCCAAAGTCCCTCAAATTTCTCGCCGTATTGAACATTTTTCCGTGCGATTTTTCAACGTCTCGCGAGTTGTGGGTATTAAAATGCTACGAGCTGTGTGATAATTTGAGCATAATTTATTCAGAAGTCGCAGTCGATTATACGTTACGCTACGCACACCGAGATAACTCTGATGTATAATTATTCAAATTATTCAAATATCTTTATAAATGCATTGTGCTTTTCGTTTTTAGTTATTTGCGAACTTCATACCGCCTTTGTTCTATCTTCAAAAAGTGTACTTAACAGGAAACATATGCAAAATTACCCAAGATTTTATTCTCCCGCTTCATTTTTGTTTTTTTCGTGGGTTAATTTTCATGCGCAGCTGTTTCATTTTATAGATAATAACTTCATAAACCAAATTTTTACGAGATTTCATTGGATAAAGGTCATATAAAGAGTAGTACATTTTTTCCCCATATAATAAATATTATACTAAATATGCAATCCAACTGTATATGTTAATTTTTAAACGTAATTTGAAATAGTAAATTCGTCGTTGCATTCTACATTTTTTCTTCAATAAAACAAAATGAAAAGTGTATAAAAACGTATTATCATGATAATAAGATTCATGAAATCCATCTCCCAGAAATGTTGAATCATTTACGTTACAATATTCATATTATTTTGAAATTACAAAATTTGACAATGTTTTAATATTACGAGGGCAAAATGAAACCTAATTATTTTCGCTAGCAATTCTTGTAATAATGCTAAATTATTACAATTTATTTGTCAGCGTGCTAATTTTCATTGCAAACATCTCTGTCGGGGATATATATTCGTTTAAATAAATTTATATATTCTCGAATAATGCGACATTCCAATTGTCTAATTATAATTCAATTTAATTCGAAATTAAATAAAAGCTCATATTTTCACCACTTATATTCTCGGTGGGATTCATTTCTCGTTCATTGAATCGCGCGCAACGTAAATTCTGTTCTTCAAATATTGCGCGAAGTGTCTCTCGTGAATAATATCGGCCGTTATGAACCAAAGATATTCTTATAATGTCAACCAAAGCAATTTTGCCATGCAAATCGAAATATGCATTGCTTTACGGGGAAGCGTAACGCGATCTCAAATGTGACCGGCTGGCATTACAGGAGCACATTTCAAGAAAAGGTCGAAAGAATTATCCGTCAAATCAATGCCCGATAGCGTATTTCCGTAACAACAAAAACTACATTACGGTGCGCCACGACAGTTCGCTTGTTATTACAAGAACATTGCAACGGATAAAGCACACCCCTCTCCATCATATTATGACCCGACAAAACCGATAAGAATATATCTTTAGTAATACGCGCGACATTTTTCAAAATAAGGCGAGTCGTAGATATGAAAAAAATTTGACTTTGCTATAAAATCACGCAGGTGCAATAACGATTTTCATTGCAGTTTTTTCAGGCACTTATTCTTTTCTTCTATGTAAAAAAGATAAAAATCTGAAAAAATTGAAAATCTGAAAGTATGAGTTCAAAACGAACTGATGAGATGTTTCGTCAGAGAGGTGGTTCTTCCTAAAGTGCAATTTACAATTTCGTAGGAAAAAAAATTTGATTTGGGAGATATTTAAGGTGAATGGAAAGTTTAGTCAAACAGTAATATGAGAAAAGAAGGGAGTGTAAACGAGTTTGCAAAACTGAAAAACGATGGAAAAACAGGAATTCTCTTTACAATTTGTCCAGTTACTCCATTCGCCAACTGTCGGTGAAAGTTGTTTAATCACAACTTGGCTCAACTTAATAAATGAAAATCTCGAGGCATCGTATCCTCGGGAATAACGCCTTTATTTTGCTTAAGCCCGGTGCTTCTGTAGGTATAACAAGGTTGACAACGGGAACTGTATTTCCTCTTCCCCAATTTTCTCTCTTTAAATTCATAGTTCGTTGCTCATACGCTGCTCAGGCTTCGTCTTTTTTTTGTCTTTTTCCATTTCCTTTTTTTTCGTCGATTTTTTCGTCCGCCTGCTTATTTTCATGGATACAAGAATAGAGTTCCCTGAGAAAAGTTTCTCGTTATTCTTCTCTCTTGAAGCCGCGATGTCACTTGTGGAATTCTGCATGCTAAAGGTTCTTGAACAAAATTTACTCCGACGGCGCACTCAAGAGCCCTGGAAATGTTTTTCGTTTTTCGTGACGCTTTTAGGATGAAAAGATTGAATGAAGAACGTTACGTTATTAAATGCGTCCGAACCACGACAACATCCATTGTTTAAGCATTCAAATAAGCCAAGTGGGTAACATTGAAGTAGGTCGATAGTGTAGATATTAAAATTTTCTATCTTGCAATAATTTTTAATGAAAAGCACCGAGATAACTTTTTTTTTACCAAATAGCGATGTTTCCAAGTGTAATTAAAGGCACCCTTTTTGAAACGAATTTTCGCATAGAAAAAAAAATTAAGTGCAAGTGGGCGTAAATGATTCAAAGTTTCACGAATATCGCTTGTGTTAATAGTTGAACAGGCGCTTTGTGAATAAAAATTAAATATAATGCGATTAAAACGTTAGCGCGTTGTTACTAAAATATGTAACCACATCAAAAATTGAGCACGATAAAAGTATAAAAGTCGCGCGTTTCATATATTTTTTGTTTCGTTTAGACAATTCTGTTTGAATTTCATGTGGAAACTTAAAGTATTCGGCGCGCTATTAAATATGTCGTTTTCTGCAAAGTATCGCGAATTCGGTCTTTTGAACGTAAAATCGAAAATAACACCACACGAGGGCGCACTTCATGAAAATTTATGAAAAACTTTACATAAACTTAGCGTAAACTTTTCCTAACGTTGTTGCGAAATAATGAAATTTTTTCTCTCACAAAGGTATCTCTACTTTCTGTCTATAAACATTTGAAAATAATTCCTATTTCAGATTAGTTCAATTTTTTTGTTTACATTAAAATCAAATCACTGACATCTGATAACACAAGTTAATTTTGAATTCAAACTAATACAATTTTAAGATTTAAATTTTTCCATCAACTTTTTTTTGCATAAAATTCTAGAATTGAACTCAAGTTTTTTAATTACAGTAAATAGTAAGCTATGTATTGGATTCAATTCGCTATTGAGGTAAGCAAGATCTGCGACGAAGAAAGTGCTTTTCGTTACTTGTGCACGATTCCGCTCTCTTGTGCAAATTTTGAGCTCTGTACGTGCTAATTCATCATAGACGTGCCACATCTGTTACACTTGCGTCGCACCGCGAGTGTTCCTCGTAACTTTAAGATGATCCATTCGTTGAGTAGGTGTCGTCTACTCGGTCTCAATTGTGCGAACGTTTCTTTCAAAACATTTCAGCTTTTTCAAGTTGAAATTATTTTTCTTCCCTTTGTTTTATTCGCAACCGTAAAGCGAGGAAGAAATACCTTATCTCAAATATCTTAAACTTCTGCTTACCTAAATTATTCTTCTGTAAGATTGAAAATCATGATAATTTACTAAAAATAATAAAAATAAGAGAACTTGATCAAAATGAAAGACAATTTTTTTCCTCCGTCAACAATGGATTGTGGCGAGTATTCAAGCTGTGAAGTTTGTTTCGTTATTTTTAATTATGTTGGTGCTCCTATTGAAACAGAATTCGTTCAGAAGAATTGTAAACAGTGTGTAATTAAAAAGCGTTGAAAAATTCTTTTTCCCAGCTGCACTAAACAAAGTGTATTCCGCAGGCAAAAGTATCGCGTCCAGTTTCATGCTGGTAAAGGCAAAGTCCGCGAAATTGCGTGTGTATATATATATATATGAACACACCTTAAATTGTATGTCCCGGTGATGTTCGCAGCAGCTGCTCACGTTGGACAAATGCTAGGATGCTCTACTGAATATTGATAAAGATTTATTGCTGCGCATCAATTTCGAGGTGAAGACAAATTCAAAACAGCGTTCTTTTTGTTGCGAAAAAAAGAAAATAATCAACTTTCGTTGCTCAAAAAAATATGACTCTTCTTGTTGGTAAATCGAAAAAAATGTAATCCCAACAGCAAATTGGATGATGTAATTTAAATATTTAGATTGAAGAAACGTTCGTCAAAGATGGAAAATGAAAATTAAGAAATTTTGTATTAAAATCATACGAAACAAAAATAGTAGGATAAAGAGGATCACTGCTCGCCATTTTTCCTTGTATCACTTTATTTTATGATAACTATATGAATATCTCTTACATTTACATTTGCTTTTTATCCTCGTTTTTTGTCAGATTGTAATTACATACAACGCCTTGTATTTTTTTGTAACATTTATTATATTTATATAACCTAACAACATTTAACGCATTTATACGTTCTTACCGATACATTGAATGTATAATAATGGTAATAATTTTTACAATATTTCTTTTTTGGATTTTTTTATATTACGTCATGTCTGTAATTCACACACTCGCTTATTTTTCGACTTATATTTATATGTACACGCATTTGCATTCATTTATCGTGTTCCATCTTGCACTCACACGATAACGAAAGAGCAAATTTTTAAATAAAATATGGATTTCACGACGCGTCGACTTAAACGGTAAAACGCTAAAACAGTGAATTAATTTATAAAGTCAACTTGAGTACCGAAGATCGTTACTCCTGGGCTTGTCTGAGCTTACGAATTTTTGTTTTGGTGCCTTAATCTTGTCACGTTTACGTTGGATAACAAATTTGGTGTCGCGACGTTCAGTTCGTTCACGTGGAAACGATCTCTTGTCTCTTTATTTATGGAAAAATCATCGATTTTTCGTTCGACAGTGAAATGTTAGATGCTCGCTCAGGACAAAAAATAGTCAACGAGTTTAACGTATCTCGAGGCTCTAGTGATGTCATTCGAATCTTTTTGTCTCTTAGACTGTCGGCACTTGAAGTAGCATACTCTTTAGAATTGTAAAGCATAATAACTGCAACACGATTTTTCCCCGAAAGACAACAGAGTGGATCCCACCGTTTATTAACATACTTCGGGCACGTTTTTTTGTCATCAGATGAATATTCAATCGAATTCGTCCTCGGTTTTGTAATGCTGCCGAACGAAAGCGTCACTCCACAGTTTTATTTTATTTTCAGCGAGATAGATTCGAATGTCGTCGAAGAAGGGCAATCGAATTTCCGTTTGGACCCGATGAGTTATTTTCTGAACCAGAGACATTTGTAAAAGGCCGATTTCACGCGAAAAAATAAACCGATGGGGCGCTTGTACGCGCTTCTTCAACGGAAAATTGGTTACGCGATTTTATTAAAACGAGAAACGATTTAGTCTCTCGGTGTAATAATAAAATCCAATTTACACGCAGAGGTGAGAGAAAAAAAAAAACTTGCACGCCCTTTCGAGACAATCGTATACCCGTGAACGAATAGCGATGCATGTTACGGACTTTTTTTTTCTATCCTGTTGCTGGTACACTCGAGTTGATCGATAAATAATGCTACTTGCCACACGACAGATACGGTGCACTTGACTAAGGCATGTACATGCATACCGGATATAAGTGAATATCGTCTGCATCATAATACCATATCATTACAAGCTGTCGTTAATAATGTAACTATTAATTATTCATTTTACATGTAGATTATGATCGTGGATTCACATGCAGTTGGATCGGTTACATAACCAAATTTGTGTGCATAATTAATCGAGTCAAAACGAAGCTTTGTCGTCGAACAACTCGATTTGTTGAATTTGTTTTCGCGTAAAAAAACGTTTTTTTCTATTGAAAAAAAGAAAAAAATCAATCGAAAAAATAATGTTTTGAGGAATCAGTTGATTTTTTTGATTTCAAATCACGAACACACAATTTCGACCGTGTGATAGTTGTAAAAAGTGAAGTCCAACTTTGACTCAAACTGTCGAAACTATTAGATGAAAAGTACAGCAATAAACGTGTTACATTAATACCGCTCAGAAAGTTTTGAATGTAATGGAGAGTACGAGACAACTTTTTGCGAAAATCTCTTTTTTTGTTTCCGTCCAGCGAGAAACGTTGTATACCTCGTTGACGCGGTCGATAAAAAGTATTCAAATTTCAGCGAAAGTCAGGGATGTGAGATTAAAGATCATGGTAACCGATTTGGTGCACATTATACGAGCTATTAAAGCAAAGAGTTTATTTTTGTTTCGAATTTGATATTCGATGTGGACAAATTCAATTACCTTATAAAATACCATTGCAACGTAAAGTTGGCAACCATCTAACTATTCGGGATTATCTTAGGATTGGGATTCTAAAAATCGCAGACGATTGTAGGACAGGTATCTTGATAATTGTTACAAAAATATTATCGCATTTTCTGTTTAACGTAAGCTTCATTAGAGATTGTCAATTGGGTTTTAAGGAATTGTAGGGTAGAATCGGACGAAACGTTGAAACCCTTGTTCAACGAGCGCAAGAAAGTCTGGAAGAAGCTTGAATTCGATCAATTTTCAAGCCGACTTAGGGCTTTAAATAATACGATTGTTAGTGTCCCTTTGCTTGAACATTTTTTTTCTCCGCTTGTTCGGAAAAAGTGGAACAAGATTAGTGAAATTATATTAGTATTCGAGACTGTAACGAGGCTGAATATTTAGGAATAACCGGCTATTATGTTAAGATCCAGCATTGTTTTATTTTTCTCCAATACAAATTTTGCACGCACACTTATCAATGCACGCAAAGTAGTGTTACCCTACTGAAGAGAATTTCATAAATCGTATGTATTGAAAAACCCGCCCGTCTGAAAACTGTTAGAAATTGTACATTCTCACGGAGACTGCCATTTGGGCGGGACAATATTTTTGGCATTAAATTTGATACAAGTTTACACCCAATGTGCTGATTCATCGGTTTATCATTTTATTTTTCAATATCTTTTGTTATTTCAATTGAATGAAATTCAAATCTATTCTGAATCAGCCAAAAATGTAAATTCAAGTATAACTGCAACAATTTTAAAAATCTTGAAAAATGTTAGCCAATGTTAGTCTGTCTTTGGTGAAGATTTTTCCGAAAACTGACCGCATTCTCGTTCTGTCCATTAAATTTGGTTCAGTCAGATATCTAAATTAGAAAATTTACACGAGCAACGGTGACGTTGCGCTTGAGGCCGTCAGGAATAGCTACATGGAAAGCTTTAGAACGATTGTTTGTGGATAATTGACTATATGTATTGTACCGTGACACAAAGTGGTCCCAACTGATTAAAAGTATCTTGTGAATGGTTCTTCTCTATTTCCTCAAAAAATGTCATCTCATTTTGCGAATAATTGGTTTTCCATCCCAATTTTTTTCATAAGTTCACAAATTTTTCCAGCATTGCAATACATTTCAAAAACGTTAGCTCCAATCACAAAACAGTGAGTAGGTCTAAAGTAGAGGTAAAGCTCAACACCTATTGCATTTAGCTCCATCATTACATCAGTGTAACGATGGTACCTGTAGTGTACATATTTAATAATTGGAGTTTAGAAACGTTATCAAAGATGATTTGTCGCTATATAAGTAGCGTCACAAATTGTAACTGGAATTTTGTAACATCATGTGAGACGATTTTTTCCGGCTCATCGAACTTTTTTACTAGTTAAAAATCAATTTCTCATCTTCAAATTCGTTTACATCATGTCTCACGCATTCGCCTTCCAAGTCCATACATAACTTCGCTCTGTTTATCTTTTCTTGTTTATCTTTTACCTGTGCTAAAACACAAAAGACCACAAAAGAAGACCATCAACAACTGTTTTATCTGTTTAAAATTGAAAACATTACAGGTACAATAGAACGAAGGACAACGTGCACCCATTCATACAATCAAGTTCATCTTTAAAATCTTATTTCATTATGTATTTACAAATTTGTGATCTTCAACAAACTATCAATAAATGATTTATTTCTCCAATGGAAATAGAAATTTGATTTGACTCTAAATATTTACATTCGCTATCCAAGCTGGAAACAAGATTACAAATTATTTAACATCTCTGCAAATTTTAAGAATCTTCGTAAATCAACTAACGTCAACATCTACACCTCTAGTGTATTACAATCATTGTAAACTACAGTTATCGATATCGGTAAGTAATAAAAAAGTATCAATATGCACATTTAGAAACAAATACGATACTACCCGTGTGAATCAAACGGTAACGGTTCAATGTAAAAGGTATAAAACGTGTAAGATACCAAAAGACAGAAACAGCTGATTTTACTGCCTTTCTTTTATGTCCGCAGTTGAAACGAAATGAGAATTCGGAGTCGTAAAAAGCTCGATAACTGTTACACACGCGTTACGGATCATTCGAACGGCAAAACGAGACTGCTTCCGGTCGGAACGGGTATCGCGCGCATTGTCTTGTAAACCATAAACATGTGGAGTGTATGGATAAAGAGTGTCAGGCATTTTTCACGAGAACAGGTCGCAAATATTTTCGAATCATTAATTTCAAAATAACGCTGGCTTCATTGCCAGGGCTCTATTGTTTCGCGACAGCTACACGGCTCCGTTTCAGATTTCATTAGTACTGCATCATTGCTTTATCAAAGAGATTTAATGAGTGAGGCTGTATTTATGAACGCTTATACCTTAATTCTTTTGTGAATTATTCAATCACTTAAATCAAATCCGATTGTAGTTAATATTTAAATCATATAAAATATTATACATTTATTAAATGAAAAAACAAAGAGGATCTTTTTTATTGATTGTAAAGCAAAATTTGTCAAGTGGTGTACAAACAGAACAAAAAATGTATCCAACAAACGCGCCAAAATATCATGACAATTAAAATCGGACCACGCGACCAATTTTGCTGTCGCTGTTGGAATCGTTTGAGTGACGATGCAACATTTCACGTGTGGACGAATAATTTAATTACCGCGCGATTGATCCGTCGAAAAAGCGCTCTACCACGACCAATTATTTTGTCGTTTCCTTTGTACAATGGATAGCTTAATTTTCTGTTCGACCGAACTCTCACCGTTCATTTTTGACGGATGCAACAACTGTAACTATCTTACTTGAATGCATCACTTACTTACGGTACGATGTAGAGGTTCTGAAATTTTCGTAAACCAAAGATTAAACATATCATATAATTTTAATTTTTTACAAGGTCACTCGAAAAACAAATAATTGATAAAAAAAATGTTTTTTAATGTTCATCTTTATTTTAACTTTTTTGCTTTTGAATTTGAAGTTTTGTACAACGTAAAAATATATTTCTTATACAGATGCGACTTTTGTTGAACATTTATGATATGATTTATGATATGTGTTATGATTGTGTACATCTTATACAATCAGAGTGACTTTTTAATTTTTTTCTTCTCTTTTGACAAGTAATTCGATTGAAGAAACCATATTTTTCTTTATCTCCGAATTGATAATAACCAAATTTATTTGTATGCAAAATTATTGACGAATGAATAGTTTTAAATCAAATCAAAATTTCATCAGAATTGTAACAGGCTTTGCAATTTATTAAAATAATTCCATTGGTAAGTAGGTCACAGTGTTTTTAATAATTCTGTGGCAGTGAGGAAAAACCAGTTAGGTGCTTTTACTTTTATAAAACGAACTCAAAGAAGTGTTTCTATGGAGATCAAAAAGCTAAAATTCACATGTTTTAACATTATTCAGAACTCTAATTTTGTTTAAAAAAATGTTTAAAGTTTTATTTTTGAATGTTTTCAACTGGTAGTTAACTGGTTTTTCTTCACAGCCACAGAATTTATAACTGTCAATTGTCTAATGATTGCTGGTGAACTCACATTTCCATGCTAATGAAATCTCATGGATCCATCCATCTATGAAGAAAAAAACACCCAAACAAAAATGGAACCAACGTTTGTGACACTGCACTCGGTCACGCTTTGTTCTTTTGTGGAAATGTGGAAATGCGAAAATAATGAAACCAAGTTTAATTATTTCCACATTAGCTACAAAATTTGTTAAGCACATTTTCCAGCGTGCAAACAAAGTGACCAAAATATCTGCCTCTTCGTCGAGAATACTTGTCAATCAGTGGAAAGTGTCATTGAAAAAATATTCCAGTCTGCAAATTTTGTTGACTTGAAAACATATTCCACGCGATATCCGATTAGGATCCATCAAAAAGTTCTGAGATTTATTTGCCCCCGCTTATTTTCAGTTTTCAAGCAAGCCAGTTTCAATCGTTTTTCTTTGCATCGTGTTTCTGTCACTGGGATGATCGATTGTTTTCAGTTATAATCTGAAAACGTTAATCTCGACTATGTAATCCACCAAACGATTCTAGACTTTTTTTCAGTGACAATTATCCGCTCATTAAAAAAATTAAAAAATCACAAGAATACGATGTACCCTTGTATTATTGTATAGCGCGCGACACTCGCAACTACCATTGAAACGTACCGGTAAAAAATAATCACTTTGTTCGTACGTTTAGCAGTAGCGCGTGATTCCTGTTACACAGAGGCGCTTACATTCTGATCGTGTACTACTTTTAATGTCATTTGTTTTTTTTTGTTTGCAACATTGAAACTCTATGAGCACATTAAATATTTTTATTATAGATTATCTTAGTTTTATAATTTAATCATTCATTTATTTTATATATAGCTGTATATATATATAGATCTCATATATTTATATATGTGATATGTACCAAATGGAAGATTCATGTTCAGACATAGACCATATGTCATAGAGTGTACTGATTTGCTCCTTGCTTCTGTTCAAGTTATACGTCATGCGAATGAACGTTCGACTTGAGAAATGTTGAGATCCTCAAATCTGTAATCATTGCACAGCAGTTGTTACATTGCAATGTGATAGAAAATGATAAAGTAAAATGCTGAAAACCAATGAATTATTCGGAAAACAAAACATAGAAGCTTTAATAGATTACTTAACTAGCGAGAAAGGCAGAGGGTGTGTTATCGAGTGAGCGTGACAGCACGAGACAGCCTCTGCCTTGCCCCACCAGTTGAGTACAATACTTTTTCTTACGAGTGGGAAAAGTGCACACTTTTCCCATCGAGTGAGAAAAATAATTATACATGAAGTACACTAGGTATCTATAACATCCGACCGCAAACCACAAAACGTTTCTCACCTAACTTTTAATAACTGTTACAATTTGACAAATGTTTGCTACTTATGTTTTGAAAATGAAACGTTATTCATCAAATTGAGCATCCTTGGGACCCCTAATCTACCAAAATCGACAAATGACATACTTTTGTGTAGTGTCGTAGTCCCGAATCAAAGCGACTGAAGCCTGCTTCGAGAATCCAAACATAATTTCTTCTAATCAAAAAACTATACTAGTTATTACAAAATATATATTTGCGCACGCGAATCAATGATAAACACGTCGAGTACGTTACTGTCCCACGAACGCTATTTCCATGCCGAAAACGCAGTGCAGTAATTGACGCTAATGCAGCTAAGAACAGCTCAGCGTTTCCAGACGAGTATCCAGAGCGGTGTCCCTATCTGCACGTTAACCCTCTACCGTTGAAAATATACATTTATATATTCATTTATATATATATTTATACTCTCCTCTTGATCGTTGAAAACTTGTCTAGTTTTTTTAATAATAGTATCCATTCGAAAAATTGAACGGCTTCGAGAAAAAATACTCCGCCTAATTCCATATTTGTAAACTCGAAGCTCGATGACCCTTAACTTCCGTCGATTTGAATTATTGTGGTGTCACGACGACGCGAAAACCAACGAAACAATCGAACGAAATATTTTTGTGGCTACCACATGACTGAATTAGGCTCCTTTGGAAATCACTCTATCCTTATCTAGCGACCGAACCGACCCGTTTAACCGGTCGGACGGCGAAAATGACATACGTTTATTCACATGCTTGTTTTCCCCTTTTTTTAATATCATTTGTTTATAATACATCTAGGTGAAGGGTGTGGTACCGTTATCATTGACACAACGACAGGCAGGTTATGTACAATCGCTTAATCGTTAAAGTATTTTTGTTTCAAACGAACGATATAATGACGTGCAATCGCCAGTTCCAAGCAAAACAAAATACCATTTTGCAGATTAAATATCATTTTCATAAACTTGTCAACATTATAACGTTCGTTTGTTTGTAATGACTTCTGTTTATCTTGTATATATTTGGTATATCATACATTTATGCGGCGCATACAATATCTATACACAGACAAACGAAACGGTTAACAGTTTGTTTTTATGTTTGTTCGAAAGTAAAATTTTCCTGTCAGTTTATGAATTGTTTTCATTGTAACATCTTTAAATTTCTACCAGATGTTATAAATTGTCACAAATTCGCATTACCTGCCAAGTTAGAATTTCACAGAGATTAAAATTCCAAGTTTACCCTAAACAATAGATTCGCCAATCTTGATGTGAGCCTTCACAATCGTGATATTTGCAACAATCGAATCTTGGTAATTTGCGCCGTTTATGTATGTGTACATATATTTATACTGGTATGAGTATCATTATCGGATATTATAACAGATACAATTTGCACTGTCGCGCGTTTGTCCCCTAAACGCTTACAATGTTTATACTCTAAATCGGAAAGAGTCTTTACGATTTAGACGAAAGTGAACCCTGCATTGAGTGCTACGGAAATTGACGTCGCCCTAATCGGTTGCAATTGCCACGTCGTGGTGATAAAATAACAAAGATTTGACCCATTAGTTTTAACGATGACAATTCGAAGCTAAGGTGACGTTCACGGCAGAATCAAAGTATCGGACCGGCAGATCAAATGATTGTTGTGCGTCAAATCAATAAACGGCGAACATTTTCTTGAACGCGGGACGTTAAAAATCTAAGCTGGCGAGTGCTCGATGAACTAAAAAGAGAAACGCAATCACAGAGCAAATCCTTCAACGGTTGTTGGTTGTTTTTTTTTTAATTTGTTCTAACAGAACGACGTCGGACGTTTGTATGTAACAATTGTAGAATTATCGTCGTAAACAATGAGCGGTTTGCGCGCCAGGGACAACAAACGATCGGTTTTGATTGTTTGTGTGGTTAGGCGTAAATGTTTGTCGATCGATTGATTATCATGGCACGACATCGTTCTCAGAGCTTGCGACAATCCGATACTATCATCCTACTCGGAAAATATATAAAAAATTCTTAGAAAATAGAACTTGCAATCTGTAAAATTGACCCCTAACATTAAAAAATTGGTATTTACATTGCGTATATATTTGTATTATCATTTTGTTTGTTATTCATCGTCAATCTCTCGTCTGCTTCTACGTAACAGCGTGATTTCGTCGTATTCATCAAGATCGAACTCAGCGGGCGTAAGTGTAACGTTCGTTTTGTGTACCTATGACATAACATTTATACAACACAATACGACTGACTATATTGAAGAGAGCTATAAAATATAAAAGTCACAGTAGATACGTAATAAGCCACATTCACTTTGAAAAAGGAAAACGAAATAGAAACGTTTAATAACGAATTGACAATTATTTTCGCTACGAACACCAGTCATGTAACAGATATAATAGTTACATAATATGTCAATATTGCATAACAATTATATAATCTCATGATCCTAACCCGAACACTTTGCGAACAAGCCAATAGGTCCGACGGAAACCGCTGAAACCGCCAAATTCCACATACTATAAGAGTTGTCCCCGCAACGTAACGAGTCGTGAAAGAATCGGACGCTCATTAAAGGCTAAAAGTTCGTGAGGAAAAGGGAACCAATTCACCCGCAAACGTAGACAATCACAGAACGGAATCGACACTTCTTTGGCTTCGTGTCGAACTGCGACGTTTGTTTCTCCACGGCCTCGTTAGAACACGTGCCTCTCTTCTTATTGCAGCATCAATCGCCGTCCCCTCGTTAGAGATAAACTTCTCGTCTGTCTCTCATACTGGTCTCGACGCTTTTTTCCCCTAGCTTTTGTCATTGGGTTCCGCTAGTTTTTTTAGGTTTAGCTTTACATGACTCGCAACGCAACCACTATTATCGGAAGTAGGAAGATTATGTTTGAACCGACGTTGCCGTGTAGACTCCTTGCGCTTGCTGACACGCTTGATGCCACAGCGTTGCTGCAGGAATCGGAGTACGGATCTAACAAACATAATGATTAATGTCTTTTTTTTACTCACAACATTCTACTAGTTTAAGTAGTGTCATAAAAGTTAGAACTTTTTTTGATTGCAAAGCCAATTGGAACTCCATGACACGAAACATTTTATTTTTGAAAACAAACAAAAGTTTTCGATAAAAACTGAAAATCCCTTTTCATTACTTTTTTTTATTTAATAAAAAAATTGTAAACATTTCTTTTTATGAATATTCCATTGGCTGAGTTACCAAACGGAATATGTGATTTCATTCGAAAACAAAATAAACTGCCATCTTTACGAAATGTGAATCAATTTTCATTTAGCCCTTGTTTTTTAACTCGAATATTGAGAGATCAAAACAGCAAGTTCAGGACACTATATATTCTAAATCAAAATATTCAAAGGCAAAAGCGAGCGGGATTTTGCAATAAAAACAATGCGGCGATTGAAACTTTTCAATCAAAAAGTAAAAAAGAATTGGCCCAAAACATAAATCGCTTCTACAACCGTTCTATCAATTTTGTTAACAAAATAAATATGTCACTTGTTTTTCAAGTGACATATTGTTTTTGTTTTACTTCACTTAGTTTATCTCATTCAGTTAGCTTCGTTAGTGTAGGAATAAACATTTTTTTTTATTTTCATAATTGACAAATTTCAACTTTATTTGCGTGTCATCATATTTGACTCATTCATAAAAAATGAATCAATTTAATTAAAAGTTCAATACCTGTACATGTTTGAATAATAATAAGTGTCCCCAATATTCTCGGTTCAATCTTTGCCCTCAAATAAAAATGATAACACTTTTATGATACCCTTGAAAAAAAAAACTTCAAGTATGAAATATAATAGCGATTTTCCGGGAAAAAAGTGACTTGCACCTTTTTGAAACATAATAGAGGGCTTGCACAAAAAAACGGTGCTGCGTCGTTTACTCTGTGAAGTTTCACCGTTTCGTATTACAGAAAGCCACACGAGCGTAAGTCATTGAAATTGAATACATTTGAAAAAGGACGAGAGTCGTGCGGACATTCAGGTAACAATTGAAAGTGTTTGCCAAGAAAAGAATCACCGACAGTTTACATAACAAATAGCTATTTTTAGAACATTATCTTTCTCAACTATCATTTTTTGTTTAATATCACCTTTATTGTATCATAAACAATTTTAAAGGTGTCTTACCTGGAACTCCCTTTAATCGTGGAAGAAAATCGCTCCAAAAAGCACAGGCTGTATTGCGAAGACTTTTTTGAATCCCTTTCGTTACAGCATTATAAATGTAGTAGTTCGGTTCCTCTCTGCTGTATGGTGGCCATTCGTCATCTTCTGTTGGTTTTCTGAAACAAAAAGCAGAAAAGACAAGCCTCATTACAACATCTCTTCTTTTTTATACGAACTATATTATACACGGAATCCAATCAGTAATAATAAAAACAAATTTTCACTTTGCATTTCTAACAATTGTTTTCCTTCTTTCAGACAATAGAACATGAACTCTACATTGTTTGATATTGCTTTATTGCTGAAAACTGTAAGTTATATATTTCGTGCTTAACTGTCGAACGATAGGACACATGCTTTTGAATACAACTGTTTTTCCGCAACTCAGTAGATTGAAAACCGTCGAAAGCAATTTGCTGTATTTTATTTCTCTGGCAAACCGAGCCAATGCTTTTCGTAACAGTCCGTTCGATTTAGCTGTGATTTACTATCAGGATTCATTAAAATTAAATGACGGTTTATCAACAAAAATATATAGTAAAATTAGTTTCGTTATATTACAGAAATTGCGTTAACAATCATTGCAACCGAAAACATTAATAACTGACTACAAAAAATGTCCGAAAGTTTAGTTTTTTTTTTTTCAATTTAAAAAAAAGAAGAAACAACTCGTGAAACAAATGTGTAAACGAATAACGTAATGGATACGAGTCACGAATATTGAAAATAGTTTTAAAACTGCAATTACGTTGAAAACATTAAGACCCCAATTAGTTAAGGTTCCAAATAATTCATAGTGGCAGCTTTGCCAAATCAATATTACACGTTGCTCTCGCTGATTGCTCCTAATGATAGATGGGTTTGTGATAAAAAGTTTTGAGCAAAAACAGCTAATTGCCGCTTTTGAGCACGACGAATACACGTTTTGGTATCGACATTCTGTTCAGCATAAGCGCAACGGTGAAAAAAAATTACTTCTTTACCTCTTCTTGACGAATACATTAATTTCATTCAGTCTCTGATAATTTAATTAGGTGAAAGCAGGTAATACAAATATGAGTTCAATATTCATCTTTGCATTATTTATAAAATTTTTACGTTCGCGGAAATTAAAACGTCTATTGCTCAGAAAACATATCGAAACAGCAAGGTGCTTTGAAATATTCAATTTTTAAAATTAATTTAAACTTATTCAATTATAAATTATGATAGCCGGTTAGTATACTGCAATCATAACTTTTAATTATTCAATTATTTGCATCGTGCATTAGCACAATTAAATTCAATAAGCATTTGTCAATGTAATATATTATCAATATATTACAATTTGTCATGGAATATATATCTTGCATTCAACCTTCCATACTGCATATGGTAATTCATAATTGGAATAAAAATAATAATAGAATTACGAAAATTTGTCGATCACAGTATTTAAAACCAATGTAAAAGAATTCTACAACGGCTGACTTAATATAAGGTACTATCACTGATTTTTAGAAACTTCGTTCCAAATCATACGATCAAACGTCATTTTCATGTGTAACTAATACAATTCCATAACTTATCACTAAAATTGTCTGGAATCCAAATATGAGTACCAAATATCTCAATTTTTTTAACAATTTTTTTTAATGCCAAAATCATATTTTCTGTTGCCTAAATGTTTCTCCAACCGAAAAATAAGTTTGATAGAATTTCATTACAATTAAACGAAATTCATAACACAGGGGTCTCATTTGCACGCACGACAAACAGTGAAGAAACGTTTTGCAGTTCATCTTCGCGCTGTCTAAATTCACAGTGGCAAGCGCTCGAGAATACCAAGACCAAGAAATTAGCATTTTCCGCGCGTTTGTTTTCATACGCGTACATTTGATTAGCATAAAAATATGATAACCAAATTTGTCGCGGTTGTTTCGTTTAGATTTTGCGCCGAGGATCATCAAAAAAAAGAGAAATGAGAACAAAAATCTGAAAACGAGGCAAAACAACAGCGAGACGCAGGTGACGTCGACGCGACTAATCTTCAGCAATCTGTGCGAAATTGATTCGTGCAAAAGTAAGTATGGGTGCACAATCTCGCGATGTAATTACAGCACAACTGACGAATTACACACCTGGAACTGTTTGCGCGATGATTGCTTTTTGATACTATTCGTAGCATTTGTGAAAAAAAGTATTATAAAAAAATTAATAACTGATAATGTTTGTGGATCTTCAATCACTTTAATCGATATAAAAAACATTGTCCAAAAATTTGATTCGATGGAAAAAGAAAAATCCTCCGAACTGAGAGTTATCTGGCAAATGAAATTCAACATTCAATTGTTTCCGAACAGAAAAATCCAATAGTTTCCAATATTTCGACGTCATCGAATTATTTTTACTAACCTTGTAAAAGCTCAGATCAACCTTATAAAATAATCGAACATTGTTTGTACAAAACAGATAATTGAATGATCATGATTAAGTTGAGGATTATTATGTTAGTTTTATTGAAGACATAGAGGCGAATTTAGAAATCCTCCAAATGCCAAACATTGTTTCTATCTTAACAAGACTTCGCCTCGTTCGGCATCCGCTGATAACACGGCTCAGTTTCTGCGTCAAACTTTCCGTCAAGCTTATCTCTTGACTATACGTTTAGTTGGAACAGACATACTCAAGATTATCTCAATTTTGATAGCTATGTCATTTTAATCAATTCAAACAACACACTTTTTAATTAACCTACTCCATATATTGAATTCTTTTCAATCATAATTTCATAACATAATTATTGAAAGTTGGATTTATTTGAAAACAAAAAGTGACATGAATTATCAAACGGATTTCAAAAGCCTTTGACACACTGTGTCGTTTTGTAAGCCTGGTTCGTTTTAATATTTCATTTTCTGCGGGCTTTTTTTTACTGCAAAGTTTGTTTTTTTCCATTATATGTTTGTATGTACTTTTTTCTTTCATTACGCGCACCAGAAGGAAAACTAGCCTCGTTGTGGATGGTTTACTCTTGAGGCAATTCTTATCTCGTTTCGTGACAGTTCTAGATAATACTTAGGAGAACCTTGGCAAAGAGGAATTCAACGCGAGATAGTAATTCCTAAATAGGAGAGAACCGCGGGCACAAAGAGACTGATACGTCTCGAGACATTGCACAATTTTATCCTCAACTAATGAGGAAACCTTAAGTCTCATGAGCTTCCACTACTTTTTAATTGACAATCACATCAGGGCAAGGTTTTTTATCTCTCGGCTGTATTCTTGAACACGAAATTTCTCATCGTTTTTAATGAAAACAACCTTTTTCCAGAAATAACATAATCTTGTAAAATGAAGTTATTATTTGATGAAAATTTGACTAAGATAAATTCAAAATAATTAATTAATAATTAATCTTACATACTTATGATTAAAATTTGAATGCTCAAATGTACGTAATTATTTGAAATTACACGACTAAGAAAATGTAATTAACAAAATTGCTTCTAAAATATACAATCATGAATTACTAGTTGGCCTAACAGAAAGTGAATGCACTATGTATATCGTCCCTTTTAGTACAAGCGACTAAACATTTTGGCAGATAGAACACCAATAGCACAAATTAATGTTATAACGACTTTGAGTCTTGCTTCGACAACTTAGTAAACGACAATTTGTCGTTTAATCGAAAGTCAAGTATTTCATTGATAGCATTATGTAGTGAAAACATTTTTGTTTTACATTAATAACAAAATGTAAAACGTGATATTTAGGTTATATTCAACAATTTTAGTTTGTACGTCAGAAATATTTTACGTTTACAAAAATATGCATAAAGAAATATAATCTTACGATAATTTCTGATCATTATTATACTTATAAATTATGGTGTAATGATCCATCAATTGGCAGTGCGATTCAACATGCATATGCTGACCAGAATCTGATCGATAATGCACATTTCGGCTAATCGCGTAAATCGACGACGGTCAAATAATTATAATATACGCCAGTTAATTATCGCCGTATGATTCATCTTGTTAAAATTGATTGTCGACTTAACTACTTGCAAAATCACACCATTGTGGAACAGCCCATCCATGGGGTATTATAATCTTTATTTCATTCAAACATTTACGTGAATAATGATTGTATGTTATGCAACAATTAACAGGCTGATATTTTTACAATTTTGCGTGTCGAGATTTTCGATAGCAAGAATCTACAATCCTGGAACAAATTTAGAGTCGAAAATTATAGTTTTACGCAAGTGTGATAGCGTAATTTCAAAAATGTATAATTTTTTATAGGTACTAGGAAGCTTCGTTCGCTCTGCTCACTGCGCCCCCTGCGCGCTACGCGCGCCAACCCCGCATATGAATAGCAAATTCTAATTTCCATTTTTTTCAAAAAAAAATTTGGTAATAATAATTAAATAAGATACACAAGGGGTTGGCAACTCATAACTCCCTGGAAAGAGTTACCAAGAGTTGCGAAGAGGTGTGAAGAGTTGTGAAGAGTTATAAAGATATTTGAAGAGTTTCAAAGAGTTCAATGAGTTTCAAAGAGTTACAAAGAGTTTCAAAGAGTTTCAAAGAGTAGAGTTATAAGGAGTTTCAATGAGAGTTCATAAATTTCGATAAGTTCTGATGCATTTTGATGTATTTTGATGATTTCGGATAAGTTTTATTAAAAAACTGCAAATAAAAAAAATCAGTTTCAAATTTTTGTTCCCACAAAAAACCGAATCAAGGGTCGCGCAAGCAACCCGACGAGGCAAGGTTAAACCGCCCGTCGGGATGCGCAGTGAGACAGAAATATAATATTTCTTCTATTAAATTATTATTAAATTTGTCTACTTCCAGCGAAGTGTATAATATATATTTATGCATAGACATACTGATCCTTATTGTCTAACGTGATTAAGTAAATTAAAAATTAAATGAGACCTTTTGTGTGTATCAAATTTTTTCGTAATTGGTGATGAAGCCAAAAATTTTTCTTAGATGAATATGGTTGAATTAAGAGAATAGTACGTTAGCTTCACTATAGTACGATAGTTTAAATATAGGATTTAATTTTATGAAGTTCTGAAGAAAACAATACGTTGCCTCTTTGGCAATGATTTCATTTCTTTTTGAGAAAATGATTTTATGTGTAGATTAGCAGAATAAAATCGTTTTTAGTAGTTTTGAGAAATTGAAATCACACATTCTGATACTAGTATTGAATATTGAATATTTGTATATTGTATATTGAATTTTTATTCCTTAAATATTGTTTTCTGTTTTCTTATTTTGTAAAATGACGTTTTACAAAATATTTTTTTCCTTCTATTTTTATTAAAAACAAACCATTTTCCTTTTTTTTCCTTTTTTTTATTATGGTTTTATTTTTTGAATATTATTTTTTTATATTCTTTTGAAGACGAATCCAATGATATATGATACGCGTATGTTTATGCTAATACGTATATATCTGTCATTACGATGAGTTTTCATCACCGTCATCATCAAATCATCATCATCATCATGACCAACGGATTCGTCTTTCCAAGACGAAGACAACGGTATATGATAACATATACATTTATGAAAATTGAATCCTAATTAGAAACAGCGGCTGCAGCGGCGAAACTTTTTTTTATAATAGGTAGAGTAGATTATTATTTTTATTAGGATGTCGCGCAATAAACAATTTTTGAATGTTTATTGCGAACGAGAAAATGTTTCAACAATCATATTCATGTTACAAGATTTAAGCACGCGCTTCGCGCAAGACTAATATTTATTTCAATTATCTGTATTAAAATCCTGATCACAATTTTTTAATGAGTCACATTTTAAAATAATTCATCGATATGGGATATCACGGAAAATCTCTAATTCTTCACCGGGCTTTCTCTGGGGACTGTTTTGGAACCTATGGGTTACCCCCGAAATAGAGTAGTAAGCAATCCATTGAGCCAATTGAATGCTGCTTGCTTTCGGGTTTTACAAACTCTAAAACGTGAAATCCAATTTCAGGGTGTCATTAATTTTTTGAACCCCATTAAAAATGATATCAGAAAATTGCAACAAGTTTTTTATTTGTATTTCAAATACTATCAAGCATTCATCAAAATGATTAGGAAAGTTCATGTGAGTCTACGCCGAACCATCAGTTGATTGTACAAACGGAATCGTTTCCGTTAAATAAATCTTTGATTATTTTCAATTAGAAACTTTGAATTAAGATTAATGACGGTGCACCGCGATCGTAACTGCTTTCAAATTAATTACAATTTTCACTGGCAACATTTTCAATATACTTCGCATGACTTTTCGGTTGCCCAATCTACCTAAGCCATTGAAACGAAATGATGATGAATGATGCAAACATTTTCATTCCCAATGAATTAAATTCGTACAGTAAAGATTGTTGGCGAGATGAAAGATATCAAACAAAATTTTAAAATAAAATAGAGAGAGAGATAAAAGGCTGTTAGGAAGAAGCTTGTAAAATGGGAACAAATGTTGGATTTTCCGAACGTAAAAATGATGTGATTTCAGTGCGTGGGGAGATAAGATCGGGATAAAAGCTTTGGGCGTCTACTTTTTGCTTGAGTGCACTTGCCAAGTCGAACATGTTGCACGTTAAGCAAAAACTGGCCCCATCTCAGAACGGAGATGTCCTGTACGTTTTCACACGCTCTTATGCAACTCAGCAGCTCGAGTAAAGTTTGAAGCTAATTCAAAGTTCTTAAGTGTCCTATATAATTTTGACAGCAAGTAAAAACAAATTTATAGAAATAGTTACGATGATCAGGAGAGAGGTTGCAGATTAGTCACTCGAAAATTATTTATCCATGAACGAATTAATACGAATTGGCTCGCAAACTTTACGATGAATCATGAACCTATAACAATAACACATCATCAACTTTGAGGTAAATAATACACGTTTAAGCAGCGTTCGCGCCAAGACTCGCGTGTAACTCAAAACGTTCAATTTGCTGTACGATCGAATTTTCGACGAAGCGGCGCATAGGTAATTATTGTCAACGCTATTCCGTCAGGAATAACGTGATGGAACGATGACGATGGTAATAATGTAACAGAATTCAATTTGCATTTTTACAAAGCGAAATTAATATTCATATCAAATAATCATTTGCCATAGAATTATAGTGTCGAACGGTTGAAAAATAATTGCGTTCGCGGCAAATTTCGTGAATTGGAGAAAATTTCAAAATGAATTCCATTTTATCAAGTCGACGTTAATTTATTTTATTCCATTGTTAAAAAAGGATTTGGATGCGATGTGGTTCAGATTCTGTCATCGTATCAGGGTGTATACAAATTAGCTTGCCATAACTTTTATTAACTCCACGCTAAAATACGTGCGAACTTTCGATTCACTATAAATCAAACTTTTTATCTGCACTAAGTTATGAAAGTTTAAAAAACGAATTTCTTCGTCAGAATCTTACGTTGATATTTGCCGATGGTGTCGTGAGAAAGTCACTGACATAAATTTGCGCATGACAGCTTGTAGCAAAAAAAAGTAACTGATCTTATTAATTCAACGAAAACGAAACATTTTTCGCAATGACAAATTCATCTCCGTAATTATTATTTATTTAATTTTGTTTATTTTGATGCATTCGCTGACTTGCATGTCATAAAAATTTCATTTGAATTATTCAACTACAGAGAAAACAAATTTTTTTTGTTTTTGGAGGCTATGGACAAAATCTGCGATAAAGTATACGATAACAACGGTAACCAGAAATATAAAAAAGCGCTCAGGACAGAGTAATCCCTCGCGTACTTTTTTCACAATAATAAATTTCTCTTAGGGTATATCTTACACGAAAAAAAAAAACAAAGCAAGATAGACGTTATTTTAAACTTTATAGTACTTAGTGACGATAATTTTTGGTCGCTCACTTCTTAATCTTTTTTAATTCCTGGCCTACGACGGGTATCGAAAATCGAAACCTATGAATTTCTAAGTTTGGATTAAAAAGACATTTCTTGCTCCAGTTTTATAACTTTGTGATTACTTTTCTTCAAAGCGGGCAATTCATTTGAACAGTCTCAAATTTTGATAGATTTATCGATGAAAAATTAGAGCTACTTACCCAGTGTAGGCGAAACGAGAGAAATCCTGAATCATCCTTAATGATAGTTTGCGTTCATCGTCAGTGTACTTGAGCGTGTCGTTGAGAGGGTGACCGAACACATATTCGATCTCGTCGGCATGCATCACCCCCATCCATTCTCCCCATAGATTGGAGCTGGTTCTCTGAAAGATGTAGAACAGTTGTATTTCTTTAAATTCAACAACGAGATGGCAAAAGATTTTACGACAAATGAACTTTGGCGCATCTTTAAATTTGTTTTCCATAATTGGCTTGTAAATTGTATTTTCTCAAATTTGATCAATTGTTTCTAATAAAATGAAAATTGATTTATTCGAGCACCGAAATACGACTCAATTGATTCTAAAATCGAATTTTAACTTCAAGTGATGAAACCTCGAATAATACCTTGTGTGCGATTGAAACACGGTATATAATTAATTTAAAGTCAAACAACAATCACTAATAAATTTGTGAACTGAGCACAGCACATAGAATACATTTATGTCTAATTGCTTTGCCGAGTTACTTGTAGGGTATCCGTTGAGAAAGCCCCACAGGTCATTTTCAGTTATGTCATCAGACTCATAGCGTGTCATTTTGAAAACTAATCATAAATTTCTGATGAGACCAATTTCGTGTTTTTTTTCGAGCTTCACCTTCTTTGTCTCTAGAGAAATTTTATTCACAAAGGTGTACTCATCCTGTCGTCTCCACTTTCATTCAACCGTGAAATGATTTTGTCGAAATTTAATAATCTGGATGACATTTTGGAGTTATCAAAATATACGATGATGAGAATGTCAAAAATTGTCATTTAACCAATTTCCTCGAGAGAAATTGCCTTTTGTCAGCGTTGGATTTGCACGAAACGACGCCATGTTGAAAACAAAGGTAATTCTACAGATTTCGAAGTATGCGAAACACATGTACGCGATGCTTGAACCAGCCACCTGCATCTTGAACTAAGACATTAACTGTCGGAAAATGTAAATGGAACTCTAATGTCTGTTTTGTATCCGAGCAGAGTAAAAGGATTTTGAAAGCTTTGTCTCTTCCCTTTTCGCTGCTCCACACATTCCATTTGAAGTTCACTGCAGTGTTCAAATACCAAAAACGTCATCTGCTCGACGGTGTCAATAACATCTTTTGTAACTTTGTCAGAACAACGCTAATGTTCGAAAGCGTCAACTTTTATTGCAGTGAATATTCTTTTCCTGTGTATACTGTGTATACAAATTTCCTTTTTTTTCTATGAAGTTACTAAAATGTTCGGATGATAAAATAAGTACAGAGGTAATGCAAAAGTTTAATTTTTTACTAAATATTCCAATTTTTATAAAACATCTTATACGAACAAAAAGGTATAAGATGTTTTATAAAGAATAATATTTCACGTAAAAAAGTGTCTCTACTCAACAGTATCTCCATCATCATAATTTCAACATAACAACAGAAAACTCTAAAACTGGTTCAACGTTGCACTCTTGCGTTATTTACCCTCCCAAAGACTGGGCCGGGCATTTTTTTCCTCAAAAAGTATTTCGTCAGTGCACATCTTACCATTATCTCTAAATGCTTCGCTACTTACGACAACGAAGAGTAAGATAATGCCGGCAGTTTTGTTTAATTTCGTATGAAAATGTATGCACTACTATTCATACTGTAATTTGTTATATCTTTGGGATTCGCGCTATTTCAATTAACTAATGACTTGCCGTTTCTCTTTCGCATTCTACTTACACTCACAGAAATAATCTTTCAAGTCAAAATTTTGTATGTCTTGAACGTTACTTATTAAGTGGTAAAAAATATTCACTTCAAAATGTTTTAAACTATTTAAAGGAAACTAAAATGTTGAATCCAGATTTTAAACATGTCGGCTGATGTAGAGTAAAAATCTTGACTCAAGATTTTGAAGTTTACATATCATCATTGATGCAGAACTGTAAAATATTATTATACTGATTTAATTGTTTCTATCCTCAAATTTTCATTATTTAAATGCTTACTTTACGCTAATACATTTTTTTATGAATTGATAGAAAAATACAAAACCAATTAGAACAATTGAGTGAATAAAAATACACGTCAAGATATTTCGAGTGCTTGTCTTTCATATTTCATTTTACGATGAGTAGGATTTAATCTTTATTTCATGCTCTAACTTCTTGACTCAAAATTGTAATGTCCAAAATTTGTATCTTTTTTGCTTTAGACGTAATTGTCTTGGAAAAATGTTAAAATGCTTGCCTCTAGATTTTTTGACTCAAATGATTTTTTCTGTGAGTGTAATTTTCAAAGATTATGAACGCGGTATTTGAGATATTCGCTATCTTCCGGCAGATTCAAGATCCTGACTTTTACGTCGAATAAATTATTCTTTTCATTTAATGTCATGTTCTTTATTTTTTAGTACAATGAGCATTATAATTTTCTACACTACATGCAATTCATTTTTGAAACTCTGCATTTTTCCTTAGAAAAATTAAATGCCGCTTTTAATTTGCGGTATTTAATTTCAATTAAAAAAAAAAAAAAAAAAAAACAGTCTGCAACATTTTCTTTTTACGATTTGATCAATTGCATGGAATAATTCAATAGTCGGAGCTATTCACTAGAATTTAAATTTTTATTGTCAGCAATTTCGATTAAGAATTAAATACTAACTTTTTTTAATTTTATTTCATCATCAACATTGAAAGCCGCGCATTATTCAAGTCGAAATTTGTACCAACACAACATTCTACCCTTTTTAGAATTATATACGTGCCATGCAACGCACATGTATTTCAACAGGTTGAATGTGGCCGCTCGTGTCGTTTGATGTTATGGATACAATAACTGTAAAAATTCTAGTCGAGCGTCCGAAAATGACCGGGCGATTGAAAAAAATTGCACACTCCAACCTGCGTGGAGTTTTTTTACATTTTTTTTGCCAAACTACGTCCGAAAATATCCTGTAAGTGAAAATGATATTACGAAAGTAAAGTTTGCGAAAAACACGATAAGGTAAGATTTCATGAAAATCGGACTTTACAAGTTTCATATGTAATACACGTTTTTCCAACAGAATTTCAGTATTACGAAACGCACAAAGAAACGTTTTTATATATCGAAACCCGCAGAAGATGTCAGCAGCCATTTGTCAACGTCGCGAGAAAACGGATACAACAAAAAAGCCATTGCCACTTCGGAAATACCGCGCATCATGAGCGAAAAAGGACCAAATATTAGACAGCTCGTGCTCCCCTTTGAAATCACAATTGTGCGCAACTTGCACGAAGTTTTGAAATCGATTTCCAGACGGCTTCATACGTTCGGAATTTTTGCCGACAGCCGCATTTATTGAATGCTTCATTGCTATTATACAGTCGGGCTAATCGAACTTTCTCAGTCACGAAGGATCCGTGAAAACTATAATTACGGCCCGTGCGATGGCGCTTGGTGCGAGAGCGTTCGACCAGGGGAGGGTGCGAATCAGAAAACTAATCGCAAAAGTTCTCACGATTCACACGACCAAGCAATCCACTTGCGACTAATTTCACCACTTCTAACATTTTATCTGGGGTTGATCGAGGTCGCGCTAATTTCTTCTATTCAACTTAATTTTTCAATCAGCCACTCTTCTCTATAGCGATGTGCAATTATAATCTTGAAGAAATGTTTGAAAGCCAAGAACTTTGTGAACAAAAATGTTGATTACCAAAAGCGTACTGTTGCTAATGTTGGTACATTTTTAGTACTGAATTATATTTTCATTTTCAAGTCTAATGATGCATCATTAAAAATTGTGAAAAAAAAGTTAAACGCAGAAAAAAAATGAAGCTAATGTAGCACAGAAACGCGCCGAACTGATTTATATAGAACGTGTGTCTATGTTTTTCTCGAGGAGAGAGGAAGGTCGCAGCTGTACCGAAATGGAACGAAATTCGTGCAAATTTAGAACAAATCTGTTAAATATAATTTACTTCCTAAGTTTCGAATCAAACTCGCACTATTTTTTTCTCAATTTACAGCAAGTAAACTCGACAGATCCATAAAATTTGCCATTAGTCAAACTTTTGCAATTATATTTTTTTTTTATCGACGGCGTTCGTTATTTATTCATACATTTTCATTTTCTCTTTGCAAAACCTGAATTGAATGTAAAGCAACAGCATTTTTTTGTTTCCATAACAGCGCTATGAATTTAAATTTCCTGCTCTGTAAAATTTCGTTCTCATTCAAACGATCATTTGAATTATTATTGAACCAAATGATTATTTATTATATGTCTTACATTTATGATCATATTATATTTTTAAAAATATAACATATTGATTAAAAAGGATCTACCATTGAGATGAATTTAAAACGTTCAAGCAAATATCAAATTCCATTGTCAAATTGTTTTGATAAAAATCAAATCCACCACTGGGATTGTTTGGCGCCAAACTTAAAACCCATTCACTGAAATTAATGTTATTTCACTCTGTAAAATAAAAGTACGTCCATTTGCTTTCATGTTTAAAATTTCAAAAATGCTTTTTGCCAGTCGCTAAAATTGTTTTACTTTTCGTACAGTGACGGAAAAAGATTTTTCAAGCTAGGAGAATAATAATAATTCTTGTTCTGCCATCAAAAACTCATGTAATTAAAAAAAATGTTCATCTGCAAAAATAAACATAAAAATCAATTAAATTGTATCACCACTTTAATTACCTTGAGTTCAAGAAACTCATAATTACTACGCGGTTCACAAAACGCTTGCATGCGGAAATCCCGTTATACACAAGATTGTTCCACAGGTATCACATCAAAAGGCACCCACATCATCTTTCGCCGAGTCATCAGACCACCCAGAAAGTTTGAGTATAAACATACTAAACTATGTGACGTACCAGCTTGTAACTTTGTTAGACGAACGTGAGCTCAAGAATAATACATTAAAATTCTGTAAATCTTCTCCCGTGCATGTGCTAATTTGTTCTAGAATTTAAGACAGGAGTCAAGAGCATGAAAATAGAAATTTAAAAACGTGATCCATTCCACAATTTAGTGTGTAAAAATAATAAAAAAACTAGACTAGCAATAAAACAAGAAGTTATAATGACGTTCTAGTTCACGCCTGACTTAATCAAATTTATATCACTGATTTTGTTCAACTTTCTTTTACAGTTTGACGAAACAAGGACAAAAATGTAAACCACATTACCGAACTTCCCTCTACGCTGATAACTTCGGCATAAATCATGTACAGTATTTATTTTGCACAGGTTTATTGAACCGAAAGAATACAGGACGTCACGAGTCCCGATAATAGAGCGATCGTCTTTTGGCGGCGGATCTAGTGTGCGTCGGATATTTGCTCGTGATATGCCCAGCCGACACAAAACGTTAACCCAAGTTTCATAGTGTAATACATTACATAAGTTTCACGTGCTCTTGATATATTTCGTGTTTTGGCTTACTAAACTAGAGCGAAAACAGGACGAAAGTCTAGTTATATTGATCATGTTTCCAAAACGCGCTTTAAAGTACCGTTTTCTCAACACTTTGTGCAACCGAAATATTTAACATGAAAGCTTCTTCTTAACCCGTCGAGAAAACTTTTACATTGTTGCTCGTAAATTGAATTAAAATTGTTGAAAAAATCATTTCACCGGGAACGTTCCAAACTTAAAACGTTTTTTAATGACAAACTCAACTTAAATTAGAGAATCTAAACTTTTGTTTCCATCATTAGAAAAAATATTAATATTTGTAAAAAAAAATGTATTAAAGTGCATTTAACACGGGTTCTTTTCAAAGCCATTAAAAATATCACAGAAAATGATGTTTACTACATAAAACATTGACGTCCAGAGAGAAACCTCTGATCACGTCAATTCATTATTTTGTGAAAGCAAAGCCACCATATGTATTTTATCGCTCTACTTTTCAAAGCGCACTTGTTTCATTTGTGAAAGTTGAGATTTTTTTTATGTTCAACAATCACAAACTTTCACATATAGTTCGGGGTAATCCCACAATGCCCAAGAGTTCCCAAGGTTCTTATGAAGATACCTATCAACTTCCTCGGCATAGTGAACCTTAACGTTCCAACCGAAGTTTGAAAGTTGTTACGATAAATATAAAAAGTGACCATCGGTTGCATGTGCACGTGTGATCCTTCCCCGAATTCATTAGACGCTCCATTGAAATGGGAATTTCAATTTGATAAACTTTGATACAATTTTATGAATGAAAAATCACTGAAAGAACAATCCTGTCATGTTTTAATGTTCTCATTTACTTATCTCAAGTCGATGTAAATAATTCTTACAGTCCGCGTATTATATAAGCAATTATAATTGATGGAAAACGAATTATCGGTAAAAACAATTAATCCTCCCGGGATTTACCTATATCTCAAGAGAATAAAGCAACGGCGAGTTTTTGCTCTGTCGATGGTTCGAATGAACAATAACATTCTAACAATTGGATGCAAACAAAACAAGTCGATACTGCACCTTAACTATGAAATTGAGTTTGTGTAAAATTCGCAACAGTTGTTTAAAATTTGCAACCGATTTCACGTGAAAATAGACATGGCTGTCTTATAATTCGTAATTGTTCAATCTTGAACGGTCGTAGGAAATGAAATTAGAGCCCTCTGGCCATTGATCTCATCTCATTAAGTACAATTTGTAGCGTAACGCTTGAACGTGCAAGAGAAGTCACGTTTGCGAAATCAACTTTGAGCAAAATTTGTTTCGCAGCATTACACGATCTCGATGATTTACCGTACTGTTAACGGCGAAAACGTTTATTAAAACAACTACTGCCGTTTAAACTGCGAGTTTTCACGTCATTTGCACTCATCTCGTTCAATTTCGTTGCACTTGTAATTTACAGTGTCTCGTTGGTCGGAATATGCATTGCATTAAACGACGGTTCCCCAGAAACTAAAATAGATAACTAGAGTACAATTTCTTCGTCGAGAGACGCTGCGCCAAGGCTACGCAGGGTCAATCCGAGAGCTTATTAAACTGCCGAGGTCAAGATTAGAACTGGCAAAAGCACTTCCACTAAATCCACATTCCTCTCTAAGATGAGAAAAATTATATACCCACTTTTATTTCAATTGCGAGAAAATTACAAAAATACTCCAAACAAAAAACTACGACGAAAATAATTTTCTATAATTAAATTTTGAAAATCACAGTAGATTTCATTTTTTATCAACATATTTTTTTTGTAAATAAATAAATATATTCTGTCTGTACATTTTTTTCCTCAAGATTATTTCAAAGTAAAGAAAAATCAGCAATGTACCTTTCTTGAAATGTTCATTTGAACATGCTTTGTGTTTCATAAAAAAAATTTGTTCGATAAGTCGTGTACCTGAGAATACGCAAAGAACGATAATTATTTTTTCACATTGATAAACATTCAAAAGAGCATACGGCTTTCGTAAAAGTAATACTCTTACTTCTAGGCAAGCTCGCATGGAAATTGCGCTATTAGGAATTATAAAACTGTACGACTCTCGACGCAATTGCGGCGTTCTCCAGTGAATAATTAGGATTAAAGAGGCTTCAAGACAAGTGGCGCGTAGTATGAAAACTCCATCTTTGTTTCCAACTTCTTTTACAATAAATTCGAAATGGAGAAACCAAGCTCCAGAGGTTCTCGACAAGTTTCGGACAATTTTGTGTCTCGTATGGAGTTTCACTTAATGTCAAAGTGCTCCCGACTCCTCTGAGACCGTCAGAATCGATTAGCCGGCGCTGAAAGACGCCTCCTTTTTCCTCCTCTTTATTTTTTGAATAATTTAGGCCGAAATATCCTACTAGTTACCACGATCGAATTTCACGATTAACTTAATATTTATAGAGACAATTCTAATTTGTAGCGCAACTTGTTAATTATAGTCGAACCTGGCGGAAATTCTTAAATCAGCAATTAAGTTTGGATCGCGAAATAATAAAGAACCGATGTACAACGTTATCGTCATGAATTGTGGCGATTCCGTGCTTTTATTATTACAATTTCATTCGCTATCTGAAGTACAACCAAATTCGGCCAATTAATAGTTCAAATTCACAACTTGATGACACACCTTGCAAGATATTCATTGTGCCACTGTCGACAACCGACTTGAGCGGGAGCGTTATTAAAGCAAATGGCGATGGCGAACTTTTCTAATTTCCAAACTCCGGAAAACAAAACTCTGGTTGAAATTCAGAGTGTGATCAGTGCAAAACGGTTTTGCGTTCATTACAGTCTAGTAAGTCAAAGTTTAATTATTGCGACACCAAGGAGATATAAAAAGGGATCAAACAATTTCTTTTGTTTACAATGGCAAAGTAAAGAAAACGAGATTCGAGAGAGGAATCTTTGAATTTTTACATAATGCAGTTTCTCTCTGATCGAACGGTCAATTATTTCGCCTGTACCTGTCATTAACGAAGCCAAGAACATCAAAATTCTACAGAGTAGCTCCTCCGGAATATTTTTTCTCCCGTTTGACTTTGGGTCGAACCTTTTCAACTTGCTTGATACAAATTGAACCGCTTGATGGCACAGTCGCTTTCGTATCGATTAAAAGCAAACGTCTCTGAGTCATCAAGAATTTCATGAATGACTCATGAAGACGTCTCTATTATTCTGATTTTCTTAAGCAGGATGTCTTATCTCCTCTTGTCTTGTCTCCGTGCTTTTAGAACTACTAAAAAATTAAATCAATATACAGCTTTGAGATTTTCTTGCAATACGATTATTCTTATTTTCCAAGTCGATTAATACTTATTTAGGTTGGAAAACGCGCTTTCTCTTGTGTTAAAGCTGGTTTGTTCGAAAACGGTAATAATCGTCGAAGATGTTAGGTGCGCATCTATATAGTAAAACACTCAAATTGAGAGTTAATAGTGGAACGGCGTTAGCAGGATGCAGCCTGACTGTGGAATTTATGTGCGCACATACACGTGCAACACGTAACACGTGATTCCCTTCGTGGCAATATTAAGATTGAAGTTGGGGGTGTTTGAGTAACGACATCCTTCTTACCGGTATTGCGCCTTCGCCTCATCTTCCTTCCTCTGATAAATTGCCACCTTCGCTAATTACTTGGGCCAGCCCAAGTTCGCTCCAAGGGACAGGACGTTCGTTTTAACGCCTCTCATTAGAACTTCGCACCCGAAAGGTCCCCCGAACAATTGTTTTAATCTCGCGCTTGTTGTGAATATTTCGATGGTCCACAGGACTAGAAATGACATCCTCGAGTAGCTCGTGGCATCTTTCCAAAAGCCCGCACCGATGCAAATTGCTATCGCAACTCTCGAGGCTTTGATGCTCTCACAAAAGCACAACTGCATACGTCTTGCGAATCATAAGAGCTGCAATGACCGAACAACCGCCACTCCAGTTTCCTCTCTCTCTATGTTTTCAATAAAACAGTCTCCCTATGAATAAATCTAATGGTTTGGCTCGGCAATATTGTCCAAGTTTCTATCATTCTAATTGGCAGACGCTCAATTCATACACGACGATGTATAACTTTTAAACAAAAAGGCTGTCGTGCAATCACTCATATTGTCAACGTATCGTTAGTTGAGCTTCATTTCCAATTCCCTTTAAAAATTAAATTTATTTATTATTCAAAACTTTATGTTTATAAGTTATTATTAAATTTTTTTTGTGCAGAGAGATGAATTTTGTATAAAAATATAGGCGAGATACAGGGTGTAACTAAAGTATATGATGACACAATATGTATTAATACTATGATAAATTTTAAACAAAATTAATAAAATAAAATAAAACTTTAGTTTCAAATGAATTTCAGAGTTGTCAATTCGTTTGACATGTTGCGAATTTTTTCCTACCTTCCGACAATTTATTTGACCTGAAATTTCGTATGCGTGTTGGGGATGATTTGTTCTAATTACAAAATAATTTGCAGCACTGCGAAATTGATTCGAAGCACTAAACTTTTAACGCACAGGGCAACGTCTCCCAAAGATGCATTTCTAATTTTTTTTCAACAGTTCTAAGAAACTTCACATAAAAAAAATTAGTGCTGCTTAATTGATTCGCTTCTGCTATTGTCATTTTGTTTACAATTGTAAACAAAATTATTAATTAATGATAAATTTATCATAGTATTAATACATGCAGCGCCATCATACACTTAAAATATTCAATTTATAAAATTCGTATGCATATATTATAATCGCAAAAAGGTCATGTAAATAATTTTCTTTTCAATACAAATAAGACTGAAAAATAAAAATAAATCAGAAATGTTGTTTGGTATTGCAAAATAAACAAAGTACAAGGTACAACATGTGTTTCTTTCTTTCTTTTTTTTTTTTTTTTTTTTTTTGAAAAATAAGAAATGTTTATATTCCAATAATAAAGTAAAAACAAAAAGCAAAGAAAATAATTTCCCCGGTGAGACAAAAAATGTTGAACCATCCAGAAGGGTGGGTGTCTACAAATGTCATCGTATTTCATAATTGCACGTCACGTGGAGGCGCTACGCGGATCATTAGTATGCGAATCTTGCGCGTACAACGCGTTATTAATAATGCAAACTGCTCTCTGTGAAAGAGAACCGGTTGCTCTATTCAAACTTTAATTGCACGTAGTTCCGATTAACCAAGATTTATATAATTCGCGCGGCCTCGTAAATTGATTTTTCTGCAGCGTGACAAACGCGCGCGTTCGCGACACCATCGGCACGGACTTTAAATAACGAGCGCGCGTCAATGAAAAGCGTGAAATATTCGCTCCAATACTAATCGAACACCAATTTCTTTTTCATAGAATGCTTAAAAGATTTACTTTTTTTTCAAACAAAAACAAATTTTATTAATTTATTTTAAAGATTAATCAACAAGAAATTGATTTTTTAGCAAAATTATCTATTAATTTATTATTTCATTATTCATCTTGTCAAATGTTGCTTTTGTAAACGACATTAACGATTTTGTTACAGTACTTAATGAAGAGAACGTTCATTCAAGTTCATTGTTAGCAACTGTGACTTATCTCACGGAACGATTGAATACGGTTTAAGTAATATCTGATGGTTAATTTTACGCTCAATTTACGACGATGAATTATATATTTAACGGTCCAGATGAAAGTGTGCGTGTGTGCTTTATTGTTGATATCGTTTCACGACAACTTTTATGATGAAATCGTTAAAGATGCCGGGAAACAATATTTATGGTCATTTTACGATTTGATTTCACTGAGTGAAAATGTATATATATAAAATTTCATCCAAATATATAGAATTCATTAATAAAAGTTTTATGTTTAAACAAATACTTTTTTCAATCAGCCAGTTTAGTTCATTATTTAAGTAGTTGGCAAATACATCATGTAAATTATTACTTCTGTTACGGATATTCATCCAATCGCTTCATGTAAACTGTTTTATTATGAAAATTTCGAAACATGAACCTGTGAATGGTATGAAAATAATAGCTCGATTGTTTATAAGAAACTTAGAAGTGAAATTTTGAGTAGTTGCACAAATTTAACACGAAATATTTGTCATAATCGGGATATATAATGAATACCCTCACGGAAAAAAAATATATTTTAAAAATATAAAAAAATATTTTTTTCTATATAAAAATTTATTGCGGCAATATGGAGTATATTTTTATATATTTTTTTTATAAATTTCATTATATAAATTTATGAATTATAAAATAAAATATATTATTTATATAAAAAATTTATAAAAAGCGGCAATAAAGACTATAAAATAAAATATATTTTCAATCGTGAGGGTAGACTTTCAACAAAATAACATTGTTACAAGAAATTTATTTATAATAACTTTGTTTGCAAAATTATAAGACCAATATTTTATTACTGTTTGAATATTTATAAGCTTTCGAGAGATTGATGAATTATTTGAAATTTAACCGAACATTAATTAATTTTAATAAATTTAAATTTATTTGCAATTGGAATTGGGAACAGTTCTAAAGTTTTACCTGTGTAAAGAAATAATAGTAAACTTTCATTCCACGATCAGCGAAGACTTGAGCGAATTCCACAGAGGGACAGATGAAAAAATAGTCTCCCACTATATCTGCTACCATGGATTGGTACATAAATGGATCAGTGGGGTTGTCCCAGTTGGTGTACTGCAACAAATAAAAATAAGTGCATTAGATAAAAATGTATAACAGAATTTTAAACTAGTAAACGTTCATTATAATTATGATATGACAGACTGTTCTGCCCAAGTAAAAATTCGGCCAGTTTTTGCCTAGAGCAAAATAGAAAATGGCCAGATTTAAGCCAGTGCGACTGGCCCATGAAAATTTGGCCAGTTAC
>JAPYZS010000198.1:0-108787 GCA_030522925.1 Trissolcus japonicus | reverse complement strand
GATATAAATCGACCTGTGAAAAGAAAGTTGAAAGACACACAAATTTATTTAAGAATTTGAATGAGTAAAATTTTGTGCAGTCTGCACCACTTTCGTCCTGGCCTGCAACCCATCTTGGTTGGACATAACTTGCAAATGTATATGACGAGCCATATAGCCATACTCGGGATAAAGATAACAAACATATGCGAACTGTACCTTAGACACGTTGACTAGATTCACGTCATCGTTCTCGTGCAACCCCATCGTGTTTCTTTTTCAGCCACGCTCTGCTTCCTGAAATAGTACTTTCACAGCTTTAAATATAAATGCGCAAAGAAAATTTCACAATTTCGCTCTCTCTCTCTCACTCACTCGGAAGGTGATTGTTTTTTTGTTTGCTATTGCATTTGGACGGAAATGATGATTTTAAGTGATGTTAAACTTTGCGTCGCGTAGAATTATAAATTAGTTTGCTGTCTTTTGGGACTGTGATACAAATCATTGTTTTGAATTCAAATATTATCCCATGTGATCTCTCAAGATTGCGCCAATCTTAACATTCGACTGCGATATTTTTTCGTTAACAAGACCGCCGCACACTCTTGTTACGTTTAGTGGTCTCGTTCAGTAGTAAAATGTCAATTTTTCGAATAAACGCCGCGATAGAGGATTCTTTTTTATTTGCGAAACGAGCGATATGACAATGCGGCGCGTTAAAAACGTTCAGTTTCATGCATACGGACGCGAATTATTGCGGCGTGAGCCCGCGCGCGCGATGGGACAATATTGTGGCGACGAATCGAGGGTGAAAATGAGGGGCCTGAAAAAGGCCAACGAAATCAAATTGAACAATGTGTGCCCGGTGGCAATTTCACGCGACAAGTCTCGTCATCAGCATATCAATGGACCTGAAAGGATTATCTGGATATACTTGGTGGATATTCTGTGGCTGTGACGCTCAAGCAGATAGGGTTGCGTTTCTGTTACAATCTACTCATCTTGCGGGGCTCATACATCCTCTATTCACGCTGTAATAATGTAAACTCAATGCCGTTATTGAATCAGATTGCGTGAATTTCATCAAGTGTTTCAAGATAACACATTACTTAATCGCTTATTTATTTTTATTTATACTCGCTCGTCCGTTCCATCCTCTGATGAGCGGTCTTTTCATTTTACTTTTTTTTTAATAAAAAAAAACTGTCTATCTGATCTAATCATTATTTTTTTTTTGTTTCAGATCTTTTGCTGGTTCCAGAAAACTTGTAAGTTGATAAAATTTACTTTTTGAAATGTTGTTTTCTCTTTGATTAATTTTGCAAAATTAATAATATTTATGAGGAGGGCCATTTTGATACCAGATGATTTTAGAGAGAAAATGGTTTTAAAAAGCGCGGGTATAATTTATTTGTTCTGTCAAAATTATACATAAGTTTATTTTGATTCGAGAAGGTCAATTGAAAGAATAGAGAAAATGATGACCGTCGCATCGCCACGCGAGTGCATAGAAAATGGCAAAAGCTTTCTTCTTGTAGACGAGTGATGCAGCTAATTTCGACTGTTTGCTTAACAAGCATTTAAAGTTTGTTTTGGCGGTTGCCACGTATCTTTTAGACAGTTGATCTGTGATTCGACAAAACGAAATTAATGTTCAACTATTATATTAAGATGATGAACTTGACAAATCACTGATGACACTTTCATAAATAATAACAACAATTTAGCACTCAGCCGCGTTCGCGGGATTATGACAGTTTAACAAATGGGCGACATCATTTTCGCATCAAATGAGATTTTCATCATCCTTGGTTATACTTTCTTTTCACTCTTTTTTTCCGCCACGAATTTATCAAAATCAAATTTCTCTTATAAATTAAATGTTCTTCCTTTTTGAAAACTTTGCGCGATACGAAAATGAACACTTTTTGCATCATAAAACAAAACAAAAATTGCGCGCCTACCACAAATTTTAACATAATGGCCGCAGCGCGTACAAGGAAACGAGTCTCAGTATCGTCAATCCTGACACGTTAAAGTCGTAAAGCTATCAGGCACGTGATGAATGAAAAAAAAAGAAAAAAAAATTGGAGCCTAATTCGAGATGTTTATCCAAACGCCCGCGCAGTGACGTAGTCTCTTAATTCAAACCCGCGCTGTTGTTCTAACTTAGCAAGGGCCAAATTTATTGAAATAGTGATAGCATTCAGGAGCTAGAAGAATTATTATCCATGTGCTCGCTTATCTTCAAACAGTGAAAAAATTAATTTATGTATTATGCATTCCGGTATAAATATATAACACAAAAGATAAAAGCACGAGCTTTAAAAGTTAATTTATTTTTCTTTTAATTTAATTAAATTAACGAGAAATTTATATTTTTTTTATTCCAAAAAATGTTACCCTTTCAGATATGTCTATAAATGGAATATAATGCCGGTGCGAATCCAATGAGAAAAACTTTCCGAACCCCTAACAAAGCTTCCTTGAATAATATTTTGATAGCCGTACATTTTTGTCGGTCGCCCAATTCATACTCCCCCACACCTCTCCAACAGACCATCATACTTTTCGCACTTTTTCTGCTCTTTTCCCAATACAAATTTTATTATTATGAGTTCAATGAAAAAGAAAAAAAGTTGAAAATTATATCATAAAATTATCCATAAAGTTAATTGAAACTTGAACTTCCGGTCAAATTCTTTCCGTCACATTTTTAAAATTAGTCCGACTAAAATCGAGTTTTTCCCATCACGTAATCTTATCCGATATCATGTATCAGCTTCTTGTTAGAATTTTCATTATACAATTCTGTCAATCAAATTGTTGTTTGTGTTGTTCATGAAAGAGAATACTTATAATGTTATATTGAATACACATGTAAGTGAGTATTTTCCAGTCTCATTGAGATTACACGCGGCCGCACATGACGATGACGTTCTAGAAGATTGATGCGTCGTGTTTACTGCACTCATCTAGAGCATCTTTTGACACATCTTTGACTGCTCATGAATAGCACGGTTATTTTCGAATGCAACTTCCATCAAGTGCAAATTCACATCGAATCATGTTACCCAAACTTTCTTGCATTTTTTTAACACAAATTTCATCATAAACATATAACATCGGGTTTTTTCAAAGATAAGGATTATATATGGCCCTGACGAGATTGGCCATGCTCAATCTCTTAAGGAATGACTCATATCTTGGTCAAATCTTTAACTAAAAAAAAATAGTACTAATTAGTCATTAGTATTAATTAGTACTAATTAGTAAATGATTTTTTTTAATAATTATTTCAAATTTTGTATAACAGTTGATTACAGAGTTTGTGTTTAGCCACAAAACCAGTCTCTTTAGGGTTAGTCGCGATGAAGAAACTGCCGGTTATTCCTGGTTGAACAAACACTGGAATGGGTCGCGTGCGCCACCCACATATTTATAGACTTTATCTGTCTTTGACCGAAAGTCACAGCTTTCCAGTCGCGCCTTCCTTCGTTACACATAGAGCAGCGGAGAAGGCGAATACCCGCACGCGAGTAAAATTAACGTATCAAGCCAGTCGCGAGAAATGACAAGCGACAACCATATAATTAGACAAATCATGTTGCACAATTGATGGTCCTGTAAATCGTTGGAAACATTAGCGAAAATCGTCTGGGTGAAAGTTTAGATACATTTATTATGTGTGTATCAAACATATACTTAATATTTCTACACAAAGTTATTAAAGAAAAAAAAAAATGTTGTGGTCAATTGTTCAATTCGTATTTTATATTGAAAAGTAGATATTTTATAATTTGACAAATCAAACTGAAACTAACCACTTGTTATTCAGCACCTGATATAGATTTAGACCAATCAAATAAAGCGAACAAATGTGTTGAAAGTCACGTCAGAATATTAAAACCAATCACAGAACAAGATTACCCAATCATTTTTTGTCCAACACTAGAACAACAATTTTTTTAAACGCTTTTATTTTTTAATCGCTCATCTTCGTATAATTTTCCTTTCACTTTCATTTCTATTCTTTCGAGTGAAATTTCACAAATTTTCATGTCACACGTTGATAGTGACAACGTTAAGGTTTGTGAACAGCAAAATAGGATTCGGAGGTGTGAATGAATGCGTCTTACAGTTGCAACTCGAAACAGCCAATTGGGTTGGTGTGCGTGTGTTATTTTTACAATTCTACCAAAAGTTTTCTTTGCCTTTATCTTTTTTCCCGTTACACATTTCTATATCCCATTTGATTGCTGTCACTTTGCTCGGCTCGCGTGGTTCTCTATCGGGCGAATAGTACGAGTGTTGTTTTTATTGGCGGGGAGAGTTGCAATGGCACTGGGGTGTTGTTACACCCCCCCCCCCCTCGGTTTTCCCCTTTCTTCGCGGTCTACATAGCTGAATTGGCGCGTTGCAACCGGGATAGGTGAAGTTAGAAGAGGAGCTCTCGGATGAGGGGTTGACAATGCTGTATAGTCACCCAATGTTATTGCAGCGTGAGTTCGTTCTCCCATCCCTTCGTGCCTCGTATATATAGAGATAAAACCCTCTGTCTTTGCCGGGCCAACGCTCGTTCCAACCGTCGCCTCTCGCTCTTCGCTGTATATATTTTCGATGAGGATCCGTGAATTTCGTCGCCCGCTAAGGAAAACATCCCATTCTCCTATTTCATTTCTATCTCGCGTCCGTCCTCCTTCAACTCTGCCACCCACTCTTCTCATAAAGTTTCATTATTGCCTTTTCGGATTCGCCTCCGACGTACAACATCCTAACTTTCTATACAATTCCCTCTATAACAATTGTCCCTACTGCTCTCTCAAAGTAGATTATTTTGCTCAGCTTATAATTTTGTGTAACGAAAATTATCGTTTTTATACAATCGTAGACAGGTATTTTGAAATACAGATATCTCATTTAGATACGCTCCAGAAAACGCTTTTTTTTTGTTACAAATGATCTTTTAATTTGCAACACAAATTAATGATAACATCGTCGATTGAATTATATGATAAATTATTGATAAAATTAGTATACGAGCATGAAAATAATATTGTATAATATTTCATTAATAGATATGCGAATGCAAAAGTGAATTAATTGGCCATTAATCAATGGTACATGGAATGAAATCTGATTTTATTATACTTTTTTTGTAACATAAAAAATGTTATTAAGTGATTTACTGTAGTTGCTTAACAATCCGTGATAAGTAGGATACATTTATTTTTAATGTGACATGTGATACGTGTACAGAATAGTAATTTTGAACAATTCGACAAATGTGTGCATTTTATAAATGTATACCTATATATATAAGATGTGCCAAGTAGAATCTCAGTTACTGTGCCTTCTTTTAGAGTTTCATCAATCTTTGCATGAGGTAAGATAAAATACTGAATTACCTGTCTTATTTTATGAATTGCGCAGAATCTGCGCATCAAACTATAAATTATATTTAAAAAATTGTTACATTCCTATATAAGAATTAAAATGAGATATAAAATCATTAATAATTTCACATTTCAGACAAATCACAAAGATGAATCGACTGTTTCAATTGCTTGTTTTCATTCTCGCACTCTCTTTCGTATGTTCTGATGCTGATTTTAATTCGACCACTTTGGATGAAAAGTCCGAAAATGTTTCCACCACTGAAAAGTCGCTATCCGACGACAGTTGGGCGAATTTCAAATATGAAAGTTTCAGTTGCTTTAAATTTTATTTAATCTTAAACGTGTTTTTTAAACGCGTTTGGTCTGCCAAACAAAATGACACTCGAATTGATGATATTACAACGAAATTTTATCTCAATCAAAATGAAACGGACAGAGTGGAACTGAAACTCGGCGAGCAAAATCGATTTGCCGAGTTCGATGTCACACGTCCGACAGTTTTAATTGTGCATGGATTTTTTGCGAATTCTTACGAAAGGTGGGTTCACCATATGGCCAATGCTTTCAACAAAAGGGTGAGTTTATATATATTCGAATACATTTCAACATTCCAAATGTTTTAATATAAAATCAATTTACTGGCGAATTTTCAAATCGGTTATTATTTTTTGTTTCTTAATTTCTATTTTTTAGGAACACATGAACGTTATTGCTGTTGATTGGGAGCAAGCAGCCAACGACATTTTGTATCTTCCCTCAGCTGTAAATTCAAGAAAAACCGCTCTTGATATCGATAGGTATACATATAATTATTTGTTAATTATTAGAATTATTAAAATAAATACGATTTACGAATATTGAAATATTTTTTTTGTACCTTCAGTTTTATAGAAGAAATAGTTAAAGTGAAAAAATCAAATGGCTCCGTCCCAGAGGAACATTGGAAACCACTGTACTGTGTTGGTCATAGTCTAGGTGCCCATGTTTGTGGCATGGCTGCGCGAATAATAAACTCAAACCCGAATATTCCACAGACTTTTAAAGTTCAAAGAATTACCGGACTGGATCCTGCGAATCCTTGTTTCCACAACAACTCAACGGCACTAATGCTGGACAAGTCTCATGCACCTTTCGTCGACGTGATCCACACAAATGTTAAACTGAACGAACATTTTGGTCTTGGACTAGTTCAACCTATTGGTATGTTTAAAATGTTCTTTAATTTATTTTAAATAAAAAAAATTGGTTAATCTAAAAAATCCATAATTGCAATATTTTATAAAAACGTTGTAAATTTTTGTTTGAAGGTCACATGGACTTCTATCCGAATGGAGGACACTTGCAAAATGGCTGCGATCTTACTTTAAGTCTTGAACAGGAATCAATTTTCAAAAAGATGATGAATCTCGTAAAATTTCCCTATTTAAGTATGGCAAAAACGAATGATTGTTTAATTTGGTAACTAATAGTTGAGTAATGATGAACAGTTTAATTTATTTGTTCCTTTTTTTTTTGGTATTTTTTAGGATTTAGAAAATGGTTTTGTAGTCACGGTCAAGGTCACCAGTATTTTACCGAATCGCTCATGATGGAGGATAAATATTTTTCCGCTCGAGTTTGGAATGGATCCATAGCGCAGGCACAGGATTTCATATGGAAAGAAAAATGCAACCCTTCAGTTGATGACAATTGCGTTGAGATGGGCTACAATGCAATCAATTATACAACGAGAGGACAGTTTTTCACAGTCACGTCACGCCAGATGCCTTTTTCTGGTAAGACATAACACTGTTTTATCGTTTAAAATTTCGTAAGTCGTTAAATAATAATCAATTAACTTATTTGTTTTTTAGAACCAAATGAAGAGGATAAGAAATTAGTCAGCAAATCGTTACAGGATCTGAAAATTGATAATTTATTTGATGAAAACAAATTATCGGTGGAAAATGCTTGATTTTTCTCAATTCAATCGTTTTATGTGTTTTTGTTAGAATAAATTATTTAATGTTTCTTTTACTTGATGTTATTTCTAATTAAACTACTGAAACCTACCAATGAGGGCAGCACCAAGTAGACCTCAAGAGCCTCAAGAATGTCCTTCAACCTTCAACCCAGATTTTTTATTTTCCTTGACAATTTAATGATGTTAATAATTTAAACGCCGGATTATAATTTTTTAAATTGATTTATGATAATTTTTTTTGTTAATAAATATCATAATCAATTTGTTTTCTTCTTGTAGGTTCGTCCTTTTCTTTCATGTACTTTCGTAATGAGTTAGAAAAGGACAGATAATCATTTTTGTACGACGTACAACGTGACATTTGTCACTAGTCGAACTCCAAGGCTGCCACGAGAGGGAATCAAAAACTAGTTACAATCGCGTTTCCAATTCGACTGTTTCACAAGTTCGCTTGGAATCAAAACCTGTCATTATCGAAATATTGGTGTCGTGTGTGTATTGTGAATTCGTGAGAGGTGTGGTGAACTGTTGTGTCAAACTCACGATCGGCACAGTGCTTTTTTTTAAATAAAGTAATAGTAAGTCGCTAATTTCACAAACAAAATAAGATGTCGATCGGGTATCCTACCGCGTGCGTCATCGACGTCGGCACAGGGTAAGTACAATTTCTTTACATTCACATGGAAAATAAATATCGGATTGATGACTAACCGCTTTGATTTTCTCATTGTTTCACAAGACAATAGTTCAATCTTTTTGAACTAATATGATGTGGCGTATCAATTGTGCAATGGAGCAATCTATAATTTTTATTAAAAGAGAAATTAATACATAGTTGTTACGAAAACTGACCAAGTCAGATTTGAGGTTGGATTGTATTTTGTTCAGATCCCATGAAAATGGAGTTCATTTTGTGAAAAAAAAAAATTTGTTTTCAAAAATATTAATTTTTTCTCTATTACTCTTAGAAATAGGCAAAAATATTATCTTCACTTACAGTTTATCACTCTGATTTAAATAATGAATCACTCTTAATTATAGTTTTTCATTTCAAATCTTTAAAATTGGTTTATTAATAAATAAAATTAATAAATAAAATTGTTATCTTCCATTTTAAAGTTGTCTTGCCCACGTCATACCATACGTTAAAAGTAATGTTTTTTGGTCTCAACTTCATACATCCTGTGTATTTTTTAGGTATACAAAATTGGGATTTGCTGCAAACAGAGAACCTCAGCTTGTCATACCATCTGCTATAGCTGTTAAAGAGACGGCGAAAGTTGGAGATAATTCTTCTATGAGAATTACAAAAGGCGTTGAAGATCTTGATTTTTTTATAGGCGATGAAGCATTTGAAGCTACCGGTTACGCTGTCAAAGTGCGTTTTATTTTCAAAATTAAGACAATCAATATCATTTATTCATATCAAAGTTTGAATAAATGAATAATAATGCTTAAACATTGTAATAATTGCAGTATCCTGTCAGACATGGTATTGTCGAGGACTGGAACTTGATGGAACGGTTCCTTCAGCAATGCATCTTCAAATATCTGAGAGTCGAGCCAGAAGATCATTATTTCTTGCTGACCGAGCCACCTCTAAATACTCCCGAAAATAGGGAATATACAGCAGAAATTATGTTCGAATCATTCAACGTCTCTGGACTTTATATAGCAGTTCAAGCAGTTCTCGCTCTTGCAGCATCTTGGATCGCCAAAAGTATCGAAGACCGTAATCTTACTGGAGTTGTAGTAGACAGCGGAGACGGTGTTACTCATGTTATTCCAGTGGTATGAACAATTCTGAATTTCACCTAAGGGGAAAACTATGTGTAATTGCCTGAAATTTTCAGTATTAATTTTTTTTGGTGGAAATAACAAGTTAATTCCAATATTTTTTATGGTTACAAAGGATATCTCAGTTAATAAAAATTGTTCTTATGATATGCTGAACAAAAAATGTTGGGCTATAAAAATTTAATGCAGTTAGTTATACGTATTTTTTCTTTAAAAAAACTTAAACTTGATTATTTTTAATGTTAAAAATATAAAATGATTCCAGGCGGAAGGCTTTGTAATCGGAAGTTGTATCAAACACATCCCCATCGCTGGACGAGATATTACATATTTCATTCAGAGTTTGTTACGCGAGCGAGAGATCGGCATCCCACCCGAGCAGTCACTGGAAACTGCAAAGTCGATCAAAGAGAAATACTGTTACATATGTCCCGACATTGCTAAAGAATTTGCGAGATACGATTCGAATCCCAGCAAGTTTCGGAAATTTGATGGCGTCAATAGCATAACGAAGCTGCCTTTCTCGGTTGACGTTGGCTATGAACGTTTCCTTGGACCGGAAATATTTTTCCATCCGGAAGTGAGTTCAGATCATCTTTTATTATCATTTCGTTACTCAAGTATTTTCGTTGTTCTTAATTCATTTATTTTTATTTATTTTTTGTTCAATATAAAGCCTTCTTTCCAGATATGAAGATGAATAATTGCGTATGTAATTAGAATAGAATTTTCTATCAAAGGTTTTGTATTAATGATGTTTGTTTCGATAGTTTTCGAATCCAGATTTCACAACGCCCCTGAGCGAAATTGTAGATGACGTTATACAAAATTGCCCGATCGACGTTAGGAGACCATTATACAACAACATTGTACTGTCCGGAGGCTCAACAATGTTTAAGGGTTTTGACAAAAGATTACAACGAGACATAAAGAAAACTGTCGATGCTCGGCTTGAGCAGAGCAAAAATCTTAGTGGCGGTCACATCACGGTACGTTTCTATTTTAAGATTGTTTTATTGTACTGAACTTTGTACAAGATGATTATTCGATGACTGGGTGGTTTGATTTCAGCCAAAACCAGTGGATGTGCAGGTGGTGTCGCACCACAAGCAGCGCTGCGCCGTTTGGTTCGGGGGAGCGTTACTTGCGAGCGACCCAGAGTTTTACAAAGTATGTCACACCAAACAAGCGTACCAGGAATATGGTCCTTCTATTTGCAGATACAATCCAGTCTTCCGTAGTGTTATATAAAACATAAATCCAAAAGCATAAACTTAAACGGCTCGTTGTCAAGATTTAACACGGAAATCGCTTGCGACAAGCCGTCAACAATTTTTAACACATTTTCAAAGGAAACAAAACTAACTCTACGAGATTATTGTTTTTTTATATATTTGTTAATTACGAGGAGATTCAGTATCTCGACCAGGGATAAAAAACTTGTATCTTTATATAGTTGAACAGTTTAGAAAAAGGATTCTCGAGAAAGATATGATTCACATTTTACAAGATATGTATTCGTTTAAATCTGTACGGTCAGTGTTGTTTCAATTTTTTCAAAAGCAATATCATTAGCAATAGTTTGTTCAAGTATATAGATTATTTGATTTTTATCCTTTCTATTAATATTTTTTACTATTTTGTAAATGTTTAATATTCGAGGCATCTTTCAGTCGACAAAACAAGATGGAAGATGAGGATGAATTGTCGGAGAACGCACATATTGTGAATTTCGTCACAATCATCTCTTACTAAATTGAAACTTTTAATGTAACAATGAAGGGTAACAATTTTATAGGTGCATTTAACGTGCGACAGTATTTCAAACAAAAATTATGAAATCACACACGAAACGAGTTGAATAGTTTATTGTGATTGTATAGAAATTGATGTACATACCAAGTGTGTATTGGAAAATAAGATCATTTTCAACAGCACAGAAGGATGTTTTTAATTATCAATACTGTCTCAATCATGTCACAAAATAATTTTAATTGTTCTATTAGATTACAGGACAATCCTATTCCAAATGTGTATAAAGAATACAAAATAAAGTTGATCAAATATCAAGTAACGCAGTAAATACTAAATATCGAATCTGTACATTTCTAGCTACTGATTTTTTTTTACATATTGATGATTTCTTATTATGCAATTAAACAATTATTTTGTTAACAAATATTTTTACATGGATGAAGTGTTCATAACACTTTCGCAATTGAATCGACGTCATCTTTCCAGTTCAGTCGATCTCTTCGTGTTCATTTTCATTTGGATTTCTGCAATGAATGACAACTTGGAAAATTATGAAACTTCATTTGAGCTAAATTTAGAACTTGGTACTAAATCACTTACAAAGCATTGGCTTCGTTGTGCCTTCTCTGGAATGATTCTAGAAAGCCCAGTAACAAACTTTGCCAGTCATCATCTTGCATAGTTCTTGGGGATGGAAGATTGTAAATGTTTATTGAATTTGGCGGTGGCAGAGGGTCATGAGAAAACATTGATCTCTCCTCTTGGGACTGTAAGAATATAAACATCCAATCAGTGATACTATTTGTCCAAGAAGGAACAATCTATCATGCTTCTGTTTGCAAATATGTTTTACCATCTCAGAATTAATTGTTACATTCGGGATGTCCGACAGAACGATATGTCTAGCTATTTCTCGCGGTAGTTGTCCGGCGTATCGTTTGCGACGTTGTTGAACGATCTCCGAATCCTTCTTTTTGAATTCCGCGGAATCGGATTGATTCAGTACTGCGTGAGCTTGTTTCGCCAACCATTCCAAGACTTCTGGTTCTTTCCAAAAATTATAACAACGGGCTATGAACAATTTTTGCAACTTATCAAGGGCAGGAGGTGTCGTCTCGTCAGCGGTCAATGTGAAAAAATCATGACCTGTTACCTGGAACGAACAAAATCGGTTCATAAATGAATGAAATTTGTATCGATTGAAAGTAAACTTCAAACGATTTGGATTTTACTTTTGAATCCATGGAGATGCTACATTTGTCCATCAAAGGAACAAGAACTCCAGGAAACATGATTAACGCATACTGCAAAAGTTCGTCTGCTTCCTTATCGTTTCCCAAGTAGAAATGTGCTAACGCTAAACTATATGCCATGTTTGGCAATTGACTCAGGTTTCTTGCACTTTCCCAGTATTTACAAAAGTTGACCAGCCATTCAAATTCCTTTGCACGCAGGGCATAGAAATCGATTGTAAGAACAACAGCTAGTGGATCATTGTATGGTTCCAGTGATAACAAAAACTTGCACAGTTCCAAACTGGTCCTGGAACAGAACAAAACAAACAAACATTTGCAAATCTTATAAAATTGTGCGATGCAAAATTAAAATTTGTATTAAAAAAATAATGTTGTACCTGTAACAAGCTTTGTTTCCAACAAATATCATGTGTTTGAACAGAGTAATAAAAAGTGCTCTATTTTGTTGTTTGAGATAGTCGACTCGGCATGTGGCCGTTGTCATATTAAAAAGTGGATGGAAGGCACACTCCAAATAAAACAGTGCCTTTTCAATCAAACTCGCTGCATTTGGCAAATCTTCGCTCATCTTGAAGTATTCAGACAGTTGAATATAAGTGTCGATGTGGATCCCATACTTCAAAACGATATTCTGAAATGACGAACAAGACAAATGAAAATTAAATTTTTTCAAATGAAGAGTTGTTAAAAAAAAATTACGAAATTTAAAATACAAACTCCTAAGTTTTCAGGATTGAAGCTTTCAACCGCTCGGATGAACTCCATCTGTACTTGTCTGTAAGCAGGACTGTGCTCGAGTTTGAAGTATCGAACTCCTTCTTCAGATTCCTTCTCGCGATCGATTGTCATGGACAACCAACTTTTGTGATTCGGCACCCACGAATCCTTTGGAATAACCAGCCAAGTTTTCCTCAAGTGCTTGCTGTTTCGCCCTCGAGGTTTTGTGCGACTGTGTACAAAAAAATTCAATTAACACTCTGGTACTGGTTTTGTTCTCAATTTTTACTAGTTTCGTGCGAAGAAAATCTTCCCTGTAGTTCAATATTAGATCTTCCTTGATTTAAATTTTCAAAATAAAATAAAAAGAGGTTTAAAATTTAAAATTGCTATTAAAAAAAATTCTGAAAGGTGAATTATATGAGTTCAAAAATAAAAAAAAGAAGGAAAATATACTTCTGTTCAGCTTGGACTGTTTTGCTGCCAAAAATTCTCTTCAGTTCGTTGTAAGGATTCAGAAATTTGTGCTGCACAGTCAGACAGCTGTCACACCAATCCTTCTCCGTTCGTGTTTCTTTGCTTGTACTTGGTTTGAGTTCGCCTAACATCTTGTTAACCGTCTCGACTATCCCTTCGATGTCGTTGTTATCAACGTTCTTCTTGCTCTTCTGCGACTTTTTGTTTCGTTTCTTTTTTTTCTTTCTTTTGGTTTCATTTGGATCAGGTTCCGACGAGTCCTGAGTCGTCTGTTCATTGACTTCTTCCGGTTGCTCATCATCGGATGTCTGATTCAACTAAATTAACAAAAAATCACACTCTGATTGCAACAAATTATAATCTTGATTAATACCCAAAATAATTTGATTGTTTTTTTTTTCGTTACCAAGCTGAAGGCGTTGAATGATTTTGGTTTTGGACCAGTTGGGTGTTCTTCCTCGCTATCACTTGGAACGGTTTCACTTTTTGCGTCCAGGTCGTTTTGACCGTACACCTTACGCATGTAACGGGTTGACATTTTTGACGTTTAACAGCTGTCACCTTTCAAAGTTAATAAATAATCAGGGAACCAAATTGATGGTAATCTGATTTAAAATCAGATGAACGCGATTCAAATTAATTACTGGATGAAAATAAAATTTCCAACTGAATTTCGATTTATCACCTCTGAACTTAGTTACGAACACGTCGTGAGCATGAAGTCGTCAGCATCAATATGTTACGTGAGTGTAATTTGAAGATTCCAATATTACCGATGTTTGAACTATCTTAGTAGTAGAAGGTAAGTAGTAAGTTAGTATGATAAGTCATACTGTAGAAGATAAAACGACTTATACCTGCTGGGCTGGTTAGTATCATCTTATTTAAGAAATTAGAATCTGAGAATAGATGACGTTAGATGTACTGTCTTGTGAGCTATTTTAAATTTGATGAAAAATTATTTTCATTATTTGTTTAATCGTTATTTAATTTTTATTTGGTGTTGATTAAAAATAAAATTTGAGAAAAACTTAATCTCTACGTTTTTTTCCTTTTTTTAAAATCTTACCTGTTATAATTTAATATTGTTTAAAAATGTAAATATTTAAAAATTAAAATATTGAAAAATTTTGAAAATGAAAAATTCTGAATTTTATTATAATGAATTAAAAAAAAGTATTAACAAGTATTAATTAATTAATTTTGGAGCGTGAAAATTCAGTTAAACACAGTTTAACCCTTTGAAATTGCTATCGTGAGCATCTTCAACCCATTTAGAATAATCTGATTTTGTTTCATCAAACGTTTCGAATTTGTTACTTGAAAATCATTTTGATATTTTTCATTAATCAATGGAAATTTAATTGATATGGAGTGATTATTAAAAATGTTAATAACAACTGTTACTATAACAAATTCGCACAGAAAAAATAATATTAAAAATTAAATTTTGTCGTAACTTTTTGAACATTTCTAAATGTTCCACTTCTGCATTAATATGGGAAACATTGTGGAATGTTTAAAAAGTGATTACAAAAACTTTTTTTTTCCTGTAACACTATTTGCAATGTGAAAACGACTGGTTTTGCAAAAAATAATAATTTATTTACTTCTATAAATTGATCCTGTGTCTAACTTTTCAAATTTACCGCAAACTGTATTGAACATACTGAAACTTATACATACAAATTTTATTCTCCAAATTTAAAAAAAAATGTTCATTTATGAAAAGGACGGAAATTTGTCATATTTTGTGCTTTTAGAACAATACATGTTTCCAAAACTGGTACATGTAACTTAAACAAACCTCTCACCCCAAGAGGGAAGCAAAACCCGCGACAAAAAGATCCGGCACATCAATCACGCGTAAAAAATTGATCAACTTTTTTTATTTTTCAATTGAAAATATTGAATGAACAATTGTTAACCAAGTTGATCGAAGTTGGAATTTGATATTTTATTACAGTCGTGCGTGGTTCATGTAGTTCACTCGTCAACCCTGTCAGTGGATATAAAAAGCTATTAATAAATGATGAAATAGTGGTAATCCTGTATGCGCGGCTTTCAGCATAACAAGATGTAAGGAATGTAATTCGCAAAAAAAGGGCCAACAAGAAAAAGCTGACAAACTGAGAGGCTAGGATGAGGTATGTGGCTTATGGTTGGGAATATACGCTCATAGACGTTAAAGTGTGGAGAAGGTTTGGTATTGTGATGCTAGCTGCTGTGTAGCTGATGCGGTGGGATTGTGGGAGAGTAGGAAAGGGAAGAGAAGGCCACGGTAGTCCATCTTTCCTATGCGAGTAGGTAAGGAGATAAGGACGAGTGGACAAACGAACTGTCGGTGCCCAAGGTAGGGGATTCAGTCTTGTGGCCACGTGCTGCACGAGCGCACGCCTCGGATACTTCTTGTATCATCCAACATCCTCTCTCTCACCGAGTCTCAAATTTTTCACGTTCGAGTCATCGAGTGCCACCCTTTGCAAAAAGCTCCAATGGATACAAATGCGTTCTGCGGTGATAATGGAATTATTCAAGTGCGTCAAATCGTGCTCCAGTGACATGTTCAATCACAATTCAAAGTGATGTGCGCAATTCGACCCGTCAAACTTCAGCCTTGCGTCTCACGACGGTCGATGGATCTTAAAACCTCAGACAACGTTATTTAACCCACTCGTAAGTGTTCGCCTTAGTTCAAACTTAACGAACAATTCCTTTCCTTATTTGCAAAATTTTGTTACCATAAAGAGAAGACTGATTTGAGAAAAAACAAATTCTTAAGGGTTCGTGTGACAAGATGTCAGTGAGTCGGACGAAAAATGGAGTTGTAACAACTCCCGAGGAATAAATTACATCGGATGGACGCAGCAAGGATCGGTACCAACTGTCCACCGGGTGTTGGTCCATTGACAAATACGGGGTGGTGGTCCTCCGCGACCTCTGTAAACGTGTCAACAAACACTGACGTGGTACTACAATTTTTCAATTACACTTTTTGTTTCTCCTGCAATTTCCGTTCAAGATACCGTTTAATGTCAAACGTATTTGTTATCTTAGATGAATCAACTCTGCCGGGTGTGCGGGGAACCTGCAGCGGGTTTTCATTTTGGAGCGTTTACATGCGAGGGGTGCAAGGTTAGAGGAGTAAACTTTTAGTTTAATGAAAAATAGAAAAAAAAATTGAAACCTTTAAAGATGATTGAAAAAGTGAGTTTTCTTCTTAGAACAATAATAATTTTTGACGTTTTTTTGTCCGACAGTCATTCTTCGGTCGAACGTACAATAATCTGGGCAGCATATCGGAGTGCAAGAACGGAGGAGTCTGCGTGATCAATAAAAAGAATCGGACCGCCTGCAAGGCCTGTCGTCTTCGGAAATGCTTAATCGTGGGGATGTCAAAGTCCGGCTCCCGATACGGGCGCCGCTCGAACTGGTTCAAAATTCATTGTCTGCTGCAGGAGCAGTCGCACCAAGTACAAACGCGGCTCAAGGACTCGAAGAGCCTGTACGAGTCGTTCAGCTCGCTGGACGTCGCGAACAATAACAGCAACAGTAACAACGTCGAGAACAACGTTACAAGCGGCAGCAACACGGTGGCGAACAGGACGCAGGACAGGCTATTGAAGAAGGACGAGACGCAGGATTTAGGAGCGCTCCGGTCAATGGAAGTGCCGCACGGGCCGGAACTATTGCGACCCCCGGACATATCAAGGCCGCACAATTTGCTGCGTCCTGAGACGCGCTTCCCCATGTGGCGCGGTCCCTTCTTCCATCCGGCATTGACTCAGATGCAGTTGCTCAACGCGAGCCCCTTCTTTCCCTTCCAGCAGCGCTTTATCGTCCCTTACATGAATCAGGTGAACGTGACCCAGCCGCCGACTTTCGGCTCTTCCAGCGACAGCGCGAGTTCCAGGTCCACGCCGTCGCCCAAGGAGAAGCAAGTCCCGGCGGACGCCAGGGACAACCAAGTTATAACCGACCAAAGTATTGCGTTTCTGCGCTCGCTCGGACCGGAACAGGAAGAGCCCATCGATTTAAGTACCAAACCAACGGAACAACTTTTTGAACCGAAGCAATTGCTCAATCAGCAAAGTGAACTGTCGGAGGTGCCGGCGCCCGGTGCTCCGCCTCTGGACCTCACGAGGAAAACATGACAGCGACTTGGCCAGAACGTTTTGGAGTGATGTTCGGTGCTGGACTGCTCACAGTGCTGTCGATCTGCCCGGGGACACTTTAAGTTTAAGGTTTTACTGTTCGTTACTTGAATTTGACTCCGCGCATGCACACACAAGGCTTGGGGGATCGGATCGACAAACGGTCGTGCGTGTTCAATTTGAGTAGCCTGCTTGTTTTACGCTAGTCGAACTGTTTGGGCATCATATCAACAATTTTTTTTTCCTTGCTTAGGCGAATTAGATTTCCGTCGCGCAGCGGAGAACTCAGCACTGACGCGTGTGAGTACACAAGTTCAGGTTCTTCTCTATTTGGTTGAGGAACTGTGATATTTCGCTTCGTTCCAGAGCGAACTTTCAAAAGCAATCCACAAATACTAGTTTTTATTTTTTAATTGTATACTTTTGTAACAAGACTGAATAAAGTTCGGATAAGGACGCATTATATTAAGATCTCGTTTGATATGTTATCGGCGGACAAATTTATTTATTCGATCGGGGTTTCGGATTGCTCGGCGACGTTTATTGATCCTCCCAAACGAAATGTTAGATTTTTTTTTCTCATTGTTAGTTTAAAACATCTTTCGCTATGTTACAATTGTAAATAATTATGTAGATGATGTACTGCTGCAGGATGTGATTTTGAGTACATATAAGCATCTGAAATCGGGGCCAGTATATTCTGTGTATAAAACTCTGTTTCCATAGAAATCTTTAGATGAGTTTTTTTATCGTTTGTAAGATAGAAAAAAGTGGCATTTTTATTATATTATTAATTACAAACAAATTGGACGATCTTACATGAAAGATGACTTTGAAATGTTTCTTTAGGTCGACTTTTCGACAATATTTTATCGTTTAATTTAAATTATATTGTTATATTTATTATAAATTTATTGAACAGGAAAAAATTAACTTCAATCAGAGTATTTGTTATTTAACGAAATCAGTTGGATTTATTGAAACAAATGTTTAAAGGTTTTCTTTCACCAGTGATCTAGAAAACAAATTTTATAAATATTGTAAATATAGGATCTATAAATAATGACTGTGTACCTTATGATTATAATAAAGTATCCCATATGAGATGTGCTTTTTTCAATCTCAGTCGTAATACTTATCAAGGACCAATAAAACTTTTATTTCTTATCAAGATGCAATTGCAAATGAAAAGCCATTGAAAATTCAATGAAAAATTTTTGCATTTTATAAGTTGTAAATTTTTTTGGTTCCCTCAAGGACTCTTGTTTTATTTACGAACTTTCAATCATTCTATTTCAAACTATCGAAATCACAACAAAAAATTATAAAAAGTGGTAAAATTCGTTTCAGTTTGATTTATCAAATTATAAATTTGTATTTTTTTTTAATTAAAATCATTAATTGTTTTTCGGTAGGGTTCTAAACGCATCGCATAGATTTGTTTTTGCATGAAAGAGAATTGTTTATGATAAAAAGATTGGAAAGCGTATGAGAACGCGCGTAATATGAATAACATGATGTATCAAAGAATGAAGCAAAAGGTGTTCATACGGCAAGAATGCGAAGCCTTTAGCAAGGTCTTTTCGCGAGGACTAAGGTAACTTATTCTCTGTCTTTGTGGTGGTTTTTTGCGCGAGTGCAGCCGCTGCTTGGGGTTAAGTGGGTGTGACCTCAAGACGCTAAATAATATCGAGCTGTGCCATCTTGCCGGCCACGTTGTTCGCCATCTTGAAATATTACGCTCGACATTTTTGCAAGTATACGTGAGTGTGTTATCGCAGGTGTGCTTTATTTTCACGCTGTCTCCTTCCTACTTTGTATCAGTCACGTTTTTCGCGTTAAAACGTCACTGTCCAAATAACGTTCGTACGTTTTGTTTCCCATTTTTTTGTGCGAAACTCTGTTCTGTAACCATATTGTTACTGCTTTTATTACACCTAAAAATGTCCGGACAAATATTAGACCCCAAAAGGTTGTCAAAAATTTGCACGTTTCAAAAATTCTATAACTCTTCTCTGAAACGGGCCCCGGTTGGTATTTGACAAAATTTGTCAAAATTCACACATTTGCTAATCACTCTCCGGAGACTCTCGTACTATTTTCATCTTATTACCAGCTGTGGTCTTACGTAAATATTCTACTCAACGATCTGTAGAATCGCCTGTTCTCACTTTCTTATTTGAATTATCTATTCCCAAGTGAAAACACAAGAGGACAAATTTTATATTTTTTTCCTGTGGTTAAATTATTCAATTGACAATATATTTACAAGTCACGATATGACTATTTCGCTAAACAATCGACCGATCCGAATTTAAACGATTGGAAATATATTTGACAAGACATTTTATAATGCAAAAAAAAAAAAAAAAAAAAAATAAAAATAAAGAGCGTAATTAATGTCAGGCCGAGCTGAATTTTGCATTGAATCTAAAATGACATTCATTGGCCGTGCCTATTCGAAGATGACGAGCGACAATGATGCTCGTTCGCGCGGATAACGATGCGTTCGTTTTCCTGATGGCGAGCAATTAGAAGGACCGTAATGAAAGTGCTATACGGAATGCGCGCTTCGTCAGCGATAAAGAACGAGCTTTACAACCGGACCTTCGAACTGGCGTTGAATTTGATCTCGAATGGTTTCCTTTTTTTCTTTTTCTAGCCTCACTCATTCGTCGTAATTGCCTGGATTTATTGTATCACTGGTCTCGCGCTATGGACGACGATTCACGCTGCGAAACATCGTGTCCCAAAGGGCGCTTTCAACGTGTCAACACTTTTTTCATGTCCAACATTCCATCCATCTGAGAGTGATCATCAATTCATAAAATCTCCAACGTTCAGAGATTTGTCCAACATTTACAACTCAGGTAAATACACTTCATGAACATACCGCATACACTGCAATCATCCGAGCTCTTTGACTGATTGCTATTTTTTGAAAATCCGCATCTCTTATCGACGAGATTAATCTGCGCTTATTTTTGCAGGTGGGGCGACGTTTTTTATTCTCGTCCGCGAAACATAAGCAGATAAAAGAGAAAAGTGAATGATACAAATAGCACTTTAGAGAGTTAGAAGTGGACAATTTGAAGAGGGAACGTAGGTGTGCGATGAAAAATTGTTATCTCTAGCGCGGTGTGAGCTGCATGCCACCCGGTATATGTCAGGCCAGTGTGTACCCCGTACGTTGTAACGTACGGTGTAAAAGAGCCGGAGACAAATGACGTACAGAAGTGGTAAGCAACAGCCTTCTGGTGATATTGGATCTGCCGTAACGTCCGGGAATATCAATTAGCCATCACTCTTGACCCTGTTGTAAGTATCCACGCTCCGAGGAACAAGATAAAAAGTGAAGATGCAAGTTACCACGTCTTTATGGCACACTATTATTTACTGATGTCTGATTTAAGAAGGTTAATATGTTACTATCTAGTTTACATTCGTGCAAAATTGTTATCAATCTTTTGTCATCGCCGGTTTGTCTGAAAAAAAACACATCTTTTCAAATCAAAAATGATCTCCTTTCAAAATTGTTTTTATCAAAATATTTAAAAAGACGTGCATGCAAAAATTTGAATAAATTTTCAGTACTGTCATAAACTAGGATAAACGGTGTACAGTTCAGATTTCGAATAAGAAAATTGGATAAAGATATGCGAGGCATCACGTAACTTATCGACAATTGAAGAACCGAGTAATGTAATTCGTTCGGTCACGTACTTGACTTGGGATAAGAGAGTTGGTTCGGATCCACTCGTTCACGACATTGACACGAGGATATTGAACACATCTAGTTCTGCACTGGGACGATTTGAGTGGATCTCGTTTGCGGTTTATTTCACATCGTGGTACCTCTGTTGTGCACAGGGTTTAAATTTAAATTTTCAAACTAGTCACGCGTACGTTATCAAAAATGCGAGATATTAGTCAAGATTAGACAAGAATCGTTGTCTCGTCAGGACGCGCGGCTCATCTGCAAACAAATTGGCCCTCGTTAAGACGCATAAGGGATTACGATTTGTCTGTATTAACGGCGACCATTGGGTAGCATGATCCAGAGTAAAATGAAAGATCGGAAGGGAGCCGAGAATGCACAAGTTGAATATTTTTTGTTGTTCTCTTTCTAACAAGACCGCAGGGTTCATAGTTGAAGTTTTTACAATTGAACTTTGCAAAACTTTATCCCTCGAAGGAATAAATCGTATTATGCAAGATTGTTCAAAGGTTACGAGCAGGTTGCATCTGGCTGCATAGTTGGGCGCGATTGTGATTCGAAACCTAAAAAGCTGGAGAACGACGACTGGCGCGAAAAAGCGTCGGACCAATCGGACCTTCGGTCACATAGCAGTCTTGCCCTCGACCATTCGCATGTTAATATCCGGTTATACGTAAAGTATGGAGGCGTACGACCAGTTTGCATGGAAACTAAGGCATTACCGGGGACCACCGGAGTCGAGCCACTCGTTAAACGGCTCTCTTTGCCGACACCTTGGGAACATCGTGATTCTCTCGCGAGAGCCCGCCGTTTCCCCCCCTCCCGAGTCTTTTCGCTAATTCCGTTTCCACGCGGTTATTCGGATTATACTCAACTGCCGTCAAACACGTATAAACAATTATATAAATACCTGCGAGGCTGCTCCATTATTGTGCTCGATTTTAAAATACCCTCATACAAAAGACGCAAAATCTATGGTACTTCAAGCTAGTATTTGTTTTGATTTTCAATACTTTTTTTAACGATTACGTTTAAAAAAACAATATACAACAGATATGAGTCCCGATTAAATGGGTTGTAATTATCGATTGTTTGAATTTTAAATTTCTTTAAATTTTATTGTAAATGATACTTTGAACTGAGCACAATGTTGAAAACGTTAGAAGGATTTATTTAATTGTATACGCTTATGTTGCAGCATGAACATTATACCACTTAGTAAATCAAAAGTTCGTTCAAGAAAATTTAAAAGCTAATACACGAGAACTGAGGAAATGTTGAGAGAGACTAAGAATGTTATGACTCTGCGCGTGCCCTCGCGCATCGCCATGTGAAAACGGTCAGAGTGCACGGATGGTTTTAGGTAAAAGATCTTCGTGCGTAGGAGTAAATTACGTGGATAAATAAAGCGTAAACGAGCGGACTTGAAAAACTTTCAAAGCGCGTCTATATGAGTTGCAAAATAAATAGTATAATAAATGCAGTTGGATTTGCGGGCATTGAAATGTTGTGGGTTTTATATTAATTGGATCAAGATAATTCTTTTGAAAAAAAGGTTCGGTTGTTTTTTGTCATAATATCTCGAGTAAATTCACAAACCAATCGATAAAAAAATATGAGATATTCGTTAATAGTTTACAAAAATTGTCGGCGGTAGCTGAAGAAAGAAAATTAGAGTAAAGCTTTTGAAGAGCGCGTAAAGTAAATGAAGTAGTTGTTGAAAAAAAAAAGAATTAAAAAAAACAAGGAAGAGCACGGGTCGCATGAATGGGACGCGAATTCAAGTGTAAACATTTGGCAGTAGCATTCAAAAGACGAGTGTGGAGCTTTTGGCATCGCGTTAAACTGTTATGGTAGGGCGCTAAAGAGGGCGTGTCGCCGCATGAAAAGAACTTTGAATACGTCGCGCGGACTAAGTGAAAATGTCATTTACAACGTAGGCCTGCTAATTTGCTGTCATAATGGCACACGGAATTGAAATAAATAACGGACTGAAGACTGGCCTACCGTGCGAGGTGCGAAATGGAGCCCGCTGGACATGCCGAGTCTCCGCTCAATGCAAATGTGATCCAACTTTTGCAAACGATAATTCATTTCGCACTCATTTAAGTAGCGACCATCGCGCGTTTCTTTATCAAAACCGCTCGGTCTTCGATTGCACAAACAATTTGACGCCTCTTGGTAATAGATTTTATTGCTCGTCTTTTTTTTTTCTCTCTCTCTTTTCGCAAGGTTTATAATTTTAGAAGAAACATCAGCGCGAGTGTCAAAATTTGGTTAAACGTAATAAAGATCTCTTTGAGTTTGCCGGTGTTTAAAAAAAAAAAGAAGAGAAAAACAAGTCGAGAGAAAGCACCGGGGAGAGGTTTACTTTTGTCGACGATAAATATTGAGAGTCAATTTATAAAAATAAATTATGGTATTAAAATGTATCATTACAAAAAAACGTGAGCGGAACGACAGGGTTAATCACATTCGGTTCCCAACCTTTGACGAAGCGAACAATAGCGGGACGTATTTTCTGCAGTCGGTGTACTATATAATAAGCCTGTCTCCCATAATTATATCGGTGTCACTTGCGACGTAATAAATAATACTCAATTATCAAGACGTACTTGGCCGCGTGATTGTAACCACCGCGCTTGATCGGTACAAGTGCATGGGATTGATATTTTCAGCGTTGTCGTTTCAACGTGACGACCGTACAACGTAATTTCGTCTGTTATAATAATGTTAAAAAATTCGTATTCCCACCTGTAAATATGTTATCACGGACATTATCATTTTTCTGTATCTGTTCTCATGCTCGTAGCTAAAAACAACTCGATAATTCAAAACCACAGCACCACCTGTCTAACCCCAACATCCGTGGACGCCCGTGGTTACGAAAAACAAGAAGGCACGTCATTGTTGGTTCATCTTAAGTTTTAACCACGCTTACCAGTATTTTTTTAACATTTTATTTTGTTTCGCCAGGGGAACCTTGTGAACTTGAACTGTCCCTGCGATGTTTTGACACATCGCCTTAACCTTTTCATAGAACAAAAAAAAAAAAACTAAAAGTGAACACAAATGAAAGTACAAATTCTCTCATGAGACAATAACGAAACTTTTTAATCCGAAGGTCGAACCTTCTATCAAAATTGTTTTGGCTCGGATTAATTACCCTACTTTGAACTGTGATCGCAGACAATAAAAAAAGGCACGCGTGTGTCACCAGGGTCACAGCAGGATGCAGGTGCATTGCATGGCTCCTTCTCTGGGGCCCCATCTTTTCGTCAACTCGACATCGCGATGCAAAAACAAGTCGAATCCAAAAATGAATTTCAATTTGACGTGGGCATTTTGTTCGCAGCAGGGTAACTCTAGGAGCGCGGCATTTAGACTCACCAACGTTCAGGAATCATGTTTTTAACGACTCATTTGCGACTGTGTTAAATTTTACGAGACGACTGATCGATTATTTTAGTTTTTAGTGTGACATTTGCACAACGAGATGGCGCCAATTAATGTTTCGGTCTATTTTGTTACAGATGGCGCTGATGTTTGTCTCCCGGTGCAAGGAAGAAGTTTTTCCGTTGGGTTGTGGTAAAAGGTACGTAATGCTATGTGTATGAGATTTTTTGTAGTAGTAAGTAAGGCGGTAGAAATGATATTTGGTTGATTGTTTAAAATTATTCTTATTGTATGACACGGCGCATCGTTTCGTCACTGCAAACAATCGAGGAACAAATTCATTTTTAACCTGGCCGAAAAATGCGTGCTTTTTTTCTTTTATTTTTCACATCATCTTTTTTATTCGTCGATTATGATCGGTATCTCGGGGTGAAATCTCGGCATCGTGCAAGATAATCTTCCGAGCGGTACTTTGATGTAGTTGCTATTCTATCCGCACACCTACGCTATATTCGCGGAATTATTCGAAATGATTGTTACACCAATAGCGCAGATGAGAATGACGAGTTCATCGAGATAAGCACGCAAGGTACGAAAAGTCGATAAATAAAAACCAAATTGCACGAAGACTCTCCGTTACGGAAATCCGCGATCACAAAGTCGCTCTCTTCACATGTAAAATTATACCAAGCTCATATTTATCATCGTTGAAATTAACATAAATGTTTAAATTGATTATGAATTCATGGTATTTTCGATTACGTAAAACTTGCTTCGCTGTAAACATAAAAGGTGCATCTATAAGGTTGCGCACTAGACTGGCAGTTTCACTCTTAAAAATCTTGCTCTTGAAGCAAGGAGAAAATTCCGAGTATTTTCGTTTCGATCCTAGAATTTTGTTCGACCAATCATATTTGTTGTTGACTATTATTCAAGACGGAATTGGGGATGGCCCAAGGATATTATTCTCGCTCCAATCAATTATTTTTCAAAGTGTTGTTACAAATAATTTAGACATTTTGTTTTCAATGGATCTTTTTTCATTAAATTTTTTCTTTCATCTACTGAAATGACTGTTTGAGTGACAGATGAAAATAAATTTTCATTGCTCGAAAGTTTAAAGGGGGAAAAAAAAAGAATACAATTTTCGAAATTCCATTACGCAGATGATAAATCATCGCTTTATGACAGTTTATGACAGTTCGAAAATCATCGATTCGAGATTGTTTTCCGTGGTGAATTAATAAACTGGAAATAAATTGTAACAGTTTTTGTTTGTACGCGCAAAGCGATATGACGGATCAAGTGTTTCACTTGCGTAATATATAAGTCATTGAGCGGGATAATAATACCATCGAGAAGTGATCGAACGATGATACGATCAATTTTGTAATCCACATCGTGGGAGTCGGTCAAAGGTGAAGCTCTTCCCAACTTGGAGTAATTAAGATCTTAATTAGGTATTCAAGTCGCCCCTAGTAGAATTTACAATGTTGCACGTCACTGCAAAAAATATTGCATAAACGAACGTGAAACTGCAAGGTGAACCGACGAATCACATTGTGCCTCCATACAGGTTTATATCGTATTCTATCGAAATGATGTCTTTTTTCATCAATTCTCATCTCACATGACAAGTGGTAAGCGTCAAACATGACTTGTCATCTCTCCAGTACATGATTTTCGAATTTGCTTTTCCTCTCTGCTCCATTCGAGATTCGTCCGCGCTGTTACACTTTGTCTCCCAAGCATATAACATCGGGCTAACAAATTGTTCCATCATTTATCTTTCACTCTCTCCTCTCTAGACAAAAACGTTTCTTTTTCATATATCGAGAATAAATTTTCTTCTAATTACGACGGTAAATATTGTATTTAAGAAGAAAGTCTGGTCTCGGCCGTTATGCCGTGGACGTAGGAAAAAGTCTTGTGCCGTGAACTCTCGTCGAGATCTTTGACGCCATTAACGACAGCAATAAATCCAGCGATATATACCGACAGCGTGCTTTTCGATTTTCTTTACGACGCAAGTTGGTAATGCGATTCGCGGATGGCGATAATCGAGTGATGCGAAGAGTCGTTAATTATCGTTGCCGCACCGCTGGCTTGTTTTACCGACCTGCTTCTGCAACAGGTGGTTTATGGAATTTACATGCTGCAACAATGAAATTTTCATTCTCGTTCTTAAATTTAAATTTCATTTCCCGAAAGTTGAAAGCTGATTCAAAGAAACAAACACAGTGTGTTCTGAACGATCATTTTTTAATTCTTCCAATTAATCATTATTTATATTTGTATTATACCAAGTCAAGTTATTGAATTGACGAAAGCGGTTGGCAGCAATGATCATGTTCGAACAACTCAACTGTTTGCAGAATTCAAAATGATGGAAAAATTGATGAAGCCTAGAAAACCAAACCGATAGAACCGAGGCAACGATTCTGTAATGTTAGGTGTACCGAGTGAATTGCATGACCTTCGACCCCACGTCGACTCTTCGTGGCAATGTCACGCAAAGTCACGTGGCCGACATAAACGTGACGCGCCGTGAAATACCCTTCTAATGGGCGAGCGCAATGTGTTCACGCATACGGTCTCGTCTTCGTCGGTTGTGGTGAATATAAAGAAAAAGAAACTAGAGGAAGGCGACAAGCAACAACCACACGTCGATAAGAACCGCGTCGGTGACTGGTTAAGTTGCGAGTGCTTCGAACTGCTTCTTTTTTTTTTATTATTATTATTTCCTTTTTTTGCAAACGTGCAATACAAAAAGACCCGCTCAGTCTTGTTCATTACTTTGCTAATGCAATTATGATTGTCCTATGTGCGACCAGCCGACGCCATAGTTGGAAAAAGTGCAGTATGGCTGCAAAACAGTGCGTATGTGCGTGACATAAATGTTCTTTCAATTAGCGATACAGATAAGAGAACTAATAGTCATCAGTATGTAAGATCGTTCTTGGAATAAATTGCTCTTGAAAATAAAAAAAGAACTGAACCTAAAATTTATGACGGAAATGTAAAAACTGAAGAATACAATAAGTCTCCGGTCGAAGGTTAAAATCTAAAATGAAATCCAATTGACTTTTTTGTTGCTTAACAATTTTAAATGATCCTTTTAAATCTAAAAGTAGACATTTTTTTCTAGTGATTAGTAAGAAATTTCAGAATTACATGTTCTACAAAAATGACCCACTAGTTTTGCATGCATTCTTAATCGGATAAAATAAATTTTAAAGTTCCATCAGATAATTATACAACGGACGACTGATAATCAAATTGAACGAAAAAAAGATAATACAGCAAATTTAAATGTTTACAACTGAATGTTATTTAAAAAATGTTGTCTCAGCTGTTTCGCTATATAGAACCATCTTAAAATTATTGGCGTGCGAGGTATACGAATAAACATGAGACGTCAAAAGTTTTGTCGAGCTTTATGATAATCCAATAGCATGATAAAATTTATATGAATTGCGAGAAAGTAGTTTATTCGGTTGGTAGGCATCGTGAATCAGCGACGCATCTGTAAGAGCGGAGCAATCGCAGTCGCAATATCTTTGTACCGATCTCTGAACGATTTGTCAGCACTCGACCGGCCATGTTCCATCTTATCAAATATATATCAAACAGCGCTCTTTCGTGTAATTTTTGCTGCAGTACGAGACGAGGAAATTGTGCAAAAAAATCTGAAAACCCTTTCTTTTAAACTGAAACAGACTGCAACGATAATTTACGTCCGTCGTCAAGTTGGAGATAAACGTTCTGATGCTAAAGGGATATTGTTCTATTACTATAAATACGCACACTCTCAAGGCTTCTCAACAAACAGTCTTCCTCAATTATAGATTTGCACTTTGGATTTGTATTTTGAATCTAGAAAGCTGATCTTCATATAAACTAATCTTTTCACTTTAAAAAAAAGTCCAAAATATAATAATAATTGGCATTATAATTACTCGTAATTAATATTCCAGTTTAGAAAACATCTCAAAATTTGTGGCATATTAATTTCGACAAGCAAAAATTATTTCATTAACCTATTATAACATCAATTGGGTTTGGAAAAATGAGTTCCTAGTAATTACGAAGGATCGCGCTTCTAAATGCTAAAAGAATGAGATGAAAGGTGCGAGGAAGACAGTGAACGAGAGGGGAGAATGCCAGCAGGCGGGTTAATCTCGATTAAGAGAGAAGAGATGTGCGTGCAATCGTGCACCGTGGCCAGTTATCCAATTGCTGAACGTCGATCTCGATAACGGTGACGCCAGGCTGCACCGCCTTCTAAATACTGGTAATGGCGCTTAATATATCGCCGCTAGATAACAATCGTCAGGCGATCGCATACACGCGCCTAACTTTTTCACGCAGAACTTTGTCCCGTGTGCTGACGTGCGCCTTTTCCATCGATTTTCACATATTCTTCTTTCAAGTCGTTTCCATTATTTATCTATACTTGAAGGGAAAAAATGCTAAATTATAATTTCTTTCTTTTTTCTAATATAAAGTTGTTGGACAACCTAATAAATTTATAAAATTATTATCAAAAAGAACAATAAATTGTTTACACAATTACAAAATTAAAAAAATGTTAATTACTACCGATGACTCGAGCGGTAGAGCAACTGGTTAGATGAAGGGCCGGTGTTCGAATCCCACTTCAGGTTAAATTTTTTTTCATAACAGTTTGTCACAGCATAAGTAGAATATGATTTTCGAGTTAAAATTGATACCAATAGTCGAACTAAAAAAACTAATAATAAAATGAAAAATAAACAAATGACAATCAGAGGTTGTTCGATGGTGCGCATAGTCTACTCACAGATGGCGTTGTGCATATGCTTAAACTTTTAGGCTCGATACCGGTTCCTGCTTTATTAGTCCTAGGAATATACGGCAGTAAAGAAATTTATACATATCTATGGTCGTAAATGTAGTGATATGGCTATAAAATCTCGTAGGCGGTACGGTTTGTTTGGTAAGAAGTCTGCGTTCAAGCCTGTGCAATTCCGCTGACAGAATTTTCTCATTGTCTTCTGAAAAAAAAAATTGATCACACTTTTTTTTCGAGCAATTAATTCACGAAAGTGGAAAATAGAAAAGCAAAATAAAGCTTGATAAGCATTGACCAAGCACTGGGTAATTGTTCTAAATAATAATTAGTTTGAGGTGTGTAATTATGATTAATCCATTATGTGTAATTCCATTGGAATGAATATCAAAGGTGAAAAGATACAGAAACACCTTGCTTGACGAGGCGTATCCGAGAGAGAGAACGAGCGAAGTGAAAAAAAAAGGTGGGGGCAAGTCGTCGCGAGGTCAAAAGGCTGCTGGGGACCTGGGTTGACGGATAAACATAATGATTTAATGACCATTTCGTATATGAACGACACAAAATTCTATGATCACGGGGGCCTTTAATGACACGGCACTTGCCACGAGGCTGCAATTATTTGCAGCACGTTGGACTCATGTGACGTCAGTGTTGCACCTTCTCACGACCTATGACCATTCAGACGCGAAGAAATTAAGTATACTCCGCCCTAAAAGCTTTTCCTTACAGTTAGGATTATATATCCATTCTTTTGTTATGAAATGTGCTGTTATCAAATTACTTACAGTGCATCCAACCAATGAAAATTGATTTCTGCGAGAAACTTGTTTGCAACGTTACTCACGTATAGATTTGACCAACTCTACCCAAATTTTCAAGTTATCATTTGAGTTGAACAAACACGTCTCATAAACAATAAGATGTGAATTGAAAAAAATAGGTGATATCATTTTTGGTAGCGCGTATTTCGAGGGCTGATTTCGAATCGTGAGAACGGAGTGCGTTTTTTGCACATACGTATATACCATACACTTACCTCGTATCCAATATAAATCAGATTGTATCACAAAAGTGCTGCAGTTATCCAGCTCAAAGATCTAAAACAACTCTTCTGTTCGGCAATTATCGCCAATACATCGGTGCAGGAAAATGTCAATGTACAAAAAGCCTATTTCCAACTCGCTGTGTCCTTATCAACTTCGCCAACCGAGAGTATATCTCGGATGAAATTTTAATTGTACGGTTAATTATTCAATTTACGGCCATGAGAGCTGGACGTTTCCAAATTGCCGAACGATTTAAGTTTAATTTTTCCCGGGTCGCAACAGTGCGGACGATTATAAATGTCGCGGGCAAAAGATCATTATGAATTATTCATCCGCAATGAAATTTTTGTAACTCACTTTGCAGCGGGTCGTAAATTTACAAGTTCCTCTCCTCTTATCTGATGACAATCTTTCACCAGGAACACCGGCTCTGCCGAACAATAACCGAGACAATTTCATAAATTTGGCGCAGTGATCACGGGGAGAGTAATTTTAATCAGTATCGCGACGCAGCGCCCCACAGAGAAGATCAGGTACCAGTTGGGATGGCGGACTGGTGGGGATGGTCTGATCTCCTCTTTGTCTTTTGCTCAACGGCTTTTTGTCTATTTTTCGTCGAGGCTCGTTTTGTCCACCTTCCTGAAAACTCTCGGGCCACCGCCGCTAATTTACCGCTACCTTCGAACATACTCTTGGTTGTTCTAACCTGAGATACGACGGTGATGCTAACATGGCCGCGCGGATATAAATTTGCCACAGAATCGTGCGGATACTCGGGTGGTCCAAATACATTTTTCGTCTCTGTCTTTAACGGCTACAACCGTCAATTGATGCGCTCAAAGATAACTCCTTCCATTTTTTTTTATTCCGCCAAGCACCCAATGTCCCTTGCACTCCTTCGATTATCTCGTTTTATGATTTACGCAATCGCGATTTGCATCTCAATGCCTCACTTTCGAGACCCAGGAATCTCACAGGTTGAAAAGAAAGAAAAAGAAAATTTTCTGTTGATTTGAAAATTAATAATACAAGTTGTTTTGAATCCTCTCCGAGATTGAGACGTCATTGCGTCCATCAAATGAAAATTATTTATGTTCCGGTCGGTTTCTTATCCAAATTTATTCAAGAGTAATTTAACGGAAATGATAATTCAATTAAACTTGTTGAAACATTTCATTTTAACTAGATTTATGTCTTTTTCATCGGACGTTGGATTTGTCATGATCAATTTGATGGTAAAACAACGTCTTACTCGGATTAACATCTTTACGGGAAAGTGTGCCCTCAGAGTAAAACCGTCATTAGCTCTTGAATAAATAAGCCGATTGGTGCCCAACTTTTCAAAGTTTCCTAAACTAAACCGTTAAATTCGAAATTGAGTCTTCCTCTCCAGCAGTACCATTATTGTTAGAATGTTGAGCCAACATGATTACGGTATCGGTTAGCTATCGACGGTGTATACCAAGAGCCTAATCTGCACCTTATAAAGCGTCATCCAGCTGTAAATCAGCTTGTCATATAAAAATAAGTTATATCCCTCATCGAAAAACTTCAACAACTTTTATCACTCGGATGTGTGAAAACACTTGACATTTCTTTTTTCTTTACACTCGTATATATTTAAGGTCAGAAACAAATGTGCAGGTCGTTGTCCTCGCCTAATTTATTAGAGGTTTCAATTCAATTCCTTCCGGCAATATTTATTTTCACTTTTTCCATGCAATGTTATGCGATACCTTCTAAAACGCTAAGTGTCGAGAAAGCGATTGCAGTCAACATGTCATTGCCCAGACAAAAGAGACTGAAATGGTGTATGAAATTTTCACCATTAAGAATGTCAGTTATTAGAGGCCAGGCGGTATGCAAAGCCGTGTTTCTTTCGCGAGTCAGGTGCACCTTTTGTGAACCGTCCATAGAAATGCTAGACACGCCTTCTCCTTAACTCATCATCGCACCGATCTCTGACAAGAAAAGCACATCGTCCCATTTATCAACTTGATAAGAAAAAAAATTTGTTTTATAAAAAAAAAATCACTTAAGTGATTATTATCTATAAATTTGATTTGTCAACACAGCAATAACCGTATTTAAGGAACTTGTAAGTCCCAAGATGGATGGGTTAATAACGAGGGTTACCCAGGGGGGTTTGCGCGGCTGTGAGAAACTCACAACCACTTGAGGGGTCGAAGCATAAATTGTGGACTGTCCACTTCCGGAAAGTGTCGCATCTGTTTCATTAGTCCTTAAGCCTTGCTTAAGAAGGAAATTAAATACAAGTTGAGGATGAGTGCCGACTCTGCTGCTGGACCCCATGCCGCGACGCGCTTACAAAATGAACACAGTCTTTAATTCTGACTTTAAGTAGATTCGCGTGAATCTTGTGTGTCTACTTTGCGCCAAGTGTCAACCGGGTTTGCAAATTTTCGCAGAGTTCATTCCTCATCCGCTGTCAAAAGCACTTCGCACTGTCGAGTTTTGGTTCTTTTTGCCATCCGCCAAGAAAAAAAAATAAATAAATAAAAAAAAAAAAAATAAGAAAAACTTTAAATAAAAAAGCAAGAATCAAAAATAAAATTATGCGACGTTGATCAACTAGAAAATAAATTGAATAAGACGTGTAATTAATGAGACGAGTCGTATGATTTAATAGGCTCACATAAGTTAAACTATCAGTAACGAGGGAAATGTTGTTTTGATTTATTTCATTTTTCGGAAGATTTTTTAGGTTCGACCTGGATGGTACCAATTGGTTAGATGAAAAATGAAGCGCAATTCGGCTTGGTATCATTATGACACGATCTTGTCATGAGGCTAAAAGTGTACTGACAGTCGAGGGCTGCGGAGTAAATCATGCGTCGCCCGGAGCTCGGCCGTGCGATCCCACCTTCGTTGCAGTTGAGCTGTTGAAGCGGAACGACCGAATACAAATCTGCCATTGGCGCTAATTTATACATTTCACGCGCTGAAACTTGCGTTTGATTTAACGTGGTTAAAATCATGTTACACGATTTCTAACAACCACGTTCCGGCTGACCGAACGAATTCGCGATACGACGCGCCGTGAAGTGTGAAGTTATTGCGGCTCGATTTGTCGACGTTAATTGAAAATTATTTGGTAATACGGTTGATTGATAGTGGGACGTTAACTCGTTCATATATCACATCGTAGTTTGGATTCGGCGTCCTCGTCTCTCTGCCGGTTGCGCTGCTCGTTCCTCCTCGTCGGATAAACGAATATCATTTATCGTTGTACTTTCTTGCCTAACCTCCCACCAACCTTATAAGATTCGTCTTAGTGGGGTCAGGTCGACTAATAAATCCAATGCGCCACGGTTCGTCCCGCGCGCGCGAGCAACGGTTTTACAATTCATGAATTTATTATGGGCATATAGTGCGAAAGGCCCCTATTGATTTATCGTTGCACCGTACGCCCGAGTGGCATCGTCACGCTCGCGCACCAAAGTGCTTTGCAATCAAATTTTCAACAATTATTACATCGATTGCGATCATGCTCACAAGCCCCCCATCATTTTTTACGGGCCCGCGTGTTCATATTTATTTTCATTTCACCATCACGTTGCTAATTAAAAGAATATCACTCATCATTCAATGAACTACGGTATTATCGCACATTATTTATTAATCCTTTAAATTTTCCCCTCCGCTTTATTTCCACGAGAATCATATTTTACACAGGCATTTCTTTCTTTTTTTTTTCAATATTTTTCCCCATCCTTGACAATTTGTTCGTGGCGCAATTTTTCTTCGCTATCATAGGCACATTTCATGTGGCAGTGAAAAATTTTCCGATAAAACTTGTTTCAATGTTTCATTCCATTTTGCAGGTTCGATGTGAGGCCAGGAGTTTAGATAAAAGGATTCGAGGCTCTCTCTGGGACAGAGGAGCCCGATCGTCGCGAGTAGTGCAAGCAGAACTTTGTGCGCCAGTTCATTAATCAAGAAATGCCCGCAGTCGGAATACCAAAGTATTTTGAGAGTTGCAGTCAGTTCATTAATCATACGAGGAAACGTATTTATAAGTAGTGACCGCGTGCGTCTGACTCGCTAACAAGTGGATACGCTGTCCACGCAAATGATATAGCACCGAACACCATGGACCCCCTACAGCGACTGACACCTCCAACCTTCGATACCACCTTTTTCAACCCCCTACAAACAAATTTGGAAAAACTAACACCAATTCCCTCTTTTTTCATGTCTTCCAGTCTCGTTAAAAAAATGCTTCAACATTTTTTGCATCTCCCGTTTCTGAAACTTGAAATTATTTTGCTGATGCAAATTAATAAATATAAATAGTAATAATGATGATGATCATAATAATGGTAATAAAATTAATAGATGTTATACATTGATATATAATTTGCGTTTGAAATGGACAAACCGAGGCAGGTGTAAAATCGAGATTATGCGAGTTGAAAACTATTACGTACATGTAAGTACGTGTCAGCGTATACGTCATGAGGGTGTAAACGAGTTTGCTCGGCTCTCTGTAACTAATGCAAGCGATCCGCTAATGGCAAGGTGTCCGTGCAAAACATTTTTTTATTCCCTTTTTCCGTATACATCTTTTGTGCTAAATTCTGCTCTCGTAGCATCACGATGTAAAACATCGAGTTTGGGTAAGGATAATAATAACAAGGAATTATAAAGGAAAAATGAAAGAGAAAAGAAGAATACATAAAAACTTGTTCGAGTGATGCAAAGCTTGGCTTATTGAAATCGGCCCTCCGCCTGCTTGTTGCTAACTTTGACGGGGCGCGGAATAAAAGTTTGCTCATGCAAACCTGACGTTTCGACCCCTCCCACCCTGTGTTGTAGGAAACATGATGTGTTTCTTTAACACGCGCAATTTTTTTTTGTTTCACAGATTTTTTCATTATGATATCCATGATATTTAGAAAGCTTTTATTACGTAAGAATTTATTTACTTATATATTAAAAGTAAGACAGTTTTGAATAGCCGAAAAAATTGAAAATTCAAACTTTTTAGGTGGTTTTAAAAATCACTTTGACTTTTTTCTTTTGATTTTAACATCCAGTCATTTGGGATCTATAAAATTATTTATTATTGATTTCAAAGGGATTGTTTTAAAAATTATAGTTTTTATCAAAATAATTTTATTTCTCTGAGTGAATAGTAGTCTTTTGCGTCGAACGTGTTGTGGGTGCGAAGAAACCAGGGGGCACACTTTTTTAACCTTTTTTTTTATCTACCTGGCGCTGATGGTTGTCACGGAGGCTGCAATTACTCATTTAGAAGGTGAGAACCCACTCGAGGAATCCAAATTTCTTTCGACGCGTACGACTTCTTCCGTCCGGCCTCCTTTGATTTTTTTTTCAACTTCGCAAATTCCGCTCTGGGCGCCCCATTTTAAACGCTTTTCAATTTTCAACTTTTGTCAAAAGTTTATAAGTTGAAAACAATGCAACTTTTAGAGTTTAGATTACAGAGTACACAGTGATACAATAATGAAAAATTGTATCGTCGGAATATCAAACACAAAGTTTGTTGAGAAATGTTTCGACCATGCTGATGAATGTGGACATAACTTCAAGTTAAGCGTTGACATATTGTCTTGATAAAGTACCAAGCACCGCGAACGACTCCTTTCAATCTTGCAAGCAAACTGAAACGGCAGAAGACATTTCTCCCTGGCTGAGAGAAATAAAAAATCTATCGTTAAATCCAACTCCTCTTCCTTGATCAACAAAATTGAACGTTGACTGTTCAAGTCCATCATCTGGTCTTATGATGTCTGTTATTTTATCAATAACCTTTTCGGTGACGAAGAATCGTCCCGTGCTGAAATTTAGGCTTTAGGATTTCACGGGTTGAATATTTGGTCTGAAATTGTAGACGTTTGCGGCGGTGTGCTCTGGCCTTATAGCATTGAGTAATGCAGTGTGGAGTGGTTGAAATGAGTACCATTAATAACCAATGAAATTGTCTCTCTTCGGTCGGTGTTATTCGAGTGTGAAGCGTGCGATACCGTCGAGATAACGGTTTAATATTAATAGCCGTGTCTCATTGTTCGCTGATACACACCGTGGCGTATAGTTTTCTCTCCTCTTGTCAGTCGCATCGTTCGGCGGGCAAAATATGGACCCGATCCTTGATGGTTGACGCAATTTTTTTGTCCTAACACCAAACATCTTGTTTTATCGACGAGCTTTTCTATTTAATCCAGCGTGAGTTATGGCTCGAGCTGTAAATCATTGTGTTCCACACATAAAAGTGTTTTAAGCCTGAAAAGAGCTGAGCATACACGCTTTTCCAGCTCTCGCGCAGGTGCTCGTGTGCACGCGTGAGAGAATACGCGTCCCAGTCGAGGTATCACCCACGTCAAAACACTTTATGCGTATGCATTCATAATCGTTAATTGTGCGCCTTGATATGAACCTCGATTGCCTTTTCGCATTCCAGTGTATGCGATAACGGGATCCCGGCCACGGAAAGATCGAGGCTCATCTCTGTATATTTTAGTATCGATCTTTGCGTCGATCACATCATCTTCAATATCAACTGTTTTTTTCCGGTTTTTTCCACCTCGACACACAATTTCAATTAAAAAATTCATTTATCATCGAGACAGCAATTTTGCTTGAAATAATTTTTGTTATCGCAAATGTGTTCAATCGATTCAGTTTCTGTTACGAATTTTATATTTTCTTTAAAATTCATTTACAATCTTCAACATTTATTATACGCGTTTATAAAGCTCTATTTTATATCAATGAATTCTAAAAAATGGTTTGTTGAGGGTTAAGATGCGCAAGGATTATTTTGCATAAGGTTTCTGAATGATAAAAGTGTTCGTAGTCACGACTCAATTAGAAAGTTAATTAATATTTTTTTCTATTTAGAAGAATAAAAAAGTTGGAAAATACTGATTAATTAATTTGATTATAATTTCACATAAATGTTCGGTGAAGACAATGACTGATCGAAAATAATGGCATCAAATTGATTATGTGAGCGAAAGAAGTGTGATTGCGTGACATTTATCTTGGATATCTTGTGCGAGACAGCAGGCAACGGTGATAAGTTTGCTTTTCCTTTTCCGGGCAACACGAGGGGGTGCAAACTACTAGCCGAGAGAGGAGGCGAGGAGAAATCAAGATGCAAAGAAGACCCGCGCGCTTTGCAACTCGCCGCCTCGAAGCAGATAAATTCGCCCAAGTGCTGCGATCTATTAATTCGAACCGCCATCGCTGCATTCCGTACGGTCACGATTGCGAGGAACCTCCTGTTGCAAAAAACTTTCCTGCTTTCTCGTGTTCATCGTCGGCCTCGCAATTTTCAACTGCGAACACACAAATGTGACAAAACGTTATAATGCAATCATCCGGAGTCAATTGCGGATCAAAGATAAACAAGCCACTTAAAATGAAAAAGCCAAGCAATTATTTAAACACCGGCCTTAAAAAAAATATACAGATTTAATCCGCAGGTGAGAGTTGAATTTCAAAGAATCGCGCGCGCCGCAGCTTCTCCGACGGCAAATGAAACGTTTATTGTTTAACAAATTTTTTTTCTCTTCCTCCTTCGCCGCAATCAGTTTATAGACAGCTTTTACGCTCAATGGGGACGTTTGAAATCGCGGAAGAGATTAGACGGTAATTTAGTACGACTCGGTGATAACACAACGCTTCGTTGTCAAAGATCAATCGCGCGCGATCAGGAAGAAGACAAAGTAAGAGAGAAGCACAAAGAGACAAACGCGGCCGTAAATTTTGCGCCGGGACAAATTGTTGAACTTTTGTCGACTGATGTCGAATTTGCGTGACGTCACGGGCGCACAGATGTCCGGCATCATTTATAAATAGGCGTCGGTGGAGTTTTCACCGCGATTGTATATGGCGCTTTTGTTTTGATAATTGACATGAATTTTTGCGTCCGAAGGAACAACTACTGTATGTAAAGTCACCTGATGTACCGGAACATTTATATACCCGAACGGGAGCTGAATTTGCTTTATCCAATGTAAACTTTCGTTTGTAAATCATAGGTTAAATAACCCGCGTTGTGTTTATGTTAATGAAGGAATTTCATTCTGCGCCACGATGAATAGAGTCTGCGTTTCCCTTGTTACTAATTTGCACATGTCGCATGTCGACAGTTGTCAAGCAGTTAACTTTTGAATTATACATTTTCACCGCTCGATTAACAAACCCGACCGCAGGACAAAAATGCCACGCCGGCCAATCATTTTTTGCTCGATATAATTTCTTGTCTTGCTTTCGTATCGCTGAACTTGACTTTATCGCTTGTTTTCGATAAATGCACTGTCATAGAATAGAAATTCCCAGCTCTTACACGCCATTGTCCCAAACAAGTGTCTCTTGTAAATTTCAGCCTGATATCCATACAAGAGACTCGGGCATACCAACGCGGAAACACCTCGAATCAAATCGTAAATAAACACACGACAAATCCACCACGTGCCTTTGACTGAACGCGGACACATCCAATGCAATTCGAATTTCCATACCTTCCAAATCTCTACGTTTACCCACATGTGTTTAGATGGATAATACCCTTTCAAAATAATCCCCTTAGAACAAAAAATAAGGAAAAAAACATTTTTCACCTTGTTGATAGTTTTACAACTCATAAAAAGCCAACTGCAAACTACTAACTCTAATTTTTTTATTACAGAAGGCGGATCTGCAAATAATCTTCATCCCTTTTATGTGATCAAGCCGACTGCCGTCAATCCGTCTCAACTTGACACCATGAAAGAGTGAGAAAAAAGGTGGACAAAGATGGACAAGGAAAAGCAGATACAACTCAGCTGGTTGACGTGGAGCGAGCATCCGGGTGTCTGCAGATACAAAATCGATATCCTCGAATGGTTATTAGGTACGTACAAATGTTCTAATCTTAACTAAAAAGAAATATATTTTTACACTCACTTGTACAATTCTTTTTTAGAGATCCTCGTACATCTCTTGTACGTAATTGTATACAAGAATTCATATTACTTCAATTTTGCGACATTCTGATAAATACCGCGCGAGCACATAATTGATGCGCAAATGCGTGTGGTTTTGCTTGCGCATAAATAAGAGGGGGAGCACTTGGCATTGTCTGAGCTGGCAGATGGACGTTAAAGGCACCGACTGTTGCTGATTTGCCACGATTACTTGAAGAGAAAGAGAGTGTGTACCATGGATGTCACTGTTTCTGATGACCTCTCTCTCAGTCAGGTTGCAAAAAAAATCGTACCCGATTTTAAATCAGGGCAGAGGGAGCGATGTGTCACTGGATTAAGGCAGCAATCAAATTATTCATCCGCCAGGCGTTTCTATTTATCTGAATAGACTCCGGTGGAATAATCATGGCACAGATACGACGCCTGATAAATGGGACCACACAAAGCATCTAACGGAACACAAAATCCGTATTAATAGCATTCTTCGTGGCATCGCTTGGCAGCGGGTCCCGTGTGCGCGCGATTTGTCGCGTCGTTCGTTTTCACTATTGCATTCCCATGTAAATCATTCGCGATAGTCATTTTCGACGCTGCGACGCGACGAAACTACTGTAAATAGTAGCAGCGGGGACTAATCATCATATTTCTTGACAACCGCAGCACTATTCGGTTCCTTATTGCCTGGTCTTGCTCTCGAAACCGCAAGTGCCGCCCCTGACATGAATCACGATTAAGATGTTTTCAAGACGATTCTTATTTGTCTCTTCTGATTACGTGCCTTTTTTTTATTCTATCAAATAACACTTAGGAGTCGTTTACATTAGTTCCCACGCTCTTACAACTAATAACTTTTGTTAACCACTCGCTTCGTAAAATTCAAAAGTGTGGAAAGTTTTCTTCATACTTTTTTTGCTCTCTCCCCGATGATAGTTTCAAGATTTATCTGCTTTACTTATTCGGACACTTGATGTTTGTTATCAAAGAAATATATCGTTTGACATCAAAGTTGATCATGACATCTGAATCAAAATACGAAAAAGAAGAGAAAGTTAAGGAAAAAAAATTTTTTTTTGATCCTCCACTTTTATATAGAGAAAAACTGTTGTAAATGATAAATCATTCGCAGGCATACATTCATCCTCGAACAATACCAGACTAATCTTCCATCACACGAATAACATAGTTACGCCCGCATGGCGTCTTGTGATTTAGCACTCTGCGGCTAACCTCTATTATGTTTAAAACTCGACAGAAATTATCGGAAACACCTTGCTTCCAAGCATCCTATGTATCGTAACGTCCTAGAAGCCATTGTAGGTTGGATTCTTCTTTGATCTGCGTGATATATTTTTTTCATTTATTTCCCGCGCACAATTCATTTTGTTAAGGGAAATTTCAAAAATTGCAAAGTAAATTTAAAATAAAATTTAATTCATAAACGTTTAGGAAGAAGTTCACCTCGAAAATGATACATCTCGCTGCAATCATATTAGATGATTTTTATTATTAGATTTTATTGTCTAGCAATAAAATCATTTTTCATTTGACGAATGACGAAAAAAGAAAACTGTTCTTCGCGAGGGAAATAAAAACGTTACCTTCGCGGTACACCAGGGTACAATATAATACACGACCGTAAAAGTTGAATAAAGTTATATAATTTTGCGACAATAATTTTGATACTCTGTGTATATCGCCGTTTGATTGCCAGATTGCGCGGGATCTGTAAAGTATACCTCCGAGCAAAACGGAAAGGTTGCCGTCGCGCTCGTCCTAATCAGTGCAGACAGTACAAAGAATGGCGCAAGCCCGTCGACTCTTTTTACGGGCGATTTTCCTCGAGTAATGGCCGAGTACATAATGCTATCAGAGCGATTGCAGACCCGCGTGCTAATAGCATACAAATCGGACAGCTGAAATTAATTCAACTGCGCAGCTTTATATATACGAATGACAATTATCAAGATTTGCGAGGAAGCGCGCACAAGTTGCCCCGAAGATCCAGTTTATTTGATATTTTGTTCCTCCTTTTATTCACGTTTAGCGTATATGCTCTCATGCATAAACATGCTCATTTTTTTTCTCTGACTCGGCGGATCTTTGCGACGATGACTGTACCGGCATGGAGCAAATATCATCAATCAATTGTAGAATGAATTCATTATGACGAGTTCGGCACGTAATTTAGATTTCAACTTCGTAATAATAAGCGATTTTCAAATGAAATGAAGATACACTTCGAAGATCTGCGACGACTGACGGAATCATCATTTTTGATTCGAAAAATTTTTGAAACTACTGAAAAGAGCAAATTTGGAAGAATTGTTTTTGCTCCGAAATGGTGATGTGTGCTATGAGGGATTTCAAGTTTTTTATTTTTATATCTCTTTCTTTTTTTTGGGCTTGTTTTTCTATTCCTCGCATCTCGAGTCGAAAACTGTGTTGCGAATTTCTTGCCGGCGCGTTCAGAAAATTAACACTTGCTCGCGAGCTCGCAAGGTGATCCTCTCGATATACGGATGAGATCGCGTTTGCTTATGTTAATTCAGTCGTTGCGAAGTCCAAAGTCGTCCTCGCGAATGTATTAATTAACATCATCATTAAGATACGATACGCTAGATATTATTCGCTATTCGTGCGTGACATTTTACATTTTTTCTCATCTCTGTCTATTTTTTTTTATAATTAACACACTGCACGATTTCGTGAAAATTCGTTCCACACAATTTTCATTTCAGACGAAACAAAATGAATAACTAAAGAGATGTTTTGCATTTTTGTCTAAAAGAGAAAAACGTTTTTTGCAATTGTATATGGAAATGGTGGGAAAAGTCTCATTATCATTATATTTGTAAGGGAAAACTTCACAGTGACTCGAGAGAGTTTTGCAAAGGTGTAGAAATGAAATGTTCGAAGAATAAGGGAGACGAAGGAGCCAGTTCACAAAGAGTGCAGCACGGAGATCCCAATCTTGTGTTGAGGCCTCTTGAGCAGTGAGTAAAAGGTGGCTAACATCTCGGACATCCTCCCTGTAATCTAATGAGCACCTGCTAGAAACGCCGCCTACACTCTACGTACAGAGAAACACTGTGATCAACGCGTCTTACGTGTCGAGGATGCAACTATCTTGCAAAACAAATGCGAAAAAAAGTACACCCAGAGAGAGAGAAAGAGTGGGGACCGAAAGGAAGGAACAAAAAAAAGTTATCTATCAGGCTGCAGGAGCGGTTGATAAGATCTCGCCCAAGTACCAAAACGGTAATACAAACAAAAGCGATTAAAAGCTTTTCGCAAGACACCGGGGAGACAACAAAAGTTAACGCCCGTTGATTCCCGGTCTTGTAAGGCATTATCCTCGGGATGATTTTTGACCCGGACGAAAAACACAATTAAAAGCCAATCTCCTTGAATCGGACTGAGATGTGTGTTGTGGTATCAACGGGGTGTCGCACGGCAAATAACCTCCGGCTAAAATCTTTCATTGAGCGTGCTTTCAACTTTTGTGCGCGTTCCCTGGCAGGTGCTTCTTTTTTTATTCTCTCCTCCTCTCATTTTGATCCGAACCGAGATAGAAAGAGGCAAAGGAAGAGGAGACGCACGAGGGTTACATCAATTTATTAATAACCCGGTTTTCATTGGCATTTGGTCGCGACGAAAAATTACGTTTACTGCCGTCGGGACCTGACCCATGACCTCGTGCAGAGCGAGATCTCTCGTAGGTGGTGCGACCAGTTTTTACGTCGTTACCTCTGCAACATTCGCGTTTCTATCTGTCGCGACAGACGGGCTCCCATGCGCCCCTCCACGCTGGTCGCGCGGTGCGGCCTCACCTCCAGTTAAGGGGTCCAGTGCCCTCGCCCCACTCGCCCCCACCTGGCGACGCGACCCCCACTTGACCCAGCGTCGGTCCGTTCCGTCGCGACTCATTTTTCCTTGCGCAACTCACCGAGAGAGACACAACTCGGCCCGGCATGCATAATATTTACAATTGCGCTGATGAGAAAACGCGCGCACGCGCGATTTTTTCGCACGCGTTTTCTCTTTCAATACAAATAGGACAAAAGTTATAAGCGAGAGGGAGGCCGTTCATAAAGCACCACGGTATAAATCAGAAGGCAGGCTCTCCTTTCTTGTATGCCCAGACCGAGCCGAATGCGAATCTTTTCTCTTTCGCCCATAGAATCGTTCGTTACATGTAAAATTGCAAACTCGGCTTTGCTGTCCGTTTGCCCGCACACGTTTACCTCCTGTTGCAGCGCGCGCCCATACGTGCGCACACGCACAATCGCAGAGGCGCAGCTCTCCGCCCGGCCTCTCTTCTTCCTCTCTCGATTCCGCGCGAGCGCTCTCTTCGATTTCTGACTTGAACCTCTCTCCGCGCCGGACGAAAGATAATTACGTTAGGACGCTTACCGATCCGATCCGTGGCCGGCTTCTAAATTATCTCGTCGCTCGTATACGTGCGCGCCTTTGCCGCGCGAGACATTTGAACTTTTGATGATTTTTGACGCCGTCGTCACTATGTAATATGATACGAAAATGGCTTGCTTATAAAGTTGCCCATAATCCGCGTATATTTTCTATCGATCGCACGACCCGTCTTGTCCTCAGAGATGAAAAAGGCGAGGCTGCTAAATAATCCGTTAGCCGTCAAATTGACGTGATAAATGCGCGAGGCCTCGCGTACAAGTATTATTCAACATTATATTAATACACACTCCGCGATCAAAGCATAACATTTTTGCCATTTTCCTCGTCTGTTATTCACCAACACGCATGTGTGATTCTTCTTCTCGTTTTTTTTCTCTCTCTCTCGCCTTTTTGCAACCGACGGCCTAACCGCGATTGCCTGCTACGTTGACATTTCAATATTCTTTTTTTCTCCGCCAATCATTATCCTTTGTTGATGAGCACACTGATATATGAGATTTCATTTGTGTATTAATAATACGAAGGATGCGATTATCATACAAGGATGAACAATATTTGTAAACAGTTTGACAAGTTAATAGCTCTTAATTGCAGGTCGGCTATTGAAATAAATGTTATGAGAATTGTTCAAATAACTTGGAATCGTTCAAATTGAAACATTTGTTCGCACCAAATGAAAATTTTTTTAAACAGAAAAAAAGAATACTTTTTTGACGGGGTGACCAAATTGTCTCAAAAATTAGTGTAGGATTTTGTTTAGTTGTTTGGTATTAAGTTTGTTCAAATTTTTGCTCGTATACTTACCAGGTTACATGAAATCGTTCAAATGTCCTCACAGTCAATAAGCTGTGGTATTTTTATGATGGCCGAAACTGGCCATTTGAGTGGTAAAATAATGGAACTGCAGCGGTATACACATATTGTGCATTTTCATGCATGCAACGCTCGGTCTTCGCGTAACGCACTTCATTTGCTGATAGTCACGTGTGGCGCAGCATCAGTTCGTATTCTCTTGTGTCATCTTCCGCTTGAGATCGATTTTGCAAATCGATTTGCGCGATTTTTGACGCAATGATATGGTCAGGAATTGTTATGACATTTCTTTTCAAAGTGCATTTCAAAACTTCATGGCTCTGAGACTTCAAATTATTATTATTATTTATCGTGGGTTGAGCTTGACATTGATAATGGTCATTTTTTACAATTGGACATGAATTTTTGGGTTTCAGATGAAATTAAGCAACATTATAGCTTGAGTTCGATCGAACTTTGTAAATCGTTTTGGTCTTCGGTTGGGATATTAGATTCGCTGGGGAGCAAGTGATGGTTGTTTTCAAATTTAAAGGAAATCGTGAAAAAAAGGTGGACGAAAAAAAAAAGAGAAAGAGATGGAGAAGAAAAAAAGTACCCCGGAGAGTGGAGAAGGTGGAAAAAATAGAGAAAATAAAGATAAAAATAAACGGCAACAGTAAAGAGCAATAGTATCCTGGATACGTTGGCATCTAGATACTTCCTTGGCAAGAGCGCGAGAGTGCGGTATCTGAGCGCAGATCGGAATTCAGGTACACGGTAGCACTACCTTGAGGCAGCTCGTGAAACACCACCTCCATGGTATAAGATATAAGTAGAGGATGAAAACTGAGCGCGAACGGGGACAGAGAGAGAAGAGAATAAGTTGGCTGCGAAAGGCATCTTTGGGCGGCTCTCGGCGGTGATCTACCGTCCCGAGCCAAGCCCCTCATTAACGCCTTTGCCGAGAAATTACACGCGCTCGGTGGCAAACAAGAGCAACAAGGTACCGCCTGCGAACATGAGACATCCGTTGCTTGCGCGTCGTCCACAGCGTTTTGCCGCAGTTGGCTGTCTTTCCGCTACCTAGAGCGTGCGAAACTTCACAACCAATTCGATCGAGATTAAGGGTTCGCTCGAGAGATACCGGTCGACCTTTTTTACACCAGCTTCCCAAACATCTCTCGATTCTTCGCAGGATAATGCTATACCCTCTTCGATATACGTATTAGAGCTTGCGCTTTACATAACTGGGTTAGCTGCCTCTGCTTCAAATTGCTTAACTTCGACATGCTTTTTGTTCCGTGATTTTTGTTTCCAGCCATTTCTTTTTCAAATTTACAATCCTACTCTTAAAATACCAACATCTTCTTTTTTTATTTTTTTTTTTTTCAGAAAGAAATCAATTATTTCTTTGTGAAAAAAAATAATAAGAAAACATAGTTGTCAATAGACATTTTTTGAAATTAATTATACTCTTCATTATACTTTAAAACAAAGAAGAACAATAATATGATTTCAATAATGTTAGCCAGAGATTTGCAGTAATCAAAAATTGTATGACGCTTTAACTATGAAAGTTAAACTTAATTTTTCGAAGTTGGCAATCGTAACAAATTTTATATAATAGTGCCACACCTAATTTGAACCAAAACGTCCAGTATTGTTTCAGTGCGGTGAACATTTAATCAATGCAGTTCTGCATTGAGCTAGTTTTTTGTATGAGGTTTTCATATGCTGACACAATAATAATGATCTGAACTCATGATGAACAAAAAACACAGATATAAAATTTGATGTGTTCAAGAAAGACAGGAACCTCGTTTGATTAATTTATTCGAAAATGATAAATGTCTCCTAATTTATAATTAAAATCAGTTATATTTCATCAAAACAAACTTTTTGTTTATCTACGCTTAGAATTTTAATAACCAATATTTCACAATACTGCAACGTTCTTACTTGAAGGGTTGAACCAAAAAAATTGTAATTGTTTTTCAATCGTTTAAAAAAATGTTTTCATCTTAATAAATTACTACCATTCAATTTGATCTTAGATTCAAACTTTTATTCAATTTAAGATATTTTTTGGTGTGTCTTGATGAACATTTTTTTCTGCGATAATTTTAATACTGCTGAAGAGAGCTAAAATGTTGTCAGATTTATTATGACCCTACGTTTATACTGAGGATACACAAAAGTTGCGATAAAGTTTCATAAGATGTAATATTATTCGTATTCATCAGCAGTGGAGTTTCGTTGAAATTTCGATCTCATCAGCGTTGATCTACCCTTGCTCGAATGTATATCTGTTCGTTTCGGCCTCTGACCCCGTCTTCACTTTGCGTCTTCTTTTCTTTAGGATATCGTCGAGTCTAAGAGATTCACCTACATCGGTCATTCAAGCGATCCAGTCGACGACATTCGACAGCAGGGGGTCGCAATGTTCCCGTCAGTGTGTCAGTCATTTCGATCGTAACATGAACTCTTTTGCTTAGGACGGGATGGGTGAAGAAAAGACTAAGGCCCCAACGAGAAATGATAACTCAGGTATTTCGGAGTATTTCTTGCCTTCGTCAGTTACAACTCACGAAACAAATTCGAGCATAACTTATATCTCTTGATGATGATGAGGTTTTTCAATTAACCCGTGTTTTTGGTTCTTATGTGATTGTTATACCGAGATGAGATGAAGTTTGAAAAAGTTGATCGCTGAGAAATATGGAAATAAACCAGCAAGAAGTGAAAACAAACGTTACCGTTTTAATGCGACTCGTATTATACGACATGGCTGATTGGTTTTCACACATAATCATTTTAAACAAGAGGAATTGTTATAATCGAATTCACGTGTGGTGTGAAAACAATATACCATATTCGAGGCAGAACTGTAAATCGAACGATGAAAGATGTATGCGCACATTAGGCACAGTCGATCTGCTATTACAATCACCGCCGGCACCTCTACCATTATCATCATTATAATCACCATCATTGACTTGGTTAAGGAGAGCACACATCTGATCGTGTAGGCGTGTAGAAGTAGAATGTTCCGTGTCTGCCAGATGTCTAAATGTTGACAAGCCTCGGCGAGCAGCTAATAACCGTTTAATAAGATTACGTCTCTAGGCGGACGGACTTGACATGGCCGGAACACGTAGTGTTCTTACGTCGTGGCTTTTATGGGCTAGCCGTGTGTACGTACATAGGTCGACAGGCATTATATGTACGCGTTCTGTGCTGTAATTCGCGTCTTTCACATGCGTCCATTTTTTCGTTGCAAATACGATCTAATCGAGCGTGCCGCAAACGCCTCGTCCAGGGACAGCCTGAACCGTATGAGAAAACGATGATTCTTAATTGAAATTACCGCTTAAAAGTAACATACCCGTTGTTCCACATGAAGATGAGAAATAAAAACTCGACACTCAATTTCACCATGCAGTTTCGATTCACCGTGTCAAGTTTGGGATCATGAGAGCATATAGTTCATTTTGTTGCATACCGTTCAGGAAATCATATTTTACTTTGAGATATTTTTTTAATTTTTATCAATTGATAGAAGTTAAGACTATTAATAATTATTACAAATGATAATTGTAATATTAACATTTTTGACAGGGTGTCCAGCGGCTGAACGAACAAAAAAACAACATAATTTATAATAGTCCTGCATTTATTCGATTGACATTTATTAAATAATCAGAAATGAAGTAAATTGGATTTTTTTTTCGTTTGGCACTCTGTCAACCATACTGTTTTATTTAAAGAATTGAAAATTTGTTGTCCAATACAATTCGCTATGAGTTTCACAAAGGATATAAGGACTGACAAAAAGGTTGTTCCGAACCGCGGCAATATATTAGACTTGTAATGTCGCGAAAATTGTGCCTCATTGTAATAGGTTATTTGTATATTAATTTCCAGCAGCTGTATCTATGAAATTTATTGAGATGCGGATGCGATAATATTTTACGCGTCGAAGGGCCCACCCATGGTGGGACTGCTGCATCACTCCATATATCCTCTTGTTGGTAGAAGCTATATAACCACGCCATTATTCCAATATTTATAACTATGGCTAAATCTGTAAATCTTCTTAATACGAAGTCGTTAGTTAATGCAGGATGCTTTGAATTTTGATGTTGTCCTCAAAGTATCTGAGAGTCGGAAACATTTTGAGTTTTGACAAATCAGATGTATCAATTTTTTTGCACATTTCTCACCAAAAACGCCCTGGTCAGGTCCTGTCACAGACCTATGGACCATACAGACCTGTTACCAGACCACATAAATATAATTTATTTTTCACTCATCTACATAATGTAAAATCCGCTTAATATAACCATAAATAATGCGCAACGAATTAGATGCACGTTTGAATTTACGACAAATTTCTCTTGGCGTGATCGGCTCATTTAATTGGCTGTTAGTTCGGTGTTAGTTTTTCAAAGTATTGACCTCCCAATAAAAATGATGTTCGCAAACGATCAGTCCAAGTGACAGCTAATTAAAATACCTTAAAAAAGAGAAAGAGACAGAGACAGATAGAGAGGGAGAGAGAGAGAGAGCAAGAAAAAAGTGTTTCACTTGTGCATTACAAATCCGTTCAACAAAATGTGCTTTTAATTAGCAATTACCATAGGCTGAATATAAATACAACTCAAACAAATGAATCTGCATTCTCTTGTAAGAAATGAGATTTTGAAAAATCATAACAGTATGCACGCCTATACAGTATATCAAACATTTTAACGGACCTGCTCTCTGTCGGCGGAATAAAGAAAGCGTGAAAATGGCGATGTCGGGTACGCAACAATTTGTCCGCTACGTAGCGATCACAAATCAGTACGCCTCTCGTTAGGCGCATCGAAGGAGGAAACAAATGTTGCGTGGCATATGGCATCCCGGTTGACTGGTATTTGCAAGCAGTTTGGCGGCGTTCCTCGCTCTGGGACAGCATCATAATCACATCGAAGCGATGTTTTGGCGGACGCTTTCGCATCAGCTATTAATTTCGCTGCGCTGTGGAGAAACAGCGTATATAAATATGAGGTAAAGGTGGAAGAAGAAGTAGTACTGGTATACGAAGCGGCCCCTCCTAAGAAAGAAGAACTAGGCATCATTGCGCGGGTGTGGCGAATACGTGCCGGGGTCGTGGGTCGAACCCCGGCGGACCCCTCACCTGTGTAACCTGCACACCGCTGCGTATACGCATACGCCACTCACACGTTCGCGCATGCATCGCTGCTAAAGACACCCACCAGTAGACGAGCTTCATAGGCGTGGGAGAGTTCATTGAGCAGAGATGCTATCGGCGGTTTTATTTCAAGGCGGATGTGCCCGTTACAACAGCCGATCAACGGGATATGGTCCCTTTGCAAGGGCGAGCGCATCTAGCGGCCATTGCCGCTGCACGTGCAACTATTTCGACATGGACCGCCGTCTGGGCCAACTTCTGATTTCTTCATGTCGCTGCCCTGTCCGGCCACCTGCCCACTTTGTCCAACCACTTAAAACAAAGCACAGATAGTATAAACACTTAGAAGAGTTACTGACATCTATAATTAAAACTGTTGTCCATCATTTTAGTTGTATGAGGCAAATGGTCTTGGAAATTTGTTGAATTTTTTTTTTTATCTGAAAGTAGAATCACTGGTGAACAAAATGAAAATCAAAATGTTAGAGAAAGAAAAGAATTAAATTAAATTAAATTGTACTACATATGAGGAGTATGGTTTTTAAGAGTGCCGATTCAACTGGTTTCAGTTTGTAATGAAAATATGGTTTAATAATAATGTACACCAGTGGTTGGTCTGCCTGAGAAGCTTTGGGATAAAGAATAAGAGGTGGTGCGAAGGATTGCGGCTCGATGACACTGAGAATCGCCAGCACGCTCGAACAATGCTTCATTAGAGCATTGTCGGTTCACAATATTGTACAATTAGCCTGCTTGCGCAAACTTAAAATGCATCCACCGATCAGAATCGATCGATCGTATCCGCCGAATTCCCGTTATACGCCATTATCCTACAACTTAGTTCCATACCTTCATGAATTCTCTTATTTTATATAATTTCACGCGTGTGAAAACAATTTGGAGTTTGTTTCGGTACAAAATTGAATTTCCTTTATTCTGTTGCTTCAACATTTATTAAATGTTATTTCTTAATCAGACGAACGTGACCAGAGTTAATTAAAAAAAAAAATTTAACGATTTTTCTTTTCACAGAAATGTCTCCAATCAGTATACCAAAATGTAAAAATAACTAGCTCGAATAATGTTTGAAGAATGCTGGAACATTGAACAAATTATTGTTATCGCGCGGCTTACAACCCCAAGAAACATAAATCCAGACTTTTTATTCCTCTAAATTATCTAAATGTTTTTCTACAAAGACCTTAACGATGCAGCATTAACCTTTATGGATGGAATTTTAGTAAACGAATTATCCGAGGTATTTTCTTTTTTTCCCCCGCACTGGGGTTACTCGAATTGAAATTGTTTTCTCACCTGACTTGACTATCTCCTACGACGGTGATCCTAATCGCAGATGTTACGAGACAGGCACTGTTATCGTATCTTGGTAGGCAGAATGGAATCGGGAGACTCGCTAATGTGGAATTCGCTTGGTCGGTGTAATAATAATGCATGTCTACACTATCCTCTGATCTTCCGTCACGACAAAATTGCGCTAATGAAAATTCCGTTGCTGCATAGAGAGAACACGGTCTAATCGGCCACGGCTTTCGAAAATTATATATCCAAAACACTCTGTTCAGATTCCCAAATACTAAACATTTTTGAACATCAGTAGACTTGATACCTTCAACAGGACTAAATATATAGACATCATCTTATTTATTCGGCTCTTCAAATTTTGCTAAAACACATATTTTTAGTGGAATTTTTTCTAATCAAATAAAATAATACTATTTATTATCAAAGTGTTATAAAATGTATCATACTCAGTTTATGAATCAACTCACAAATAGGTACATCTTATTTAGCCTTTAATAGGTTTGATGTTAATATGTTTGTTTCACTTGTGCAGTAGGACGATTTTCAGCAGCACCTGTTGAGTAAGAACCCGGCTATCCCTTGGACTCACAAATCAATTCAATCTTAATTAATGCATACCTCACGAGCGACCTTCTAATTACTCTAGAGTAATTATGCGATTGATCATCGGACGTTGAAAGATCTGTATCTCTTAAAAGCTTGCCAACATCAATCCTCGTGTGTATTACGGCTTCATTCTCCGTTTCATCTGGCGGACGAGAAAAAAAAAGTTCGTCTTTGGTTTACCACCCATTTTTTATTAAAGGAATCATTTTTGGTTGTGAGAAAAATATTATTCCATCGGAGGGTTCAACGATCTGAAACAAAGTAAGAGAATAAAAACAAAGATCCCGTGATGAATGAATGTAATCGAAATTCGACTGAACAACACACACACGTTACAATAAAACGACTCGGCCATAAATTGCACGTTGAAACGATCAGGAAAATATCGATGATGATCAATTATTCCAAATAATTATCGGTGGTAAGTCTATCTTTAGTGCTTAGCGCTTGTAAGAGATTGAAATTGAATGTATTAAACTGAAAGAGCAACCGGGGCACGCCTACCTTTTGGCGAAGACTTTTGCGATTCATGGGTCAGCATAAGGACCGCTCGTTTCAAGGGGCCGCTTGCCCTGACGGACGATCAGATAAAACTTCGTGTTTGTCTAACCTCTCACCTCCTTTTGCGATCCGGATGTCTTCTCCAGTGGCCTGAAGTGCTCCAAAGAAGATGAATCGTGCAAAGAGCTGCGACTCCACTCACGTTCCTTATTTGAGGTGTCATGTTCTAAAAGCTTTTCAAATTTGCCAACTTTTACGCCGCACCTCGCTTTTTCACATTTTATTTTCCACCTCATGTGTAGTTGGAAGTTTTTGAAAACGAAGGGTATAACAAATGATCAAGTTTCAAACTTGACAATATTTATTCTTGATTCAATATCGAGACTGCGATTATTGAAACAAAAAATTCTTTTGAGTTGATAGCAGTTTTAACAGAGAAGAAAAAATTAAGAGCCAAGGCTTTACATTAGAGCTACTAATTAAGGAGTCTTCGTCAATTTGCACGGATACTCGCCCACGCGTCTCACGTGAGATTAACCCCCATGGCTTTTTTTTCGACTTCCTAATTACCAAAGGATCCACCGACCTTTCGTAGCGAGCGCCGCGATTATTACGGCGACCCGCTGTGCGATATATTTCACGACAAATTGCAAAATTTAAAGGGGGAATAATTTTTTTCAAAAGTCGTACATAATTTGATGACTAAATTCAATTATGGAAATTATTTGTCATTTCATTTGGTTTATCGCAATTGATTGACACTATCTGGACAAGGAATGTTATCAGAATTTGTATTACAGCCATCTGCTTTCTTATATCAAGAAAAATTTTCAATTTTTTTTCTGGAATCTTGATAGTTTATATCTCATAGGGTGAGAATCACGGATGGCGAAAAACTTATTCTTGTTATGCTTATTAAAATAGCTTGTTACTTATACTCAGAGCTTTTATCATGAAAACGAAAAGTTTGCTTAAACGAATGAAGCCCGTCACATCCCACGCAAGCGCGGCATATGAAGCCATAAATCAAATGTTTCTCCACGGACGATACTCGCAATTACATACATAACATATGCATGGTTATATCGTTATTATCATGCACCCCCGGTTGTGGGAGTCGCGCCAATTTGCACATTATTTGGACCAATGATTTCTGTTGTCAGGTTTGGATGTCATGATTTTTATATTATCTTCAAAACATTTTTTTGTCATCGAGTTTTGAATTTTTTTTTTGTTTAGTATGAAGAAAAGTGGTTGTGATTGAAGCGAAACGACTATGTTGAACTGATGATTTTGAGAGCAAACTTTGCGTGAGATAGTCAAACAGAAGATCTGTAACGACGACGTTTGCGCGTGTCAATGTAAGATTTCTGTTTGGCTGAATAGTTAAACGTGTGCTTTCGCGTAATTGCCGTACAATGTGTAAGGGGACCGTTCAGTAAAACGGTTAAAATCTGATTGACACATTTAATGAATTTTTTACAATTGACTAAAAAATTAATTATATATTATAAAATTATAATATTTTCCACTTTTTATCTTCTATTACATGAATAACTTGTTGAATACACAAAATAACAAGTCTTTCATGCAGATCCATTCTATATATTAAATTATATTAAATACAATATTTGAAATTTAAATGAGTACAAATTGATTGATTTTTTTATTTTGATATGAAACAAAAAAAAAAGATTGAAAATTGTTACTCCACGACCTTCTCGGATACCAAAAATGTATGAAAATAGATCGACGATGTGACGTTTGGAATAGAAAGGGTTACGTAGAAGGAATGAAAGGGTTAAAAAATATTAAATTGAGCTCATTAGTTTCAGCGATGTTTAGCATGGCTGAAAGAGGATGAGGCATGAAGGGAGTAAATATTAGCGAATGAGAGAAAGCGCACCGCTATGCCGCGGGGGAGCTCACTCCAATACCATAAATCCTTCGAGGTGTTAATACGTTCACACACCGGTCAATGTTGGGTGCCACGTTCGTCCGCTCGTATATTTCTCTCTTGTCCTGCGAATTTATTATTGTTTCGTTGCGGCGTGCGCCTTTTTGTTCTCCTCTCCGCCAAATTGTTAACCCCGAACATGATGATGCCCATAGTATGATGAACAGTGTGCACGTGTAACGAAAGCCAAAAGTTCTCGCACAAAATTGAGCGAAACGGGAGAATCGGAGCGGAGATCCGTACAGATCATTTGGATAACGCCGCGCCGCGCCGTTGGGATAGAATGTCGGAAATTATAGGGTATTATCGGCGGTGAAGATATGCGATACCAACGAGATAACCGATGATACGGCTCCTCTGCAATTATGACCTTCAAATGAATACTAATTTTATAACTTATATTCTTATGTATATATTTTATATATTTACCGCTTCAAAGTAGGAAAATAACAAAGACCTTTGTGCGCTCTTCTTATAGGTCAGTAATTAATTTCGTAACATTTTTGTTAATTAGTGAAAGTAGTGCATAAAATATAAAATTAAAAATTGTTCATAACCAAGTTGAAAAAAAGCGTTTAATAATTTATAAAATGTTGAAGATAAGAATAAGATGAGATTTGCACTCCACTTGGCAATCGTTTCTAAAATTGTAACGCATCGCGATACGATAAGCACGCAGAGTCACGCCCGAAGAGCGTTTATCTTAATATAATCCGGATCGGAAATTCACTCGGCTTTCATGCCAGCCGCCCTGGGTGAAAACGCGTCCCTTATCGCTCCGCATCGGCAATGACCCCGCGACCTTCTCGGCGCCCATTGGCGGCGAATCGCATGTCCCAACTAATGGCGAATAGGATGTATTGTCCAGCCAGAAAAACCAGCGCTCTTATCTCCGCGATACAGCGCTCAAATTCATCTTGCCTTATTTGTCTCACATTCGTCTGAAAAGTTGAAAGTCGTCTCTGTCAGTTCATCTATGTCACTGTGCACATAACGAACACAATTCTGTATAACTCGGTTAAATCCGCGGTTCAACTTTGTATAGTCACGTCCCCGGAAAAATTCTATTCTGAGGAAGACCATTTCACAAAAATTAAATTCATAATCTCGACACTTTCGAAATGCCCGCGGCGATTACTGTAATTCAAAAGTTTTACGTGTTTCCCGACTGAGGTCAAAGAAAAACCACTTATCTTTCAAAACTTATTGAGATTAATGAAACATTTTTAATTTTAATCATTCATATTTGAATACGTCTGGTTTTGGGAACACAAGTATCATTTCAAAAGTGTCATATGAAATGATATGATCAAATTTGAAGTTTTGTTCTTCAAAGACAAGTTCCGTAATTCGTGTTGAATTATAGGTAGAAAATCAGATGAAATCTAGATATAATTTATAGCGCGCCACAGATTATTTTACATTTACGTGGTGATTAGTCGAAATTAATTTAGGATCAGCTGATGTGTGTTTCACTTTTGTGTCAACCGACTAATTGATGATTTGAAAATTAAAACGGCTCGTTATGAAGTTTGGTGATAGTAAATTAGTTAGAAAATGATCGAATAATTAAGTCTGATGAAAACGTCACAAAACTGGCGTTGAAAACTAATTTCATTTCGATGTATAACTTGATTAGTACAAAATTTATGACCTGCATTAAGACGTTCTCACGAAATCTTCGGTCCTGATGAATGTTTATTTTATTTATTTATTTTTTTTTTCACTGATGAAAACGTTGATGGAAACTAATCAAACTGTGGTCAAAAGTCTCGAGCGAGTAATTCGTAAACTGTTCAAGATTACAGTAAAAAAAGTGTAAACGCGCCAAAAATGAATTTCCTTTCGAGGAACGATGCTCCTGGTCTTTCGGCGAAATGATTTATGATTACGGATCGCGTGATTGGCGTACATCTTTACGTTTCTCTTAACGAATCTTGCGAGCACGCGATTCATCGTGCACTCGCTCTAAATCTCATAATGCCTCTTAGACACTGGCATGCACGCGCGTAAACGTTTGCTTAAGGTATAAGGGCAAATGGCATAGCAAAACGTCGGGGAGTTTTGTCGTGAGAACACGGTCGTCTATGAATAATGAGTTATAACTCTATTAGAGCTGCAAAAAAATATCTACATCACATTATTCTCAACAATGTATGGTATCGATGGAAAAAAAATTCTACTGAAGTTGAAGAATAGTGATGAACAAATAAGATTGTGTTTAACCATTTATAATGATCAAATAAATCAAACACTATTTTGCATTAAATTAATATTTTTCATACATCAAAAATTAATTAACGTTTGTCCTGACTGTACTATCATTTTTAATTCTAAAAAAATCCTTCTGCATCTCAGAACGTCTCCTCAAGATGCAATCCTTTTGACACTAGAAGAAAACAAGATTTGACGTATACCTTGACATTTGACTAGTATGAAAAAACATTCAACAATAAAGTCCGACAGTAAAAATTATTGTTTAAATTGAAATTAAACTTGTGCTGTTTATTGATAAACAATTTTTATTAATTGTCTGATTCGATTGTTTTTGATTTTTTTTTCTCCTGTCAGGAGGATTTTTTTTCCCATCCCAGATGAATGATTGAACGACGTTGACTCACGATTTAATACAATAGCTGAAATCTAACAATTATTTAAATTGGCAATGACAGTAATGTATTTATTGTTCCGGATACCAAAAGTGTAGACTCAAAGGCGATATTTAAAGCTCGTAAAAACATTAGACTTTTGTATCACGAAGAGCATTGTCACTGCATGGAGATATACGCACGCGGTGCTATGCGTGACGGCAGAATGCAGGCGACATGTGAGCTCATGCATGACCCAGGGCTTTGATGGGATCGATGCGCCGCGCTACCGACTTCTGGGAAAGATCACACTTGAGATCGAAGAGCGATCCTTCTTACATGCCACTGCACCGCGCCTATCGCCGCGCACGACGTGTCTTCGGATAATTCGCTTGCGCTTATGTCTGCATAAGTACCGGTCACCGACGACCCCGCGTAGATAAGGCCTAGAAAGAAAGACCAAAAGGGAGCTCGACATCTAATTTGTGCGCGATCTTATAGCAGCCATATCCTGGGAACTGTTTCTTCCTCTCGATTCAACCGTTTGGTAATTTGATACACTAACTTTGCCATCGTGTAATCGAAATCGGCTTGTATATTCAACTGAATATCTACCCAATGAAAACAATTACGATTGATGTCGCTTAGCGAAAATTGCAAATACTAGTTTGTATATCCCCTCGACATTGAAAAGGATCCTATCAGCATCTTAGCCAACGTTTTTCAGCCGATTTATTAAGTCGCACGAAATTTACCTTGTGTGTTAAATTTAAATGGACATTATTCTATCCTCTCCTTATTTGGCTCAACGGAACAAAATCAAGTTCTACTAAATAAGTTTGATTCAGTTCAACAATTTGTTCAGTAGAAGATATGTGTTGTTGGGGTGTAATTAGACAATTTGACCGAGAATAATTGTTTTTTTTTGTTCTTTTTCAGAAGCATCTCAACTCGTCATGGTTGAAATCGAGTTACGTAGAGCTAAAGTGTTGTTGGCCTGGGGCGTAGGAATTACAGCAGCCGACCTCGAGATGACAATAACGAGCAAAGTGTGTACAACCGAATGGCAGAGAAAGAGGCAGCGTTTCATCTGGTGTCCTTTTCCAGCGAGGGACGTCGAAGGTGACCTAGCTCGTAAGCACCTGCCATCGTCATTACCATCAAGCGGTGTTCTATTAAAATAACCAACTATGATTTCTGCCCAGGGCTCTATGTTTCATGCACACGCTACAATCACGCATTGCAATCTTTTTTATCAACTTTATTCACGTCGGCTAACACTATGCTATAATACGTTTCACAGCTAAATTAATAGTATCCGCGGAAGTGTAGTCGCGTTTGATTACTGGAATCTTTTTCTTAACAACGTGAAGAATTGCTCAGTGACATCAGGAAAATTATCCCATCCTAGTTTGCTCATTACACTAAAAAATGTGTTCTGATCAATTTTACCACGATTTCTTCCTTCTTCAAATTTTTTTACTGAAATAATGAAAAAAAAATCGACTTTTTTTCAAACCCTGATTGGTCCTTATACTTCTTTTTATGTATTGATGTATATGATAATAGTTAAGACCAGATGAAAAAAGGCGGTTTCAAAAAAGGTTCCCTTTCATCGAACCACTTTGTCAGAATTTGAAAAAAGCTTTGATCCAAAGATGCTCTCGAACCTTTAATGAGAATCAGGTTCAGCGACTGTTGTAAGGACCTTGTCTCGTAGAACGTCTAATTTATGGGATACGCATAATCATTTTTTTTGTCGTGATTTTAATAGCTTACGCAACGGTCCCACAAATTATTTATTATCCGACACGTTGTGCCCTCAACATTTTCTGAAAAATATGTATTCTCGCGTCACGGATGATGTGTGTTTTTCTTGCGCGAAAGTCAGAGTGTGCCAAGCATCACGACATTGCAGAGAATATTGGTATGTATAATGAAGAACACAAGGAAATAGCCTGCAGAAGGTTCACACGTTATTGTCGGCTATGAGAATTAAACTTGGTCTACAAATTTGTGTTGTGGATTGAAAAAAATTGGGTTTCTAAAATTATAATATATAATACTGAACAAAAGAACTGTTTGACATTTTGAGGTGCAATTTTTGTTCAACACCCGTCGACGATAAAATGGAAAAATGAAGAAAATGTGTTATTTGTGCGCCACGTTGATTATGTTTTTATGAAGACACAACTTTTACGATGACTGACAAAACAGATTTCAAACCAATCACCGCCGATCGGTTCAGAGTTCATCGCGTAAAAATTCTCACAACTGGCACATTTTTGTGCCGCGTCTGACGTGGTCAATAATAGTTGTTGACGGAATAGATGTACGCGCCCCCTTATTAACGATGCGTGTTGCTCTCGCCGGCGCCTCTGCGCAATCTGTTTACTTAGTGGGAACAAATTGCCTGATGAATCTGTGCAGTCATACTTCATAATTGAGAGCTTCTGTGTGCTCACTTTCTTGCTCTCTTGCTCCGTGTTTGTCTCTCCCGGAGTAGAATTCGCCTCTGTTTTGCCACGCAGCCAAAACAAAATAAAAGAACAGAGGGACGTTAGAGAATCCAAGTTGGTAAATTATTTTCCAATAGTCTTTGCGTTCTTCTCTTTTTTTGCGTCCTTTTTTTTTCACGATCGTAATGAAAGCTACTTAGCTCGATATGTGACGAAGAAAGAGAGAGAGAGAGGGCATTAAAAATGAAAATTACAGAGAGAGCAAACTACTGTGCGGTGTGCGTAACAACAAAGTCTCACGGCCTTTGAACCCGAACTCGTCATAACTGCAAATGGAATGAATACCTACGTACTAGCTATGGTAGCATCTACCGCAGTGGCCATTGCTTCACACCGGTGGATAGTTACTGGTGCTTATAGCAGTAACCTACTGAATGGTCGCGCAGTGTCGAGATTGACTTGAGATATTAAGCGTGCCCTAGCTCTGTGTGTACGAAAGGGAGGTACGCGCAGAAGAAAGAGTACACAGACCGATTGCCATTCGTAAAGCCGATAATAAAGAAGCCAAGAACTCCGAATGATGAATATTCGTGGATAATGAGCCACCGGAAGATCATTATGACTACCATGCGTTTATTTTTTCGCTTCCCCATATGATCATCGGTTTGGTGTACCAATCGAATCAGACGACTGTTATAATCCCTCTCCAATTGTTTTTGCATCAGAACCTGAAAATAAAAAACAACCAATAATATGTTCTGTAAAGTCCTAGTTACTTGGAACTTTAAAATTAATTTGTAAATTGTAATATAAATATTAGATTGGATTATAAGATGTAGTACATTTTGAATATTTTGTTTCTAAATTATCGTTTACTGGAAAAAAGTGAAAGGATCCAACAATAAAATGGTTAGGAAAGAAACAGAGGAGAATCTTCTTGGTCATTTGTTGTGAACTGATTTATGATTTGTGCGCTAACTTGTACTTATGAATCGTGCGAAAGTCTCCGCGGGTGCAAGCAAAAATGCACGCTCATGTAAGTCGAAGAGAGCTTACATGCACACAGCCAGTCGAATTGTGCTGGGACTCGTTATAGAGAGCAAGTAGCTGCCAGTTGTGTGGGCCTATTCGTCCGCGCGTATGTGTGTCTTGTGCTTTTCGCACCGCAGATCAATATACGTTTGCCATGGTCCGCTTCAAAATAACCGACACGCTGCTATGAAATTGATAATTTACTGCGACAGGCGCGCCAAGCCACGTATCTAGTGCTGTACAACGCGAGTCCGTTGTTCCTTCCATTACTCGTTTCCTTCTTTCTTACACTGGAATGTTATTTATGAATCTGTTGATCCCAACCCATAACCTATTTGCTGTTGTTTATAAACATTAAACAACAACATTCATTCTAATAGTTTCAAGTGGACAATTACAAAAACCTAATAAAATATAATTCATTCAAAAATATCATTTTTCTTTTGTAAAAATGAATAAGGACAAGAGTAAGAATTTATATCTTCAATAAATATATGATAATGCTATTATAATTTATTTCTGTTCGGGAATAGGAACCTGAGAACGGGGACGTGCCAAAAAAGAGTCAACTTCGATACATCTGACGTTTGTTTATAGTAATATTATAATATATGCAAGTTTGGGCATTTGCATATAGTCAAGTAGAATCTGTGATGGTTATAGTTGTAGTGTAATTCACGTATGCCAGCTGCGGTTGGGAACTAACGAAGACGATTGTAGTTAATTGTAGTCATGGTACATATCGCGCGGCACAAGAACAGTGACTTTTTTGCTCGAGTCAATATATCAGTGGAGAGGCCATGTCCGACGGGTAATGCTCTCGGAACTGCATCCAAAGTCCTCCTGCTGATCAATTCCGTGCAAGCGTACCATCAAGCTCTCTTATCTGGAACTACATTTTGCAAATTCAAAACTAATTAATTACACAATTCTAATCACGATTAAAATTTAATTTGGTCATAGAATTAATTAAAACAGTTTAAATCAAAATTGTTCAATCAAATTAAATTTCGATCAAACTAAACACTTTGTTTGAGAAAATAAGAAAATGAATATCTGCATTCTCATGTTTTTCAAGAACTTTTCACTTTTTTGAATTAAGAGGGAATGAATTTATTTATGAAACGATGGTTTATTTTGAGGAAACGAAAAGCAAGCGCGAGTGTACGAAGCAATAAAAGTAATCGCGTCAGAAAAGTTATTATAGTTAACGCGAGAAAGCTAAAGAGTTCAGGAGATAATCAAGTTGCGAGGCGAAGCGTATAAGATAATGATGCCTCGCTTGCGTATATGACCAAGCTCATTCTTACGAACCAAACTGTAAATGTCGCAAACACTTCGGCTTTCAGGCAGGCAATACGTGGACATTAAATGTCAACCGTGTATGATGCAGCGGCGCACAGATGCGCTGTGCAAAGAAATGCATTACCGTTTTCTCGCGCATTGTGGATGAAGCGGGCGCGCATTAACCCGGTGACACGCGGGAAATTCTCTCGCACCGTCTGGCGATCGCTCAGACGCAACCGCCGAACCATTCCTGTACGATATTATGTTTATAAGAAGTGTCACGCATCCACTTTTCCCACGCACATTTTCTATTTTTTTCTACTTTTAAAAAATTGCGATTTAATAAATAATGTATTAAACGATATTCAAAGTTACGAAATTGCACTTATACATACCAGATCTTTCAGAATTCTAAATCTCAAATAGGGGGGGGGAGGGGGGGGGGTGAATCAAATGATATTTAGAGTCACGAAAATATATGGTCGATAATGTTCTTTGTCATAAAATTATTAAATTGTTATTACCCTGGCTTTTATAAATAACATTCCAAGAATTATGTCCGACTATAATTACAATTCAAATCGCACTTTCATAATGTCAATGATCATTTAATTATACTGCTGTTCTAACTGTCGATTGCTGACACTGTTCAACGAAAAATTTTTTTACCCCAAGTTGCATTCATCATAAGACGTGGACGTGCTAAACAATTTCCAGCGTTTGTTGTTAATTTCAATGAAAATTATAATAGAAAATGATCATTGAAGCGGTAATGGAACTTCAGTTAAGTTATACTTACAAAAACTTATGAAATATGATAATTGAGCGGGAAATAGTAATTTGCCGATTTTTGTTTGCTTTTTTGCGATGTTGATAAAAAAATTTGCAGTAGATTGGAAATAAACAAATAGTTTGAAAATGTTAGGAACTGTGATGAACAGTATTATAAAATCTTTTTCACAGAAAGAGCAGTATAGTTTCAATTATGATAAACAAAAATTGTTAAAATGTAATAAGTTGGAACAATGGTAAAAAGTATAGCGGAGGTTTGAGTTCAAAAACTGATTTACCGCTTGTCTAATTTGTAGGCGGTCTCCGTTAAATAATCCTTAAACGCGATTGCGTAAAAAGCTTTACCGGGGCACATGCAGTTTATTCATATTCAAATACACTCATTTATGAGCTCGCGGACGCGTCGGGTTAAATGCTGCCGCACGTAAACTCGCTATTTTCCAACTCTCCGCGCTCTTTAGCCGTTTTATTATTTTTTTTTCTCTTCACACGGAGACCTTTTATTCAAGAATTATTCCCTCTATGACTTTCATCTCTCATTTCGTTTTGATTATTTTTCGAACGTTCGCTGATGGCATTGGCAATTATTACGACGCGCAGGAAAATGTTAGTTAATTATTTCTGCTCGTATTGATCATTTTCTTTCTATATTTATTATTACGAATGAATAGAAGTACGCTGAACAAATTTTTTGATTGCTAATAACATTTCTGTTTTCTGAACACTCCCTCGGTGTTTATTTCGAATAGAGTGAATTTGGAAGATTCGATTGCTTGGTATAAGAAACGAAATGAGACTGCGAGAGCGTTTGATCGATAACGTGTGATACAATTACACGAACAGCATGCCACGTATAACATGATTCTTTTTGTAGCCGAGAACAAGCATGCGTCGATTTATCGAGCGAAGATCGTGCGCCGGTTTCGCAAAGGCGGGATTATCCAACTGGACGCTATCGACATGAATTGGCCATAAATACCATTAGGCTTTGAAAACGGACTTATAGCGCAATTTACCAAACTTATGACTTAGCGTTGTTTAAATTAGGTACTCGTTACCAGTATTACGTTTCTGCGAACACCTTGTTTCGGTAACGCGATTAGGTGATCGCGAATCAGATTGAAATTGTACAATGGAACTCGTTATTTCGTATTCCATAAGCCGATACGATCGCTGACTAAGACATCAGGCACCGGGCCGACCGCGAGATACCACATCGTAAAACTGTTAGCGTGGCAATATGTGCGCGACTTCCTAATAGAGATATAGCGTGGAAAATCGCGAAACGAACCGCGAAATTGATACGGCACCAAAGTAGACTCGTATAGATCAAAGGAAATACCCATCGATTTCGGAATAATTTGAATTCGATCGAACCGTTGCGTTAAGCTTCTCGCGCCGCACCAACCAGCCGCAATTCTCTCGTCGCTCTATTCTCGGATTCCCGTCGTTCTCCCTGTGCATATCTTCAGTTCACGCGCTCAATGCGGAAATGTGGGCTACATCGATACCTCTTATTGGCAAAGATCTCATCCTTATACACATTTTCCATAATCCGTGCATTTTCCTCCTCATTAAATTCTTATATACGATCCGATTCGCACAAAGCTCATGCAATTTTCCCTATCTTCTTTCTCATCTCTTTTCAAATTCCTTGCTTATATTTATTGTTATCGCGTGCACTGTAATTAGTCTCATCGGATGCGCCCTTCTGTGTCTCAAGCATCTAAACTGCTAAATATTTGTCAAGTTCTGTTATAAACAAACACTCTCCGAATTCTGAAAAAAGAAAATTTGATTATTCATTATTGCATTATTTTTATTAAACTGATTAATATGATCAATTGATTAATATTTTTAATATCGTAATTGGAATTCGAAACGAATAGAATTTAACATTTTGAAAACAAAATTATTTTCATTCAAGAAATCTTATTTGGGTGAATATAATTCTGAGTTAAAAATACAGAGAACTTCAAATTATACTTGAAATATGAAATAAAATTCGGGACAGGACAGCCTCAGTGACTTAAATAGGCCAGCCCACCGGTTGATTATTTCCATTAATCGATTGAAATAATCGAATCGCAATATAATTGCTAATAAAAAAATTTACTTGACACAGGGCGAAATAACATTTCTCTTTTTCGAATATCGTTACAAAAAATGAATCAAAACAAAATTTTTGAAATAATTTTTCTATAGAAAAAATTTTTATTTTTTATTAAATATTGAGATATCAATTATTTATTGATTCAAAAAGTGTTTACCGGTTTAAAAATTTTAATTTCGCAACAATGTCCAAGGTTACCACTTTCAGTTTAATACGAGCAATACATGCTCTTGATTCTTGCCTCCTTATTGAAAAAAAGAACGATTTTTTTTTTATTTTGTGCAAATATGAATTTTTACGTATGAAAGCACTCGTATTTTAGCATAATCCAAACATATCAACATTGTTAGGCAGTCAAAGCAGTTTTTCTGCACAGGACTATTGGGCCTGAATTATTAACTTGTTTGCCTTCTTTTTATGTTTCACGATGCTGCAATTAAGGATATTGGATCGAGTAGTCCGGGGCAAGGGGAAGCGTCTTTTGCCCGCAATATATAAGAAGTCAGAGTGAAAACAAAAAATCATTGGAAAAAACTTACATTTAAAATAAATTTGGACTAAAATTTTTTCGCATAAAAAATTTATGTCAATTTAAAGTTTTTTGAAATGTTTTATGAACATGTTCGATATTTTAAACGTAGTACAAGTTTCAATTCGCCTAAAAAAGTTGAAGGAAAACGCAGTTAGGCAATTTAGACAACAAGTTGTAGATATTCATTATAATAAAATATCTAAATAATATTCTAAAAGTTAAATATCTGACGTTACATTTAAAAATAACAAATCAACATAGTAAGAAATAAAAATTTGATAAACCAAATTTTTCGTGTTTTCTGAGGTGTGCATTAAATATAAAAGTTTCACGTTTTTGATCAGCTAACCGGCCGTTATTTCTGTTGCTCATATGGGTTAACCCTTATTTGAAAAGTTAGGTGGCACAAACCGTGCTCGAATGCGGGCAAAAATTAAAACGAGCGAGCATGCAGTATCGTCTATCGAATGCAAACGAAAGCCTAGCAGGCGCGAAGTATTTACTTCAAAATCAAGGACCCATCAATTGTCGCGTCGTCTAAGTTGACTTGAAAAGGGTTTCATTGCGGGCAGGTGTCACAAAAAATTTATCCATTTATTAATGTTACTTGCGTGCAACTCTTACATCAATTCTTCCATCAGATATTACAATACATAACGAATGTGTTAATTTTATCAAAACGAATTTTGCCTTAATGATGATCTTCACCTCGGTCAAAAGGCTATCGAGTGCGAAGGTGCAGATATATATATGATAATCTGACTGTTGGAATTGGCTCGATCGACCGCGGGTCGGGTTACTGGGAGGGGGGGGGGGATTTTTGTTAATCGGCGATTAAAAAATTGGTGGGAGCGGAGTCGGGAACGCGGGTGTTTATACCACCCAGCACAAAATTAATAAATCGTGCGCTCTTAAACAAACAGACTCCACCCACTCGCGCATCGGATAAGCGCAACCCGGGACCTATTGATTTATTAATTTAGAGCTGGCCATTCTAAGACGATGCTTCGCGGCGTAACCTCGACTGTTAAGGCTAAGTTAAGGGATCCGCTATCCGACGTGGTATCAGTAATTATAGCCCTGGATGCGGGCGCGCGTCGGTTATGTTCATTACTGAATTATCGGCCGAGCTTGGCAAACAATGCCATACCTCTTTCTATTCTTCTGCTCGTCTCGCTTCTTTGTTTGCGCTCCTCCTTGTTCGATTCGCCACGTAACTCGTCGTTTCTCTTTTCAACCGACGGTGCTATCTGATGGGCCAAAGGCTGAACTACGACCGCAACTATTTTCCATCCGCGTTTATGTACACTTACCTATAAATATATAAATACGCCTGTGTCTGTCCGTGTGCCTTCTAACTTCTCCCTTATATTCCTCTTCCTTCTCATCCCCGCGGACGCTTCTTTTCCACTTTTTTTTCTTTCTTTCTTTGCTTTTACCCGATTCTACGTTTCGTGGATCTTGCATCCGCATGAGTTTTAGCGTCCGTCGTTGATTCCAGAGGTTGCTTATCGATTTCTCCTATCATAGTCAGCGCGCCGAGACAATTTTGAATGCCGCGTGCACAGCTGAGCTCGCAGAGATACGCTCGCCGGGAATCAAGCAGATACGCCTGATTTATTTGCATACGCGCTGTACGTTGAACGAGATTAAAAGAGCCAGAATGTTTATCGGCCAATGCGATCACTGAATTTGTCAGACCGTACGCGCCGTTAACTGTAACCGCACAGCTTTGCTACTTTATTAACGAACGCCGCGCGCAAAACTCACTATGAATTGTTTGTATGTCCATGTCTCGTGCCATGCTTTGTAACCCGACCGAGGTCCTATCTCTAATCCCCCCCCTCCACTTTTTCATTGTTTATTTGTCTCCGTTTTTAACGTAGAAGCATTCAAATTGGTAAATGTTAATATAATTAAAATCGATTCCAGATGATGATCAATGTAAACTGACCGCCAAAGTTTTATAAAAGTCTTAAAAATTTGATTTAAAAATTAACTCATGCAACTTTTTGCAGACACTCAACAATTTTAATTTATAGCTGTTCCAGAGAAATAGTTTTGTTATAAATGCAAACAAAGGCTCAAATTCATCAATTTCAACGTGTGATCTGGTACATTTCAGAGAGACGAACGAGGTGACGAAGCGAAATCCGTAAACACGGGACTTTTGATCCGTGCCTAGTTTTGGTTCCACTGTGTCACTCTCTTTTTCGACGAGAAAGCAGATAAGCCACAGAATAACATTGTCCTTCGGCGCGGGAATGCGAGCGTCCGAATGTTGTATATGCAGAACCATATACTCTGCCGCCATAAATCGTTCGCTTAGGTGGCCTACGCAGCATCGGTGGCCACACTTCGAGCTGTTCTGGCGCTTTCTGTGATGCTCCATTTCAGGTCGGTAACACTTTCAATTTATAGATTTAGATTCTGCTGTTTTTTTTATTTACAAATGCGAATAGCCTTCAAGTTTTTTTTTAAACGTATTCAAATTAATTTTTATACAAAAAAAGAAAACAGATCATGATGAAAAATATTTGCACCGGACAGAAACCTCTATTATTAAATATTACATCTTAAAAGTTGCCAGAGTAAAATTTTTCCATCTTATTTTGATCTGAGAAAAAAAAACAAATGTTCATTATCTTGTTTTGATCTTGTTTATGTCAGATGTTTGATCTGGGAATAAGATACTTTTGAAAAGTGTCTCATTTTCCGATTAAAATCATTTGGTTTTTTCAGATCAGAATAAGATGGAAAAATGTTTCCTCGAATCCGACAGAGAAAATTGTTTTATCACGATTGACCGTTTGGTAAATCAAAATTAAATCAAGTACTCTGGCTAATTTTCCTGGTGTCAAATTGTCCGTGTCCAATTATCACGTTCACCGCGACAACGAGGTTTAATTAAATAACATAATGGTGTTGGTGTTGTTGGATTATCCATAAACAAGAATTAATGTGGACGAATTAAAAAAGTGTCCGTGTTGGTACAACATGACGCATCAGTCCTGGAGACCTGAGTAGTCCACCTACGAAACAACATTGGCCGACACATATTGCAGAATATAAAATCATTTCTTCGTGTAGGTAGATAATTTATACTTTGTCTATCCATGTAATCTATTACATCTAATCGTTACTCTCATAGATCCAAATTCACTGACACAATTTTACGTAATCTCAGAAAATCATAAAAAAATTTTTTCACACACATACTTTTATTAATTAAATTGCAAATATTAAATCATTTATTTGTGCAGACTTAGAAAACATGGTATTGATTTTTTGAAAAAAAAAAATATTTTTTAAGATCAGTTTGATAAATTGTCAGTATCAAAATGCAAAATTCCAAACGTCCATCAACTTTCTCTCATTCATTGAACTTCCCACACTTGTTTAACGAGATATTGTGAGAACAATTACCGGGCGCTATTGTTTTGCGCCAAACGTAATTCTCTCAATTAGCTTTCTCATTAATTATCGATTTATCATCTAATTGTAAAGCGATCGAGGAGAAAGGGATCATTGACTTTCAATCTTTTGAACTTACAAATACATGTTGGCTCGTTGCGTTAGCGCATATCCAAAAATGAATGAAAGGAACAATTATTTAGGGTGCAGTTGTTTGAACAGAAAAAAGTCCGATCGAGGGTGTGGTCGATACCCAAATCGGTTAACTAAGGCTCAGCCTATTGTCTACAATTTAGTCAAGACGAATGATAATTTTAGAAATTAAAAAAATTTATATGAATACAAAATTGTATATACAAATGTGGTTACATTTTTTAATTCCATGATTTTAAATTTGCATAATTCATCTGTAATCAAAAATTTAGTACGTTGATTTTCAATGTTTACCCAACAAATTATTAACTTAGATGAAAAAATCGCATTATAAATCAGAGTTAGAGAGGTGATTCCTCGGTGAGCCGAGAAGCTGCATAGTCCTCGTACATGTAAAGCAGCGTCACAACATCTGTAATACAAGCATAATGATAATTTACCGTTTACGCGAGTTGGTCGTTCGGTTATTCATTTTGCGACTATTATAGCTTTCCACAGGCTTTGCGAAACGTCAAATTAATAATTTGATAACATGACGTACAACTTGCATCACAATTGCCAGTATCATTTTGGAAACAAATTAACACCGTGGTTTACAACTTTTTGTTTTTTTTTTTCATAAACGTTTTCTCATCTTGGACTTGCACTTGTTCATCCGTTTTCATTGTTGAAAAAATCGTTCAACAAAAATAAACATCTCTGTTGAAAATAAACACACATCTTGTTATTGTACGAGTCGTAAGTGATGTTACATTTGAAAAAAAAAATGAACAAATAAAATAAATAACTGAGTAAAAAATTACTGTCGAATCATCATACTAGAGTAGATAAAAAAAAAAGTCTAATCATCCGTCGTCGGATTAAAACACGGAGGCTTATATTTTCATGCGCTCATTATGTTAGCGTAAATGATCCGCAAAAATACACATGTATTCGAGAGATTACTCCTTTTTAAAAGAGCGAAGCATCATTAGCTTGGGCGCAAGAGCTCTTAATGTCCAACAATATAGTGCGAACATTTTCTCCGTTTCGGATGATCGGAACACTTCGTTCTTAAGTGGACATGAGAAGTCTGAAGGAGAGCACAAGTGTGTAAAAGCGTACGGGTATATATTCGTAAGCAATACCTGCGCGCTGGAAGCACCACTGAGAGTACTCGTGATGACGTGTGCAAGTCATTCGTAACCGTATCGTGAGAAATACAAACATAAAGAAGACCCAAGTATCGACTTGTAGAATGAACAACGTCGAATGTCACTCACGACCTCTGCTCTTCTATACTTTTTTGAATATATTTTCAGACTACATTTTTTCTATTCAAAATTGGTTTAATCAAAATTATACCTAATCAAATGGTGGAAGAAAAACAAAAAGATTATCTCCATGATTAAATCACATAGAAAATTTATATTAAATGGATGATGATGACTTCAATAAAATAAAACGATTTCATGAATAAGATGAAATTTTTAATTAATGACTAGATACACAGATATTCAATTTTCTGATTGATTTCTAACGCGATAACTGTTTTAGTTGAAGGTAACAGAAAATTAACGTCAACTTTTTTGAATATTAATATCAGATTAAGACACCTGCTAACGAGCGAGAATTGTTTGAAGATTCCTCACCTTTTGTTTCACAGGTTGACCTATTTTGTTTCGTGTTGTGACAAATAATGATCACCTTTTCGAGCGGCGGAATACTATTAGAAATTGATTTACACACCGATTGAATTAATTCAACGAAATGTGTATTTACACAATTTGTAAATACTATTTTCGTGGTACAGATTGTGAAAATGTAGTGACAATTCAAATTAGGATGGTTCATAAATTTTCCCCCGGAGTCAATTTCTTGTTTCTTACGAAAACTTGTACGAGTTTAGAAGTGGGTAACTTATTCATTTGGTGATAGATTTATTCAAATATACTTTTGGTAACGAGTGACAACAAACGAAATTGAAAATATAGTGAAAGGAAACGGTGCAATAAAAGTTGTGCTGCTGCAGTTGAGAGAATTCCCGCAGCATCTTATGAATTCTGCCAATCACTTGAGTGTAATCGATATCGAGACTGGAGGTGGGCATCGATCGATTCCTTCAGCCCCGCCCCGGGCGTGTCGTCGATCTGCACGATTTATAATGTTAATATCTGCAAGCTAGGAAAGTCTGCCACATAGTGCAGCTTGCCATGCAACAAACGTATATCACATGTCGACTTTTTATTTAATATGTTCTGTTTATGTTCTTGTACTCAATTTCATTCCCAAGTATGTTTTGATAAAATTTCTTTTTTTTTCAAGTACTTCTTTATTTTGTACCTTGAAAAAAAAGTCAAAATCATTTTTTTTTTCACGTTTTGACTGAGTGTATCAAATCGATATAATAGTAAGAACTAAATAATAAGAAACACAAAAATAAATTTTTGTTCACGTTTTGACTGAATGTATCAAACAGATATAATAGAAAGAATGATTGATTTTTTTTTTGAGTTTTGAAAAATCACTTGAGAGACACAAGACATTATTTTTCTCATCAATTTATTGTCAAGATGAGACCGACACAAATAGATCTGAACTAATTTTCCTTTTAATGTTTTTTCAATTATGGTCACGAGTGTTTAGAAAATTGCCATGTCATTTGGATTCAAAACGACTTCAGTGGTTTGAGTGTCAAGCCGAGGATACATATTTGATTGTATAAAGTTAAGTATCGGCCGGATCATTGTGAAACATTATTTTTTACTTTTTTTTGTACCTACACATTCTGGTTACGCGTTCTTGAATCATTAATAATTTTATTTCTTTACAAACTGCTCGATGCATAATTATGTACAAACACTTCTTCTATTGATAGATCGTTTATAAATGCGTGATCTAAATGACATACTCAATACCACACTGAGTCATAAGAAAAAATTCTATTTCTATATAACAATAAGAAGAAGGTTTAAATGATATGACTCATTCGTCAATTCATTCGAACGAGAGTAGAACATTTTTTTAAGTATCTATACATAATAATAAATGATTAACATTTCCATAGAAATTTGTTTTCTCTGAGCTTTTACCCGAGAGAGAAAATGAATTTTCGTCTATTAAAAAAAAAAAATTTTTTTTCAGGTGCATCAGAAGCCACTTATTCCTTGGCAATAATGTATATTTCAGAGGAGCGTGCATTTATGAAGTTACTCGCGAGCGACATTGTCGACAAGTTCATTGGTAGTCCCTCTCGTGATCCCGTTGAAATCCATCGGAAAGCGTATAGCCCACGTTTTCGCGTTCGTCTCTCTTCATTTGGCCTTTCTTCATTTCTCTTAATGCATATCGTCTGTTCGTTTTTATTTCGAATGAAACGAAGAAACAGCAGCAATGAGTGCACGAGCTTGCGCAAGCTCGCCCACGTCGAGTCGCGACAAGGTGGTCCCACTTCTTGAGTTGTTCGGATCTCTTTCTTTCCCTTCTCTTACTTCATCTTTCGCGAGAGTTCCGGACACTTTTATGCTCCTGGCGAGCGACAACACCGTGCACCTTCCACGTTAGCGTGGGCGATGCATGGGAATCTGTCTATAGCACGGTCACGTTGTCCACGTTGTTCCGCGCGCTTCCTTCTTCTTCTCTTTCTATTCCACTCTTCATCATACATATCATTGTTTATTCCTTTTTTTCATCCTTATATCCAGACTCGCTTTTTTCTCGAGACATACGCGTCCACGCGTTCCCGATGTCGCCGCAATAGAGACAGCGAAAACGTTGTGATACAACTTTCAAGATTGATTAAAATTTTTTTTTGTAATCAAAACCAACTTTTACTTTTTATAAATCAGTCATCTTCCAAACACATCAGAAGAATCTCTGACCCTCCACCTTTTCTTTGAAAAGGTGAACAGTACTGTAACGTGCTGCCCTCTGATGGAAATTCGAATCGTTAATTTTTTGTAGGTTTTATAGTATTGAAAAAGCTGGAGGTAATTTTGACATTGATGGACCAGCATTTGCGCCTCGATTGTAGTCAAGGGGAACTTGCTAACAAGTTTGGTAAAGGTGCAGAGTGAGCATCAGGAGAGATTTCTCACACACGAGGCACTGTAATTACTTTCCTGGTTGATAATGAAGCGTTACAAAAAAGGTGGCAGAGAAAATGACAATTATCATCTAGGATATGAGATGGTTTGCTCGTCTCGCTTGATGTGTACCTATTCAGCTGGGACTTGTGAACCTTAATCAAAAGATGCGTCAGAACTCATTGTGCGCAATTAATAAAAAAAAATTTTTTTTTCCTTTCTTTTCGTCGAATCATTCGTCGTGAGATTTTTTTGAACAAAAACTGTTTGCAAACAGCGAGCGGTAATCTTAAATGGAATCAGGGTAGAAATAAGGATCGATAGAAATCTTAAACGATGATGATTGGTGATAGTACATTTTTGGCCGACATAAAAACTTGTATTGAAATGTAATATACCGCTGCCGGCAGATGTCATAACTGTGACGACAATGTGTTGCGAACAATGTAATCTGTACAAACCGAACCAACATAGCACATTTCGTCGTTCGGTTTCAATGTGACGGTTCACCACAATGGCTTGCGACCTATCTGTAGCAAAAATCTCGAGCTCGATTTTTCCACATATGTCTGTACACATGATTTTATCTAATCCTCGAGCTTCAAAATTTCGCAGTCACAATTTGCGAGTTGACAAACACCCATATTTTTTCATCCTCAATAAAATTCGACATTCAATAAATGGTCAGAGACGGAAATATATATTTGGCTTTATGAAAACGATGATTTATAACCGTTGCGACGTATAAGAAGTGTTCAATGTTTGGGCAGGACATGATATGAATTTTGTCACCAATTGTTTATTAATCAACCAGATGTAAATGTCCAATTGAAAGTGAATCGAAGATGGTAGAGAGCCAACGGGTGATTGATGTGACATGCATATATTTGGTGGCAATGCACCAACTCGAAAGTTCAATCCCGTCTGTACTGGCGCGATGTGTTGTTATTCGGAAGAAAAAGTGAGCTAAAGGTAATAAATACATCGCTCTTATTGATATTCCCTAGTCGCTAATAACTTATTCCATGCCCGACTTCTTGTTGAGTTCTCCGGTCCCGAAGACGGACGACTCGAGGACCGAATGTTTTCTGGCGCGCTCTCGGGATGCTCTCTGTGTGGTCTTCGCGTCAAAATGTGTCAAAACTCGAGTTCCACGTTGCGCAAAAAGCGGACTTACGACAGTCTAGGAAATGAACTGGCTTATTCAACGTGTGTCTTTCAGAAGAATTTATTGACTGTAATGTGACTTTTAGGAGACGTATTTTTCGCATTCGTACGACTTGACACAAATGATGAAGACCTTTTCGTACAAGAAATTTGTGCCTCACCCAATTGTAAATGTATAATTTCAGCCCATTCACTTCTGCAATTCAATACGTCTTTTGTAGTTAATTTTTACAATTTCGTTGACTAATTGTCATAAATTTAGAATTGATTTCATTTGTACGATTATATTTGCATTAGGAAAATGATTGCAACACTGGTGTGTGTTGTATTTTTTTATTTTTAACAAAATAGTCGCATGATCAAGCTTAATTGCACAAGAACATAATTTCATACCAAGTAAATTACTCTGATACAAACTTTGATCAGCGCACATCTTTCTACATGTTCGAATGCAATTTACTTTGTTAATAACAATAGCCGTGATGGTGACGAATCTCTTGAAAATGATGAGCAGCAAAGCATATACACTTTTTTTATCAGATCTTGTTTCTTGTTTTTTTTATTTCTTTTCATTTACCAGCCGTACGTCTCGTCAGTGCATGAGTCTTGGAGACACACGGACAGGTTTCTCGATTAGCAATAAAACCTATGTGCGCAATCTCGAAGAGTTTGCGCAATTATTGGAACACCTCGGTGTTCGTAATAAATGGCTGAATTTGCCCTGAAAGGTGTTGGTTCAAGATCATCCGGTGATACAAGAGCCGGGGCTTCGTTATGTGAAAAGTCACTGGAGAGGTGAGGAAGCGAGACTCGTGTATCGCTGTTTCATCGCTTCTATGCGAGATATCTCCTTGCTTGCGCTGCGTACGCGTTGTAATGCATTTATGTAACTTCTACAGGTTAGATTTTTATATTCATTTTATATTGTAAGGGAACAGGATTCTTATTCCATTATACATTCTTATTTCATTAGATCTCGGGACTTTTTTCTCTTCTTTTATAGATGCGTTTTGAACTCCCATTTATTATGCTCACATTCAACTTATCAATTTGAAACGAAAGAAAAAAAAATATATATAAAATATCCGATCTCTGTATTTTATATTTTTGCCATGTATTCGTTGAAATTTCATCGACCAACAATTGCTGACTTTGATAGCAAAATTATAATTGGGTCAAGCAAAAAAGTAAATGGTTTATGATAGCGTTATAAATTTCAAGTGGAAGATAAAGGGAAAAAAAAAGTTCTTTTTTGTCATTACATGTTTACTGTTGAGCGTGTTTCAAACCAATTGTTAGGAATGAGTGTGTCTGCGGGACAATAACGGATACAAAAGCACGAGTGCCGGTGTGTACGGCTTGGCGATTTCTGACAAACGCAAAATTTACCTGGGACCTCGACCAGACATTGTTAGAGCGGTCATAGCGGTCAACGGGGTCGCATTGTTCGGGAACGCAGTGAGAATGCGTGTTTTGGTTTGGCTGCCAATGGCTCCTGCTGACACCTTCGAGTGGCTACGTCGTTCAACTTTCTTTTTCAAGTTCCTCCTCTTTAATTCTTTGGATCAGTTCAACATTTGAAGATGATTCTTGCGAGTCAGCACACAAGACGTAGATCGATAAATTATCGTCCTCATGCTCAACAAAAAAAAAATTATCCTGCTCTAGCAAAATATCCTATAGCTTCTCTTTTGATTCCAAAAATAGTTATCATAATAAAAAGGTCCTGGGATATAAAGTCGATCCAGTTTTAATTAATAAATGTCAGTTTCAACTTGAGAGTTATTTTGTAAATATGTGATTTTTCATTTTTGTCAAAATTTCCTTCTTTTAATTCGGTAGTTCAGTCCTTTGTGCAATATATCTTTCGAATTAACCTTAGATGGAAGTGTGAAGACGTGGGAGTGTATAATTTCAACACTTACAAGTTTGCATTGAAACAACCTTGTTCTTGTCATCCTTGCAAAATTGTTTTCCAATCTTCATTCACTTATCCTTTTATTTCTCTATAAAAAATGGATTTTCTTTCAATGTAAAAAGAGGACGGAATACGGTGATATAAAATATTGGCCTTCGTTGCGGTATAAATATAAAAGTTTAATTTGATCTTCTTAAAATTAATTATTCCAATATAATGATACTGGAATCGTCTCACCTTATTCGCATGTGCACTAATAGCAGAAATTTATAGTCCACTTTGCTCGCGAAGAAAAAAAAAGGGGGAGGGGAGAGAAACGTCATTTTATTATGTGAGCAACGCTTTATGGTTGCTTTCACGGCATGAAAATATGTAATTAAATGGATGATGCACGTTATTACTGTTGATACGTTTATTTTTATTTGTGTCGCACACGGCGACAGTAAATATTTTATGGTCGATCCTCTTGATACGAATAAATGCGAGGAACAAAAGTGCTTTTATATATCGTTGAATCAATCGCTGCTTGTGGACGCAGTTTCGAAGTCACGTAAATTGTCTTTGGCGTTTGTTTGCAATGCTAGACAATTGCGCGATGTATGAGGGCACGTGGTATTTATTATGGATGAGATTCATAATGGCCCATCAATGAAATTTCAAGTATAACTAATCTTTGTTTGCAAATGGCTTTCACTGAAAACGAGTCGGTTTGATTACAACCGATTTATTGCCACTATCTATTCATGTCGGATATTTTGTTTATATCAATTTTTTTTTTCATCCAAAACTCACAGTTTTCAGGTCCTTTAAAGTTTCATTTAAAATTTGGAACATCAACATGCACGTGCTTAAGCTACAAAAGGTGTTCAAAAACGTCTCATGATTCAGGGGTTTTTAATTTTTGTGTGTGTTAATATTAATGGAACTTTTCCATTGACTTTGTTTTTCTTTGGACACTGACAGAGTTCCGAACCGTGAAATCGGTAGACCAAAACCAAAAGTCGCGACCTATTAACTCCGTCTATTTTGCAAGGCCTGTCAACCCGGACATAGTGACGAAGCAAGTTCAACACACAATGAAGAAAGCATAAAAAGGAAAAGTGAAGATTTATTTTTCATCATTGATGTCGCTCCAGTAAAATAAAGTGCACCTTTTCCGCACGAACGAACCTCTGAACTTTCGGCCCTTTCAGTCCTGATGAAAGTTCATTTGGAAGGTGGCGGTGGATATTTGAATTTTATTTCAACTCGAAACATTAACATCTGTCGTGTGATATCCTAAGCTCAATGTGCCACGTACAATCATTAGTACATACATCAGAAGAAAAACTTGTGAATTATCGGGGATCTCGTTATGCGTAACGGGGTACAAAGGGTGGGCGCCAGTTAACGACAAAGAATAAGATGGATACAGGAAGAGGGTCTTTTTAATCCGACGTCGCTCATAAATTTGCGGCAACGAGTCAGTTTTCGTTCCGAATAAATCCTCAGCGCATCTAAAACGGATTTGGCCAGGTGTTGCGTCGCCTCTCTAGTCATAGACATTGAAAATCTCGTTGCATTCACATTTTCGATTCTCGCGTTTCAGATCTGTCGATAAAGTTTCATGTAGAGGTTTCGTATAATGTCCATTACAAATCTTGAATCATAAGATCCAGGCGGTCTTGTTTGTCCAAGATACAGTTGTGCTTTTGCATGAAAAATGAAACACCTTTTTTTTGTTCTTTTACATACAAATTCTTCAGTTAAGTTTAATTTTTTAATTCTAGTTGAAACTAGTTACATGAGTTATATTTTTCGTAAAAGCAATCTTTTTTCCTTTCAGATAAAATTATTGACGAGATATTAATTGCAAAAGAATTGTCGTGAGATGCAATACATATAGATTGTGTGATACATTAACATATGAGACAGTAAAGCATTAAGATTGCATAATAAAATGCACGCGGACTCTCTCGGCGCATTATTTCGCGTCGATGTAACGTCGTGAATATGGTTGCAGTACAGATGCGCAACGCGCAGTTTCCTGGATCATCGCTATTGGTCGCGCCGATCTTCAGCACGAATTACTCACGTATGAGGCCAAAGAGCAAACAGTTCGCCGGCAAGATGGCGCCTGTTCTAAATTCAAAACAAGACGCTGCTTAGCATATACACATCCCAGACTCAGTCACTGCAGCACGCTATGACATTCGCAATTCAAATGCTACATTTCTATTACCATTTTAATTCAAGGGCACTTCTGTTTCTGCCTGCCCTCTCTTCGCCGCGCAAAATCAATCGCAATATTTCCGCGAGCTTATGTCTCTATTCTCTTGCCAACTTATAAAAGTGCACAGGACAATCCCTCAATTTTTTTTTTTTAATTTTGTGTCCATCTATGACTGAAAAATGAGTACTAAGTAACATTGGTATTATTGTGAAAAAAGTTAATTCGTGTTTTAGGAAAAAAAAAAAAAACGTTTTTGGTGTACAATTTCATGAGATGAAAATAGAAATTGAAAAATGAATCTAATCGAAATGAGATCTTGAAATAAAATTCGTAAATTCGAAAATACAGTAATTGATTCTAGGGTGACTGATGTGAGGATCATCGTTCTTTCATTGAAATTGAAAGATTTTTCTCTTTTTGAATCGTTGATTGGACCGAATAAAGAAAACCGAGCGAGTTTTTCAAATGCGCGCAGCCACCTGCTGAGAAAAATGTTACGACTTTGGACGGGCGCTCTGGTTAGACGTGGCTTGGTCATTTGTATCATCCGTCAGAAGAGAAGAGGGAGCCCGTGACTTTGTTATTTCGGTTACCTTACGCTGCATATTGTGTCCCATAGTAGCAATATTTTATTCACTTTATGACATCATTAATCCGATCAGCGATCTGCCCACAACTTTAATCGTGACGTATCCTGGAATTTTGGTCAATCTGATTATTCCAGCGCGTAAAATATGCACATTATGAGGATCCAAGAATTTTATCGCGTCATCTATTAAAAGCCCCAAAAATCCCGTTTACAAAAATTATATTCGTATGCCTCCCTTTCGTTTCCACCGTTTGATCTCCAATTCGTACGATGCAGAAACGAAATGAAATTTGATCAATTTCTACACCTATCGTGTGACGAAGATCAATATCAATTTTTATTATACTTCATATGTCGTACTGTGTTTTATACCAATCCGATAAACATTTTATTCTTTTGCCTCTCGTAAAATTCGATTTTATTTATATTTTTCCCTTGCTCTAAATCAATTCAGCGTTGCATGTGCAACGAATAACAAAATACAATATACAAATTTAAAGTACTGAAAATAAATTTCATTCTGATGGGCTAAACTTAACTGTTTTCGAAAAAACAAATATTTTCATTTTGAGTCACTTTTATTATTTTAACTGGATCAAAAATAAAAAAATATCATTTGTCTCAATATCCTCAATATCAAAATTTTAATCTGACAAAATTAATTTACATGAAAAAAATCCAGTCTGTTTTTTTATGATATTTGCATTTAAAAAATAGTGTTACCTGTTTTTCTGTGCCAGTACAAATGGCTTAGACAAAAAAATGTTTCCATCCTGTAACATACAAATTTGATCTTCGAATCGGATCCTTTGCATACCTGCTATTATGGGAAGTTGAACATTAAATAATATTAGAGCGTCGTTTTAGCCCGTGCGTTGTTTTGTTTTGGTAGGTTGGAATGACAAAAAATGATGTACACTGAATTTGACGCGGTACTTCTCACGAGTTTAATAGTTTAGGATTGCCCCCACGTAGCGATCCCGGAACGGCACAATTCGTACACAGATACATACTGCGGAACAAACGATCGCTACACGATCTCCCGCTGCTAGGTCGCGGCATCTCCAATTCGCGGTACAGCGATCTATTGATCGCGAACAACGCGCCACGGATGAAAACACACGTGCAGAATTATATTCGACACTCGTCTATCGAGCGTATAGATGCAGAACGTGAGATACGCACATCTTTTTTCAAATTATCAAATTGTTGCCTGCCTTTCCCACAGCGTGCGCGATAACTTTCCTCCACATTTTATCGCGACTCATAAAAACGAACTTTGATCTGCCCATAATAATCATAATCGCGGCATTGCCAAGAAACAAGAAATATCCACCGGACTGTTTTACTTTTTTAAAAGCTTTTCAAATTTTTCTCCGCGTGCACACCGTACCTGTCCTTATCTGCATGGCCAGTTTAGTTTATGGTCCCTCTTCAATGTCTGAGTGTCGTAAAATTCTTACTTATGCCACGGATAATAAGGAACAATGATCCTCTTAATCGATTCGATTGTCGTCGGGTATACCCGATCTGAATTCTGACCTGCGTTTTTTTTTTTTTTTTTCACAAAATAACCTCTGGGTATAGTTTATTAGACGCTTTTTTTTCTCTTCTCGTTTTTTACGAACTTTTATTATTATGCTTCCAATTTAGACCTTGAATTTTTTACGAATACTCCGAAAAGTGAACTATTTCTATACGACTGAAAAAAACAATGCAAGTTAAAAAGAAAAACCGGACAATGTGAAAGTTCTTAACTCGAATTGGCCAGGGAATAAAAAACGGTCGATATAAAAATTATCTTAAAACATTTTTTTATGTTTTTTTCCTTCAGAGTTGAATTATTATGAAGTTTAAAAATGATTCCAGAGTCGGGAATTTGCATGACGCAGCAGCTACTTCCTGATGGGTAACATCATTTGTTGATTTCAGATACCGATATGCGACCTCTGGTCGACCCACGTGACAACACTACAAGTTGCAATTGTTGCAAATAAACCTGTACATAGAAATTACGGTATCTAAATTCGGAGCATACATTTTAGAGAAATTAAAATGCTTAGTTATATAATTTCGTCAGCAGTTAAACAGTGATCAAAATGTATACTCATCGCTAAATGTGCGATTTTGAACTCCCCATTTTCAAAACGGTTTCTTTGTTTATTCAAACGTTAACTCGGTCATAAATTTTTGTATTACGTTGCTTTCAAATTTGATCGCAAGATTACAAGTTTAGTATATACGAATGTTAAAAAAAAGAAGAACTCGGATGCATCTCATAAAAATGAGTTTATGGCTGATTAAAATATGTCTCCTCTTGATCATGAGTGAAATCCAAAATTTGTCCAACTTTTTTACAGCCTTCGTCGCATTTTTTCGCAGGCGTTGCACGTATCGCTGAAGAGTGCATCTGTTTACTTTACGACGCTCGTCGCCGATGGATTATCTGTTTGAGATCGTTTTGAATACACCGTTTCTCCGGTGCCATAAAAAGCTAAAAATCCCAAACACATAAAATAGTTTTCAAATATCTTTCGTGGTACGATTTTTTTTTCTTTTCTTTTCACCCTCAACTTTTCCTTTTACTCGCGATCAGGTCTCGTTTTTTATGAGGGCGAAAGTATCCACGCAAAAAAACAAAAATGTGGGTCAGTCGTAAAAAAGTATTGAGGGTACCTTCCGCTGAGCGTCGGTGAAACAAACGAAATTCGTTTTTTTTTCTTTTGTGTCCACCGGATACTTGTTTGTTTAGGTGTTTTCTATTTTACGCGCTGTAAAATCTTAACATATTTATCGCAGTAAATGAGGCGCGTGACCAAATTTTTGTTGACCAGGCCATTAGAAAAAATCATGTCGCAGGACAACAAACAGATTTAGATAAAAAAAGGTACAATTATGTTTAAAAAATGTCACCTTGTGATCAGGTTTTTTACACTCCGTGACGACAACTTTTGGGTAAATAGAAAAAATTATTGAATCGACATTTATGATAGATCTAACAATTTTTTTGTATTGATGTGATAGAAATTAAAATTAAAAAAAATATATATCAAGTTTTATTGAATTCAAATAAAAATGTTGGAACAAAATAAAATCTGATCTGAAAAGAAAAATATCTGATCCATCTAGAACTGTCGCGCGAGAAATGGTAACATAAAAAAATCTTGAAGAATCGGACAATAATTTTGTTGCGTGATTTCGGTTCATTGTAGTTTAACCAGGGGATAAAGACATGGGCTCCGATATGCGCCAGTTTGCCCACGTGACATGCAGAATCAACCCTCAAAGGCAGGTCATGACTGGTCATGATTTCAAATAAAAGCCAACGAAGGCCGAAGACTGGTATAATTCGACCAACAAAACGAACGTTTATACTTATTTTGCATAAGTGCCGAATCACTGGGCTTCTATTTTTTTTTCTTTCTTCCTTTTGGCCCACAAGGGTAAGAATCATCTTCCATATGCTACAGTATTCTATTCTGACTTTACGATTGCAAAAATGCAGTCCCGAAAAAGACAAAAGCTGGCGCGTAAGAAAGAGATATTTTTTAAATTAGCATCAAACATTTATTTCACTTCATATTTTTTAATTTGAATTTTTTTTCTGTTTTTGTTTTTTGGAAAATGGAAAAATGCACCAAAGATAGAAGAAAATGCTCGAAAAAATGTATAGATAGTTCACACGATACACCTATGAGATACAGAAAAATGAGTATTGGTTGGTGGAACGCATTTGTTGAATTAAGGATGATGGCAGGCGGTCTCACGGTGAAGCTGGCGCGGTAGGAGTCTAATAAGATGTAACTAAATTATGATTGGATTCATCATTGCTGCCAACGGCACTAAAATTGCTGATCGGCGAACTCTCAGATGCGTTTTGAGCGAGTCAATAATTTGCCGGGCCCAGAGTCGCCGTCGGCCATCCTATATGAAGCGTGATATACCATGATCCCGAATGAGCGATTGCCAACGCTCAAGCGAGACGGCAACCGCGATTCAAGTGCTCTTATACAAAGTCGCGACCGCTTTCTACGTCCAGCTAAGTGTTTACCAGATCATGCCTGTCCAGTTGGACTAGCAAGAACATGCTTCATTAAAACAAATGACCCATAGCATTCTCCGACAAGTGCCTCGAAAAGTAAACATTTGGCAATCAACTGTTGATTCACGAACTGACACCATAATTCACCTGACTTTTAGATACCAAAAATAACACAAATCCAACTTAACTTTATGACTAAAGGAAAAAAAATTTTAAATAAAAACACAATAAAAAAAAAAAGATTTTTTGATGGGTTTTAATAAAAGGTTTCATTAAAAAAAAAAGAAACAAATCCAAACGTTTGTTATTCGTTGCTTCTATAATTTCAGAAGATGAAAAATAAATAGAGACAAAAGTTGAAGTTTGTTTTTATTAATTAGTACCGTTTAAATTGCAACCTTTTCCAAGCAGGCAGGAGTGCAACTTGCGAATAGTATAGTTGTTTCTTGGAAGTGACTGTGAGCATACAGCTGTGCATAATGTAATACCATATAGGTGGGTATATAAGCACTATATGTCCATTCGATATCACAAGCACTTCTTGTGCCAATGAAACATCGGAATGCATGGTCGAGATAACGCCCCGTGAAAATAACGTTCAGGTGGTTATGTCATTAGCGATGGCTGATTATTCGCACGTGCCTTTGCATATTGATATGCTCTTTGTGCGACAAAACGTCCTAGTTCCTAACAGTTCTTCAGTATTTTTTGTCCGCTCAAAAAATGTGTAACGGTTTCGGGAAACAGTTTTTTGCAGAACCTTTTTTTTATAGGCTTGAGATTTAATTAACGTCCATGTTGCGAATGGTCCACACGCACCAATCCGACCACTCTTTTTGTTCACCTACGATATTGTACTCTCATGCAAATCATACATTTGCTCTCAAGCAAAAAGGTGATGGGACGCAGAGGATCACGTAACTGATACGAGAAAGATCAAATAATGTGTCTTCGGTGTTGGGCATGTTTCACGAGACTTGGCAAGAAAACAAAGTCGTTTCACAAGGCGACAGGTTGAATAAGTTTATGGCTCGTGTTGCAAAGCAATTACGGTCCGTCAGGGTGGTCCCGATTGCTTTGCCCTGATGCCGTCCAACTGACCTTCTTATATACACATTTTCCTATGTGTTTCTTTTGATGAAATGCCTGCACTTTGATAACACCGGCGTCTATACTCGTGCTGAACATGAGCACCGTTGACATTTTGAACTGCTCTTTGAAAACTTGATGACAAGACATGTGATAATGGCTTTATAACAAATGTTACAGGTCAAATTAAAACCCATGAGTTCTGAGATGTAAATTATAAGAAAAGCTTTATTTTATAAGTCTGATGCATTTACCTTTAAAAAGCAACTTGTTTCGATCAAGGGAACACTTCTCGAAACATTTAAGTTCTTGAACGAGACACGCATTGAAAAGAAAAAATATTATTTTTATTAACCACTTGCTCTAAATTAACTTGTTTTAATTAAATTTCATTCTTTATAAATAAATAATGGAATTATTGATCTGTTTGTTACAGGAATTGCAGCGGTAGCGATGAAAAAGATGTAAGTGCAATTTTTAATCCTGATAAGAGTGCGAGGGATCAACAGTTTTTGTGCGATACATTTTGGCACAACCTTTTCCGATGGGTATTTTGTAATTGAGTCGGAAATTCGTTTCAACGTGGGCGGCGATCATTACAGGCCCGTCCTGGCAGAGGATGTTGCACGTTTTTTCAGGAGCTGATTGAGATCGTTTGGATCATTTGCCGGGCGAGCTGCGGTGCACGAACTAATCAGATCAATCAGAAGAGAGGACGAGTTTGGATCATTATCCGAGGATCCCTCGACCGAAACTCATCGGGTCCTTGCGACCGCAAAGATCTCATCGTGAAATCAATCCGAGAGATGAAAGCTCGCCCTGTCATCAATGCGCAAATTTATTTATAAAACCATCGAAGCGCTGAATGAAAAAAAAATGAGGAGAAAGAATAACAAAAACGTGTCTCGGCGATTTCGTTCCGCGCTTCACGTGCCGATTTGGCCGTTTTTCTTGGCATTCGTCACGGTTATGAAATTCGAGTCAGCGCAAAAAAAAAGAGCCGCGATAACGATGCAAAGTCGAGTGTATAAATCCCTCGCGAGACGAACAATGAGTTAACGATCGTTCGCATTGTGTTTCCCACAATTCATCACTACGTGATCTTAAACAATTAGCCGGCTCATTAGATACGGCGGAGGCGGCCGAATAGTTGCTCGCGCGCGCTTTATTAGCCGCTTGCTCTCGCAGGGAGTGGCGATCCTTCTAAGGACCTGTTTTTCCTCCGCCGTCAATACCTATGACATTTTTTTCCAAATAGCACACTTTTTCCCAACTTAACGATCCATTAGCTTTCAATTATTTCCATGTCTTTATGATCGTCCGAGGCGCGTTTCTTACACAGTCTTGTCCCGGAAGAATTACTTATGCGCGATCATGCAAAGTAATGAACAATCGTAAATTTTATTACTCGCCGATCGCATGTGTGGAACTAACGTGAAAATCACCGCGTAATTTACGCGCATGAATTTCGTCGAAAATTTTGAGCACATGAGGTGTCAGATGGCTTAGAAAAAAATTATCTTACCAGAAAAATAATCTTAAACAAATTTAATTTCTCAAAAGTCATTTTGAGTTTTTGAGTCACAAAGTTTGAAATGAAAATCCTTTTGAAATTTTTGTTGTCGTTTGAAAATGGTTTTCTTGTTTTTTTTAGAGTGTCAACTCAATGTTTGACCCCCGTAGAAAATGTAATAAAATTATGATTCTGATTCAGGACGATTAATTACTCTGCACAGGTGCATGCGTAATATAGATCTCGGGTATAATTTGTATTTAATCAACTGGATCCCGAGACGCTACTCCGGAGCGGTTGCGCCCATACAGTTCCAAGGATTAATGGGTGCATCTCAATCTGCCCATTTTTCTACGTCGTTTGCAGTAATGCTCGAGCTGCAGGGGGTGCGACTTAGTTATATTACCTGATCAATCAAGGCGAGCTCCATCTCAACGTGCGCGCAACATATTTGCCTCAGATATAACTCTGAACGCAAATCTCAATTGCTCCGGCAAAAACAAATTCGAGAGCCATATAATTATGGAGCATCGACTCATGAGTCTAATTCAATTTGCGTTCTCTTTTTGTGCGATTATTACGATTTCGTGATGTAAAGCGATCAAGCCGATTCCACGTAAACTAAAAGAGGTTTCTCAATAATCTCAACCCCCCTCCCCTGTCCCTCCCTTATTTGCGGAAGTCGTAAAAAAGAATTAAAAAATTTTTCGTCAAACGCGATCCGCACAAAGGAACTGATTTCAACGTAGAAAAACATCACATCTCCATATTTCACTTTTTTACCTCCAAGGTGAAAAAGTCGTAAAATGGTCCAGTTTCTTTTTTTGTTCAAACTCATAAATAAATGAATCGATAAATTTGGTGACAATGGTAAAAAAAAAGAGACAAAATCCTAATCATATTCACATTAACTTACTTTTCTTCGTAATTCAAATGGCCAGGTATTCCGAGACCCCCACTTTTGTTTGTTACATTAAATCAGTCGAAGTTGTGATTTTTCCATCGGCTCTACAATATATTTCGTCCAAAAAAGCCCGAGACTGTTTTCTCTGCGCGGCCCATTATTTAAGTCGCCCCCTCCCTCCCCCATTTGAAGGTGACATCGCACAGTCTCTAAGTCAACTTGGCGTAATCGGCGTTGATCTCGGAGGAATTCCTTGGGGACGCTGAATGTTTAAGTTATACCTGATAGTCGTCCGATTAATCGTTTCATTGTGATCGTCAAAACTGTATCGCCGATGAGACGCAGAGATACGTGAGAATCGAGCAATAATCATATATGATCTACCTGCGACTCGACCACGCCCACGAAATATTGTTAAAAAGGCGCCGCGTGTGAAAGTCTAGGTGAAATGGGGCCTTTTGTGTACCCGAGAGTCGTAAGTCGCTCTTTTTTCCTCGACCATCGTTTTTGATCCGTCTTTTGAGCAAATCGCAAAGCAGACCGACAGCAAAATCATCTAACGTTCTAACACATCAATAAGGCATGTCGAATGTGAAATCTAATCTAATTGCAACCTGTCCTTTGATCTGAGCCAGATCCACAACTGCCGGGCCAGGGAGACTTTGTCTAATTTTGGGTTAGGCCTCGAGAGTACTTCGAACAGGACCACCTTCGAAGTGCTTTACAAACAACAATTCTCTCTGACACAGCAGTTATGAACTAGATCCCGATAATCAAATCAAACAGAGTTAATTGTACAAATACCCGGAACTCGTATGGAAATCACACCAGACGGGTCACTTTTTTTCTCTCAACTCTTCGATATTTGTTAGCTTTTGCTTTCCGTGTTATTTTAGGTTCAAATGTTTAAATGTTTGATCTATTTTGTGAAAAAATAATATACCTGGTAAGACAAATAATATAAATTTGAGAAATCGAAAAACTAATAAATGAATTTTTGACTTGGATTTTTTTTTCATGCTTCGATATGACAATATTAGAGACAAGGATGAGAGAGATGAAAAGACACTTATAGGTTGAAGAGGAGAGGTCAAAGGATTGGAAGCGTAGATTCCAACGCAGCGACGCTAATGATAGCAAGCTCTCACGGCAGCAAGGGCATCATGGATAGTTTTATGAGAGCCCTCTGCCTTGCGGTAATGCATTCGGCCTAAGAACTCCCGCGAAAGCGATCTTAATATCCACTGATTTATCGGAGGTTGGGTCACGCCGTTTCGCTCATCATGTAAAGCGCGGCGCGGGCGGGCCAATAAGTTTTTAAATAACCATAACTCGTGTCTTTATGGTCGAAAACATGTAGCCCGGCATCGATGCTTGCACAAAGTGTAGCAGACAACTTGTTTTCCTCCCCCTCTGAACTGCAATTTAATACTCTTTTCTCTGCTCACAAAAAAAAGCTTTACACCTGAAGTACAAAAACAAAAAATATAACGAATAAAAATAAGCGTAAAGTTATATTTGTTTGAAAAATAAGTTTCTTCATTTTTATTTATTATTTTTTTACATTTAACTTGTCTCGTGCCAAAAAAAAAAAAAGATAAAATCATTTTGTTAGCTGTAAAACTTAAAAGCAGGATTGTTCATAACTAAAAATATTGCACTTGTGTTCTTTTATCTTTTATTTAAACATAATTTTTGAATGGAAAAAGAAAATGAGCAAACGTGAAAAAGCTAGTTTTGTCATTAATCTTCTGGGAACAATTCGTGCGCGAAATAATAATAAGCGACGCACGGTTGGAATGGTCGTGAACGAAATAAGGTGTAAAGTTTTGTTTCGCGTTGAGAAAAATTTGTCGCCGTTTTCGCGGAACAATTGCGATTCGGTCGAGATACCGCGGATTCCAGGTTGGCCGTGCTCATTGTTTCTAGTTGGAACAATAATAATCACTGGCCAAAGCTTTCTCCGCCAGGTGTGTGGGCACACAAGTGGGCATACATTTTTGTCCGGCTCGCTCTCGCGTTCGCACTTACGCGTCACTCTCTTTCTCAGCAGCACGAATGTGGCATTCAATAAGTCTAAATCATGTCGACTCTGTTGTGAGTGTGCCAAATGCACTCAATGCTCACAATTAGAGTCGCTGTTAAACTACTGCGCGAATTCTTATGCTCATTCGTGTGTCACATCGTATATCACTCCGCCTATATGAATATACTTAATATTTCGCTCCGAAATCTTTTACAACCGATATTCATATTTACATTCGGGGAATAAAATCCTTTCAACGGGAACGAAATGAATAAGTAAAATTTGTCGAAACAATACAATTTTTGAAACAAAAATAATGTTGTCTTCATTTTTCAGTTCATACATGCAGGAAGGATATACTGAATTAATTTTTGTAATGAAAATTATTTATTAAGAGAATAAACATTTTCGAAAAGTGAAAACAGTGTGAAATGCAAAAATTGAATTGGAACGTATAAATATTTGGAGCAGAGTCAGCGGTACTTGCGACATATTTCCTTAATCCTAACAAATCGAGTTTAACCGTCAGCGCGCGGCGCGCAAAAGTTATACATAAGAGAGATGAACGTCATCTGAGAGACATGCGAGCGTCAGGGTATTATAAAGAGGCAGTGCCAGGTGGCTAGTTAGAATAAGAAGAAGGCGTCCGACAGCAGTGCGTGTCATTAGAGCGCGTGAAAGACGTGACAAATGACGATCTGTCGGGCCGTGAATGTGCATTGGCGCCCCCTATCGTTCCTGCTCGTTTGTTTGCGGTCACACATTGTCGCTACGGGGCGACTCACCCGACTACTCGCACTCGCTGTGAGAATCGCACGATTTGCCATGGATCCTCAGGGATGTTTTGACGGCCGCTTGATGAGCGATTGTCCTATGCGCTGCTCCACTCGAGTCTCCTCTTTTTCTTCATTTTTTTTTCTCTCAACTGAATTCGAGATCGCGCTCGAGCCTTGGCAGCTTCTTTATCGACTTTTTTCGGTTGACTTCAACTGACAGTTGGGATGAAAAAAAAAAGTCAGAGTGTATGATGAGAAGTACATTGCGCTAGGAAGTTCATCAATAATTCTACTTGTTATTCACGGTTCAGTTCTCGTTGCTCTGAAAAGAATTAATGGATCGTGTTAACTTGCATCAACTTTTTTTTAATACCATTATTGTTTTTTAAACTGATTTTTCATTGTCCTTATATACGCATTAAAAAAAAATTTAATTTCTTTTAGTGTCTCAAGTGTTGTATTAAATAAATTTTGAATGTTAGATGTAACTTCAGTAAAGATGTGCATCATGAAATTGTTTATTAAAAATGTCTCCTTCATTCCCATAAAAACAAGACAAAGATAAAATCTCGATTGAAAGCAGGTATCTTTTTGTTCGGTTTCTTGGAAGAGAGGAATTTCGAATTTCGTGTGTACCATCCGGTCTATATTTTTCTAACACTCTCACTCTATTTTCTCATCATTAATATCGGAGCTAAATACATAAAGATAATGGATCTAAGTTGTAACTGAAACACAAACAACAGAGCGTTTCGTTTTATAGACTTTAATTTAATCCAATTAGAAAGATATCAAGTTGTACGTTTTGAGAATCATTGGCCGACAAATTTGATTGCAGCAAGAGAAGTAAAATAATAGTTGAAAAAGTGAAACGACGTTGATGTTATCGCGCGAATGTTAAAATGGCCCGTAAAAAAATATCGAGTGCACGACATTTTTTGCGCGGTGCGTCGTTGTGAAACGGTAGTGAGACACCGGTGGTACTTAGTCGCGAGGCTAACACAAGTTATCAAGTGGCTTGTTCGGATAAGGGTTAATCGGTACGAGTCGCGCAGTATCGTGCAAAACATTGAGCCCAGATTCGCTTGCATCTGGAAAAGAAAAGAGCCGACCGACCACACACGTATCGCCGATTTATCGTATTGCCGACTTAATCCGCAATTACGTCGCGGCCATTTGCGCCCTGCCTTGAGTCCTAGTTGTGACTCAGAATCGTGCAGACTGATGTGCTCGCCAACCATGTAAACATAGATCCACGCTAATCGTTCACGTTTTGCCCATAACCCGCGGCTTCGCAGTCGCCACTTCTTGCAGTATATTGTTCGTGTCCTGTCGATGGATTACAATCTTAACTGAATTCTCGCCGTTTAAACAATCTTATTTTTTAACGACCAACCGTGTTACGCTACGCGTGACGATAATAAACCAATCGCTGTTAACTGACAGTCTGATGGAATCTAAAATAAAATAAATTGTCCCACCAAATTCAAAGTTCAGTTTAATTTGAGAGATAATCTGTAAATCTAGATAAATAAAATTCATTTTTTTAATTCATTTTTTGTTGTAAAACAAAAACAAAATGTACAATTTCATCATCATTAATGATGGTTGAAAAAAATGTTTCATTTGACTCGCTTGGGGATGATGCGAAAAACCGACGTCCGACAATGTTTATTTAGTTCGGCCTTGCATCAAAGATTTGATCGATTGAACTACACATTGATTGATAAAACTGTTTCAGCGGCGTGCCCCGTGAGTGTTGATTTGCCGACCAGAATGGTCGCGCATACGATAAAGATGGATGAGACCTAAGCGTCAAATGATTAAGATCGAGCACACTTCGGATACCAATGTTTAAATACCAACCGAAATCAACGGTCTTCAAACGAAAACCGAAGAAAAAAGTTTCACTTCTCTTCTCTTAGGAATATACAGTTTACTCTGATTTGATTTTCTCTCGAGTGTTTTTTTTACTGTTTTGAAACAAAAAAATCTTGACGATCTTACTTATCTTAATCCTACAAGTTTTTTGTCACATCTGTACAAGTTTCTTCTTCGATAAAAAATAAACATCCCACTTTGACTTTACAAATCTTGATGTAATATGACAAAATCATAATAAGCATCTTAGGACAAAAATTTTTTTTCACATATTTTCATTTATGTCAGATGCACGAAGTTATTACAACTATAATCTCGTTAATAAGATTAGAAAATGGAAAATGATTTAAATATAAAAAAAGTTTCATTTTTCTAAAAAAAAAGTTAAATAATAATTCTATTGATTGACTTTAGTTTAAACGCTCAGTTTTTGGGTTAGAACAATGAGGCCAAAATTTAGTGAATGATTAATTTAAACTGATGATCCAGGTTCTTAAAACCCTGTTCATTTTTATACCCCAGAGGCGTGGTTTGAGTTGTTGAAGAGTTTCTTTCTGCGCATGGGAGCACATTCTTGAGACAGAGGATTATCCTAATATTCAAAAATACACCGATAAATTGTATTGAGCATGTTTTGAACCTTCCCAGCTGGATGTTGTTTCACGAAGCACCGTTCTCTTTACAAATATTTCATACCAACGTATTTTGCAGGGAATTAACTACAAAAGTAATTTTTTGGCAACTCATCCGTGTTGACAATACTCAACGACACGCCTGTCAGAATATAAATATCAGGCATTTTCCACGAAAAATTTCTCGAATCTTGGGAGTCATCATTTTAATGTAAACCTCACGTGCTAGATGTCGAGCCTTTTTGTTTCAAAAGTGAATTTACGTTTGTCGTTCGGAAATAACATGAAATATTTATTATCGATGAATCAGACTGACATATTGAACGTTATATCACTTCTTAACCGCTATCTTATCTTTTCTCACAATTTGTGAATTTGTTTATAATCATATTCACAAAAAAAAATCTCCATTCCCTTGTTGAAAATGAAAGAAACAGAGCTCTTTAATCTGAAAATAATTTACAATTTCATGCCTCGTTTAGGGAATGAATCTTTTCAATTTAACAGCATTATATCCTGGCGCTCGAGATTCTCGTCATGATGCTTGATCAGGTCATAATTAGTGGAAAATTAGAGTAACCCACAGGGCAATTTAAAATGGGCCAAAACTGTGACGTCGACAAAGCCTGTATTCGAATGTGGAAAACTGGCTTTTGGGTGAATTGTATTAAGATGGAGGCGAGCAATACATCTCCAGAGTTAGATTCATCAGTTGGATTTACGGTTTTTCGTATCGTCGAGATGGTTCTTTGTCCGGGGCTTTGTCCCTCTGCTCGTTTATGGATCACAAACAAAAAAGCTCCAAGCCACAAATCTAACCGCACCGATGACTAGTGTTGAGCCGGCGACACGTTCTCCGATAAATCTGCACGCGACGGTGCAGTGAATGGCGTCACGGGCCGACGCACAAGTTCAATGCGCGGCACCGTTGACATGTTAGTCAAAATATTGGGGGAGTGTGTGGCTCCTGCTGGCGTTGTCAGCAGTTGTTTCTGGCTCGCCATTTACTGCCCTCGACAATGCGTTACAGCGCAATAACAATAACTCACCGATAACAGCCAATAAACAACCATAATGATCAATCGATTAATTTTTTGACGAAACGTTCATCGAACGTTGACTTTTAGGACCAAGTCATCGTTTGCGGCCACCTCTTTCAAGTTCAATCAACCTTCTCAGGGTTTTTCCCAGAATTCAAAACTCGCAGCCAGTAACAAATGACTGCTATCTTCAGGTCGAACTTTTATTGTCACCCTATAATTAAATCAGCCAAATAGTTAGAGTCAAACCATAATACCATTTTAACTTAAAACCACAATAGAATAGATCGTTCATTTGTGAACAGGTTAACTGAAGCACACCTTTTTCGGTTAACCATACAACCCCTAATACCGTAGGCTTTTTTGTTTCAGACGTTCGACGCGCTTTCTAAGACCCATTGTTCCTTGCAGTATAGGTCTGTGACTCGATCTTGCATCTCAATTCTAAAGGATGCCAACTTACTAATTTATAATTCTATGAATGATGATGAAAAATTACAATTCTTATAATTGGTCGTTTGATTTTCATTTAACGATGCGGTCGATTCGAATTTTCTCTGTGACATTCTGGGTGACCGCAGTGACCGCATGAAACAATAAGAACGACAGGTTGATTTAGTCAGACCTTTTTGCAAGAACTACTTTTAACAATCATTCGCTTGAAAAAATAACTCACTTTTTTGAATCAGCTCATCGCATCGTCTCATCAGTGTTTTTCATTTAGTATTTTAGAACGAAAAATTGTCCTAAGATTTTTGGTTCTGCTGAAAACTGAAAATATTTTCTTGATACAAAGTGTTTAAAAAATAAGATCGTGGGTGAATCTGATATTGGTGAGAGGAATTAAATCGCGACCCCATTGACACTGGAACTGACGAATATCTGCGATCTATTTTGTGTACCGGCCGCACTTCTGAAAATAACAGGCATGGTATATTGCAGATTATGTTCGATTACCAACGCTAAATCTGATTCACCACGATCTTTTCGTTTCTTTTTATATACCCGAGTACACAACAAAGCTTGCATGTATATACGCCAGTTGAAAGAGAGGAAGGAGGAAGAAAAACGGACAAAAAAGTGATGCGCGGACGAAAGTGAAGATGAACGATTGGTGACGGGCCATAAGTAGCGTGATTTACATCGATATGTGACAAAGTGTGAACTTAACGACGCCTAACGAGACTTCGACATCTGCTCGATTTGTCACGGGCCGCTTTTCCGCTCGATATTTGGCCGCTGCTTCAAAGTCAAGCCGTGTGAATAATCGATGAAAAACACTGATGAGTCTGGTATTACAGCAAGGGTAGTCCAAAACGCAAATAAAAGATTCCAAAAGTGCACGCTCACATTGTTGTAATGTTCAATGATGTACTGATCTATGGCTTTGAATATCATTTCGTCCAATAATAAATTCATTCACCAAAACTTACAGTTACACAACTTACAACAGAATTGAATTAAATCAAATGTATCTTTATGCTAATTTAATTGACTTATTATGTTCTTTATATTCATTTTTTTAAATATTGTTTCGACTCTCGTGGTAATAATTATTTATTGCCCTATGGAAATAAGTAATTTCCATATATAGGGAATGTTCTATCTGGTGTTAAATATAGCATAGAACATTTTATGATTGTGTAAAAAAAATGCAATAAAATTGGGAAAAAAAAAATTTGAAAGGTATAGAAATTCGTTATGAAGTGAATTGCACGATGAGAGAAAGAGTATAGACGGAAGAATTGTTGTGCACCCGTGGTACAATAAATCTAGTTTTTTTCCATGTCGATGCACAAAGGAAGAATAAGTTTATCTTTGAAAATCCAGTTCATATAAGACCCATCTGTCTCCCCGAGAGTGCTTCCACTTGAACGAGTGCGTTTAATGTTCAACAAGCATGTACGTTTATAGATAAAAGGATGACACGCTAACACCTCGGTATGTATGAATTACACACGGCCAATTGACCACGAATTTAAAAAGCTTAGGACGCGCCTCTCATGTTGCGCTACATATCCAACACCAAAAAGCTGCAAATGTCGATTCGATAAATAACTGCACGATTAATGGACGACACAACATTCATTCTTTCTCATTCAATCACTGTACGTTAGATATACTTACTTTTTTTTTCTTTTTTTATACAAAGAAGAATTTTTCTTTTTATATTTCACTCTCGAATATGAAAAAAGAAAATAAGTAAAAAAACTGTACAAATATTTAGATTATCAAAACTGTAGCTGTCGAAATTTTTTTTTCTATCTGTAGCAAAATTTTGCACGAGGAAAAAAGTGAAATAAAACTCCTTCATGCTGATTAGGGAATGTTGGACCAAAATAATCGAGAGTCGAATGTTTTGAGATGATGTATAAAAAGAAAATAAACGGTTTCACCTGTATCTATTTTGTATATCAAGAGGTTTGGTATTAAAATTCAATTGCATTATAAATTCTGCAGCGAGCGCGTCCTGGAGAGTTTGAAAAAGTCAACACACCGTCCTTCCCGCCGACTGTTTTATGACAATTTAATTCATCCAGTTTCCTGCTTAAGTCACATTTCATGGCGTAGCTTTATGTCACCATATTATTTGAGCTATAATGAAATCGGTCGTTAAACGTTGACCGAGCAAAAAAAAGATGATCCGAAAAAAGAAAGACGGTCAAACGTAGGTGTGAAGAAGGAGAGCTATTCGGACGGAAGGACGCGCGCGGCGGGGGCAGAGAAAGAGAGCATCGTTGTACCAACGCAGCATCGTTTTACGTCCCAAACCTGTTCTATCGTTTAATTTCTACGGGCAGACGTCTCTTCTTATATTTATGGCGGCTTACAATCCAAGGGCGTTTCGGCATTTTATTAGAACCGTCGGATTCTGGACCATGTTCCTTCTCTCTCCCTCGGCCCTCTCATTTTATCTTTTTTCCTTGTTTCTGTGCCTCTTTTTTTTTCATGAATTGAAAAATGTGTAACACTTTGCTAGATCAAACTATACATTTCTCTAAGTTAGGTTCTTGTTACTCATCAAATAGAATAGAATAAGATTTGATTTTTTTTTTTTTGAGAAGAGATACATTTGGATATATGGTCAGCTGTTATTTTATAATTGTTATTATATCCCAAACTTGGAGTTGTCACACTATCAAACTACATTCATTTATAAAAGTCGGTTTTTTTCGACGCCCATATTTGTTACATTTGAAAAGATTGAGTCAAATCTAAAAGAGTAGATCCATTCACTTGCCTCAATCTGAAAAATGACGAATGATGTGTTGATAGTTACAACACTCAGAAACCTTTGGGGAAAAATAATTTATGCATTGTGAATATTCTCTTGTCTATATAATCCAACTATATATAGCTAAACGAGTGAAGATTTCGAAGACGTTTATCTCTATAACCAACATCTATGAAGATTGTAGAAGCATGAAAAAATTTTTTAACAATGTTATTGACATAAATTGTTTCTTTTGATTGTCACTTAATCTCTGGATCTGATTAGGATCTGAACAACTGGTCTACTGACAGTAGACATCTCAAATATGTCAGCTTTTGATTTCCGTATAACAAATTGCATAAAACCATCACAATCATTTTTATTAGCGAACGAGTTTTATTTATATAATTGTAGAACGATTCTCAAAATTACAACTTGCACCGCTTTTCCGCGTTATTTGCATTGTCTTCTTGGAAGTGTGCAATTAACATAACCTGAACAAAAAATTTGCCGTCCATACACAAAGATCATCATTAACCACTTGTTTATGTAACTTCCATCAGTAAGTATACATGCCGATACATTTTTACAGCTATGAATAAAAAAAGAACTTCTGATATTTTATTTTTTTCATAAAACAAATTTTATCATTTATGAGAGTGCAATAGAAATTATAATTCAGTCGCTCATAATTTGTCACGTTTTATGATATCAAATTTTTGTCTCACATCACAAACAATGTAACAAAAGTGTTAAAGTTAACAAGAAAATTAATATTTTTTTTATCACAATATGATTAGTCACATTGTTTTTTTCTGCCGATAAGACGTTGTAATTCGAAATCAAAATGAATCGTATTTGTTGTAATTGTTATTTGTGTATTAAGTTGTTGTAAACATTTAAAATGAAACGTACCATTTGTATTCTTATCAGCGCAATAACTTTGGTGCACAAAAACCAATAATTAGTTAGTTAAGCTTGCGTTACGGTATACAGTTTGAAGAACGTGCAGACCAAGATATTTTTGTTCATATACATTTGAAACGATTATGTTTTCAGAATCCTCAAGCAAACTTCAAGTTAAAGTTTTCAAAACAGAAAAATAATTAAAATTCACGAACGTGTTCTTTTACTTCAATATCAAAAGGTCTCCGTTTTTTGTTTTAACGAAAACTTGACAAATCAGGAAATATTTTTTTATTAGCATTCACAATAAATCTTACCTCCAGAAGCCAAGAACAACATCAACACAACAATGACTTATAACTTTATTGTATATCGAAAAACCAAAAAGTAAATACGTGTAACCAGTTTTTCTGTGTCCTGAAAAAGATTACCCTAGGGCAGGGAACGTTTTGCGGTCAAATGATACCTTAATCTGGCAATTAAGGTATTAACATTAAAAACAATAAGGCCGAGGTTTCCCACCGAAAAACCACATCCTAAAATGGACAAAGTAAATTTTAAAACAGGCAAAACGAAAATCAGTAAAAGAATGGCATACACAAATGGACCAAAAACATATTTTCAATAATTTATGGTTCATTATATTTTAACCGGTGCACACGCTTAATCCTTTTAAGCAGGTAGACCGAGGTGGACCGAAAATCTTATTATCCCGGTTGACCGGGTGCGGAGGTCACGTGGGCGAACGTTTTTCGGCCGGATCATTCATATTGGAGTCCACGCGGAAACTCATTAATAAAATCGGTTGGAAGGATCGGAAAAAAAGTGTTGTGTCATTTTGAGCCGGGGGCGTGGAAGAGCGGGCACGTCGAAGACGAATAGACGAAGTGGAGCTAGGATTGGTCGCGCGAAGCCCGGTCGACTGGTCGATTGGCTGGGAGGCGAGAGGGACGGCCAACGGCGGGCGGAGCGAGCAAAGGTGGCACGCTCGGGCGGTTTGCCCAGCTCCAAGTCTTTGAGGAAAAACGACGTTCCGTTGCCAGTCCATAGCCGTACAGCGACGTGGCCACATCCGAGCCTCGTCTGGTAACAGCGCGCGGCTCATAGGTCAGCAAATTAATTTACCAGATCGCCAGTCGTCCAAAGATCTTCGACTTATCAGTGAACGACCTCTTATCGGGCGCAGTTTGGTGCTACTCATCATGCAACTTTGTTATTGAGTTTTTCATACGGTTCTCGCGTCAGTTATTGTGCACGCGCGCCCGGCATCTCGAGTTTTCAATCGGGCTGGTGCGATGTGGTGAGAGCGGACCAGTTGGAATTACAATTTTCGGTGACTTTAACGCGGCAACAGACGAGCAAAGGTGAGTTCCAAGTGTTCAAGTGTGTGTTTCAGGTGGGTTTTGGGGGGTGTCCAGGTGGTCGGATTCCATTTTTTTTGGATTTTTTTCGTCTTCTTGTTCCGAGGTAAAAGTTTTCTTTTTCTTTTTTTTTTTTTTTTTTTGAGTGCACGTCTTCGGGATGGGAATGATTAACCAGATTATATTCAGTCAGAATTTCATGCGGCCAAAAATCTGTCACGGCTTTTCGAATAAAATTGGTATTTAAATTTGACAGTTTCAGCCTTTTTCTCACATTTGAAAGTTCAAGTCGAATCGATACTAGGATTTCGAAATCCGTCTGGCAAATTACACAAGATTTTGGAAAATCTGAGCTACTTAATATTTAAAATTATAGATTCTGATTGAGACGGGGGAAAAAAAACCAGTCCATTGATAGATTTATGTTACAATTTTTTCAAAAAGAAGGTCCCACATTTTTTGGTAACAAATGTCAAGATTTTAAGTTGTGACATCGATAAACAATTCCATTTCTGATTCAAATTGACAATTTTTTTGTATCACAACAAACCGATTGAAAAACATTGAGCATTTTTTATCATTATATTTACCATGAAATTTTTGACAGGAAAGACAAATGATATTCTGACAGATACAATAATTATTTATTCAAAAGTAAACCGCTGTCGTGAAATATAATAACAAAATATAAGGCCATTAACGAACGTTGGACAAAATTCAATCCGACATATGAGTCAGTCGACAAAAAAACTTTTATTACGGATTTGAGAAGTTTATCACGGGCTCTTGGTGCCATTCTTCTCATCCCTTTAATTTATGTATTCGTATATGCTTTGGAATGCGAAATTCTTCAACGTATGTCAAAGAGCAATAATTTCGTTCGTTCTCCCATCAAGGACAAGGGTCGGTAGCAAAAAGGCGTTAAGTCAGATCCTTTCAAAAGGGTTCATATGCAAATCAAATTTATGTATACACGCATCCACGTGGATGCATAATAAATGCAACCAGCATACCAAAAAATACAATCTGAATTTGTAAGCCAAAAAATTTGCAACATTAAACTGAATACAAAAATGAATCAACAATCATTCTATAATTAAACGACGAACAAAAATTAACGGTTGAAAACAATGTTTAATAAACAAAAATGGATCACTGCCAGCCTCCGTGTTAATATTATAATAGGTGCATTTTACATGACGCGAATTCGGTTGTACAAGTGGGGGTAATAACCGTATGAAAGGGTCACAATGGGACTCGACATACCGCGGTCGTCACGAAAGATAAAAGAAGTAATAAATATATTTTGACATGGGAGAGCCTCGGGCAATAGTCCAACCCGAAAAAAAATGAAAGAAAGAGTTGCTTGGCGACCGGCGTTTGCACCGAGAGGTGTCGGTGGTGACGTCGAGAGCACGGACCACCTTGCCAGGTGCCACCTTTGTGCTGTCACCGAATTATGCTACTGTCGTCTTTTCACTCTTGCTTAAATATTATACCAACAACTTTAATGTTTTCATTTATGACAAGGGTTCGCGTAGTAACTCATTTCATTCTTCTTCTCTCATTTAATTAGCTCTTTTTTATTTATTCATTATCATTTTTATCCAACGTTCTTTACATTTTTATTATTTTTGAATCATACTATACAGTTTACCACAACGTATCGAATCTTTATCACAGAAATAAACTGAAAATGTCAAATTTAAAAGTACATATGTATTAAAAGCTGGAAAACGTAAAGATAAGGATGAACAAATTTTGTGATTAAATTTGTGTTTACTCGGTTGATTTTAAAATCGATTTGCATACGAAATCTAAAGGAAGGTATACAAGTTTTAACATAGAGCAATATAAATTATAACATTTTAAAAAATCTGAGTAAAACAGCGCAGACCGATGAGCTGATCGCATTGCAATTTGTAACTCACGATGCGTTTTTAACGATCCCCATGATGAATGAGATCGAGAGCGTACCGTACGGTCTTCTTTGGACTGAAAAATGATTCGAACGACGGTGTCCTCGTCTGAGCATCGGGCCGTCTCTTTTGCTGGCATGTTTTCGCGACGCACAATGCGCGCCACGGGAGCCGCCAACGGCGAAGATATAAAAAAAAATCCCAAAGGAACGAAAAAGGCCGAAAGGATCTAGGTACGCGAACAATTAATAATCTTCCATGGAATAATCATTTATCGCGACATTTTAAGCCGAGGGTCGTGAACGTGGAGAGAGAGCGCGCGAGGAAAAGAGCGAGAGGGCAAGTCTGGTGCCCGGCGGCGACGCGTCGACTCAGGAGATGATGCCGACATTGTTCAACTCCGCGAGCCGTGACCGATCTGATTTTTAGGGCGCGGATCCCGATCTGGCGAATTTCCACGCCACTCGAGAGATGCTCTCGCAGATACGCCGATATTCAGATGAAACAGTCGGTGGAGAGTGAGAGAGAGAAAAAAAAATGATGAACTCTGCGAAATGGGAACCCTTTGTGCGCTCCAACGTCTTCTTCTTCATTCGACATGCCCGACTCTATACGTGCACAGCTGCGAGCATTACTAGGTGCAGCTGTAGCCGGACAGGGGACAATTTTTGCCAACTCTTCCCAAGTCAATTTCATCGACTGAAATATAAAAAAAAATAAGAGTCAATCCTTTAGGGACTCGGTGGGTATGGTTAGAACGATTTTATTTGGTGCACACACTGCACACACCTCTATTGCAAACATCAAAATTTCCATTTTCTCTGAACAAACTTCCTTTCCAACAGGTTCCTCTTTCTTGAAAAGAATTCGCTTGTTTGAGTTTTCTCAATGTTACTATTCAAATGTTGTCCCAGTATGTGTTACAATTAAACAGATTTCATGATTTCATTTTTGGTTCTGTTATCGTCCATAATAGGGTCGTCCCCTTGAACTAATAATTCTCAATTAACTGTTTCGAATTATATTCATCGATAAACAATAGTCAGAGCCTTAAACGAGGGAACAAAAAATGCTTATGAAACTGAGACAATGAATTTTAATTGAGCATTGTCGTTAGTTCCTTTTGATCCGACTGTTCGAGAGCTCGTAATCAGTTTCAGCGTTCGTGTAGGTTTCGTGGAAAGAGGCAGGTCAGATCTGTCAGCTTTGTCACTATAAGCATTACGAAATAAATGCAAATGCCAACATTAAAGTATCGAGTTTGTGTGGATGGAAGTCGCGCAGAGGAAGAAAAGGGTCGGGGACAGGATGAAGAAAAAAAATTGTAAAAGCTTATGAAAAGAAATGAACGTCGTGTTTAATGGTGCGTAAATATAGGGGATAGTTACCCCAGCTCAATTTTCATGTAACGGTGCGAGTCGACGTTTCGTCCCTATTTAATATCTGGAGCAGGTACAATTGACTTCCACTTGGCAAGTGTCGACAAATATTGACTCTTGAAATTAGGGTCCGCGCGAGTTCCCGTGCGAAAACCTCAACTCTTACCATTCAATTAAGAGCAATTGTGTACGGCATATACTTGAAATCGCATAAATTATTTTACCCCGAGGGGTTAAGAACTTCTCAAATATTTGTCCGGCAATTTTTTTTTGTTCAATAGAAATTTGTAGCAATCAAGGACAACCGAAGTTAATTATTGCGGTTAAATGAGCAAGGTTGCTCGTGATATCAGAACTGAGGCGACTAACTGTTCTGAAATTTCATCGTTAAAATACTCGAGCACCCTCGCAAAAAGAGTTAAATATGTCGGGAAGGAATTGTTTCGAGATTCAATGAATCACTGTAGAGCCTGTTGTTTGATTCACATTTTATTCATGGTACTTAATGGCTTTTAAACTCTTGTAAAAGCGGTTATTTAAAAAAGTAGAGAGAAGGAGAGATAGAGAAGAAAAAAAGACAAAGAGGTAGCATCGAGATTTTATTCAAATTACATTCGGAGTTGGTGTTCAATTTCAGCGGTATTAAAATTATTGACTTTGAGAATCATCGACAAAATTTGTTGGCGAAATTCGTCCATTAAACGCGGGGACACTCGAGACCTCGCCTATAACGCCGCTTTATCAGATCACGGTCTAATTTTATTCACGCTCGGCCGAAAATGTGTCTTCGGCGCTTGGTGGGACGGTTTTGTTGCTCAGATAGTCTTGATTTATGGCTCATCGTCACCGAGAAAACAAGTTTCGTTCGGTTTCAGAACTAATGATGGCGAAAGAAATGATGCCCTAACGGTCATCGACACAGCGAAAAGTCTCTCCTTTTAATCCGATGATCTTTGCGCGTTTTCAAAGTATACGTCGCTGAGACATTTATGTTCCGAACAAATTTACTGTCCTTACCTCTTTTTGTTTTTTACCTTGGTTTTGTCCACCCGACTTCTCATGCCACACGCATTTGAACTCTGCTCTGCTATTTGGATAAAAGTTCTTCCAGATTAGGTTTTCTACTGAAATGTAGAATTTTAATTTCTTTTTTTTTTTTGAAGATTTTTTTTATGTTGAGATGAAACTGTATCAATTCGTGATTTTTGTTTCAGATGAATCAGCAATGCAAAGTGTGTGGAGAGCCAGCGGCGGGTTTCCATTTCGGAGCGTTCACTTGCGAGGGCTGCAAGGTGAGGATACATTTTACATCACAAACATTTTTCCAAATCACTCCAAAAATATCCGTTTAACAAAAAAAAAAAAAAAAAAAAAATGTTTTAGTGTAATCTTTTTTTCAATTTCCATTACACATTTTTAACCACTGTAAAACAACTTGTACAAAATTATTGTTAAGAATGAAACATCAAGATTAATATATCCTCTTGAGACAAAACGGTATGCTTTGATGTAGTAGGATTTTTTCCGAGTGTGCGGTACAGAGAGGTTGTAAGCAAAAAAATGTTATCAGAATGATGTTATGAAATAGAATCGGCATGACATGAATAAGCGGTCATTGAACGGCATAGAAAAGCGCGGATGCTCGCGATGGTCATTTTGTTTGTTGAACTATTATACGGCGCTTGCTCATACGGTAGCCGGCATCGTGCCGACAAACGACACCGCGGGACAGGTGGACGTAATACACGTGCGCATACGATATAAGCGTGCGCAAAAGGCGCGATCCGAAGGAAACCTATGTGGACCGGGGCAAAAGTGTCAGTTGCAAAAGAAAGCAGTTCACGTTATTTAACGAAGTTAACGATCAGACTCGCATCCGACAGCTGAATCCCGTCTTTGAACATCGCTGCGTGAGATACTTAGCAGATTGCGCATCCCATTCAGTAGTCATTACGTCTAGTTTACACAAGTTTCCGTTTTTTGTAACAGTATTTTTTCCCGATTCAAAATATCAAGCTGGGAATATTGTTATCTGGCCAACTGATTTTGAGGAGGCGTTGATATAAAGCGAACGGACAGGAGAGGTCGAAAGGTGTACACAAAAAGAAGAGGCCAGAAAAAGATTCTCTCGGATGAAGAAGAATATACACATTTGCTGGAATGTCGAGCAGGGAGTTCGGGCTAGTTAGCATGCTAATGAGATTCCGTTTTACTCGCATAATGGGCTTCCTCGCAGTATCAACTAAATTATTTCAAATATCCTGAAATGTCGTTCTAATTGGTGGCGGAGACCAGCGGCCACGTGTGCGTCCGAACCAGCACAAACACGTCGATAGCGAGCAAAAAATATTCAGCCGATTATAGACGAGTGTTAATTTTACGTAACGCACAATTTTAGCCACAATTTGTTGCACTTTTTTTCGCATCTACCAGTTCCGAAATGTCACTGCGATGTCCAGTCTCTTTACAGTAATTAAATTAAGGCGTGCACTATATTTTTTTCGTTGGAATTTGCTTGGCCAACTGATGAGTTGACTTATCTGAACCTCTTTTTTCAAATTGAGTCTGACAGTTTTGTAAGAAAATTGATTGTCTTTTTCGTTCTTTTTTTTTGTTGGAGGAACTTCTTTGCTTTGTATAAACGAAATCAAAAAAATGTGATCCGACAACAAATACGTATTGAGCTGACGAAATTAATTGCAACCGTATACGTTATCGCCTTGGCTAAGTCGTTGCATTAATACACGCTGCGACACCGCTGGATAGTTGTTCAATTAGCATAAATAAAACGTGTTATATGGCCCACGAGCACAAGTCGGCTGGACAAATTCGAATCGCTGATAAATTTAGTTTCATGAGCTCGTATCTGTTTCCCGAATTAATTATTCTTTGTGTTATTGGCCAATTTTGTCGTCGCAAAGTGAGCCCGAAGTATTTTTATTCCTCCTGCCAATATTTGTCCATAAATTCGTTTTTTATATCTGCGTATACCCGGTGACCCTCAAGACGCCATCGGTTTCAGAAACCGTGTCGTCATTTACTAGGACGCATTTCAAGTGACACCAAACAAGGCTTTCCAATTTCGAAAGCCCAAGGTAAAAGTTAATGATATCATCTGGTGCAAACAGGATGAGCCATTTTTTCCGATTCACATTTTCAGAACCATAACCGGTTCCGTCACCTGTTTTTCCCTGCGAAATCTAATCGCCAAGATGTTGCACGCTCGCGAGCCGGAAACCCTCTTAAGTGGCTTTCTGAGTTCGTCACTCTGCCAAAGTGGCTTCTGAAACAATGATGGAATTAACATGACACTTTTGCGAGACGAATGTCGCAAGAATCGCCGGAAACGGTGGCTTTGCAAATTGGTGCAGGCCGAAAAACTTTTGTAATATTCATCGCACGACACCCGGGGCTCCCTATTCATTTTTGAAACAGGAACAAATTTTGAATGACAGACAATGGGGACCTGCGGAGGACGATGACCCAAATATAAAAACCTCCACTCGGATTTGTATTCAGCGCTACTGCTCATTTTTTGAAAATGACGAGCCTCATTCAAAATCGAATTTGTGAATTAAAATGTAAGAAATGCGTATGAATAAATATGAGGTCGCACAACTTTTATGCCGCAGACGCAATTCAATGTCGGATGACATGTGGCGACAAATTGGGTGGAGTCGCGCGTATCGCTGGACGCATTGCTTCCGCATGGGATGTGGACATTCGAACAGACATTTGGCGACGTTCCATTTTTTTCAGTCCCTGACCTCTTTCGCGGCGCGGAAACCGCAAATACCGCATAGGTCGACGATTTACGAGCCTCTCATCATTCTTTTTCTCCGTCGCTCATCTCGAGCGCTTGAGGTAAAACAATTCTTTTTACGACACGCTGCCTTTATATGAGTCTATAAATTCTCATCTATGAAGGCATCCATTGACGATGGATGGCAAACGCGAATTCCGCGTCTTTCAGGCCCTCTGCACCCATTTTCTCCGCACTTTTGTGTTTTACTGCTTTTGTTAATGGCGCCTTTATTTAGCTCTAAAAATCAGCCGCACGCATTTTAAGGCAATTGCGACGGATGAGTGATTCGTTACATTCAATCCCATAGTCGTTTATTTTTATTGTATTTGAATATAAAAATATACGTTAATCTTCAGATCCGACTTCGATGTCCATAAAATGAAAAACAGAAAAAAAAAATAACAAGAAGAAGAGTCCTTGTAAATACTGCAAAATTAAGGCAACTGTTTCTCGCGTTATCGAAATGCGACCTGTTAATTAGCATAAATTGTGTTTATGTAGCTGCAAATTAATTTTATTTAACTCGTTTCGGCTTAATGTGCGGTGTTTATGCTAATCTGCTCTTAGTTATCTTCCTATAAGTATATTTCGGACGGTTTCGTAACGTTTAGAATTACAAATTCCCATCCTCTCGGTCGCTGATGAAAAAAATGTCACAAAATTTTTCTTATCACCGCCGTGTGTGTCAAAATTGTGCTAGTAATTATGAGTAATTTTCACGAGAATCTCCTATCTGCGATTTATCAATTTATTTGTTATTTGACGAAAAAATAAAAAAGGAAACGTTTTTCAAGATAAAATCAAACCTTCGAGAGCTCTTTAACAAATAAAGTTTTTAAATTATCATATCAATAGAAAACGATTTGCATGTCGCTGATACGTAATCATGACTCATAATCGTGTTCAAAGCGCAGATAATGTCGGCCGAGGAGTATTGTGTCTATTTGAAAGAGGCGTCGCTACAGTGAAAGTCGAATTATCGGACCTCCGGTAAGTGAGTGGAGCTGTAGCTTCCGCGGATTCATCGGCAAGGTGCGCGCCTTTTTTTTTTATGTCGCCGACCTTTTCGACCTTTTGCAAATTTGTCTCAGTCCCTCGTAAAAACCTCTTCCGGCAAACACACATTTTATTCTCGTTACAACTATTTTATTCTTTTCGACTATATAAAAATAGCAAAAAAATATTTATCAATTTAAGAATAAATTTCCTGTAAGAAAACTTGTACGATCTTGATTTTAAAGTGATCAATTAAATAAGAAAGGATGAAAAACATGATGGTACTGGAAAACGTATAAATTTCAAGATAAAATAAATCGTATCTGATATAATTGTTGTTAAATTTGGTATTGCCCGAGGTAAAATGCAATGGTGTGAATCTGACCTATATTTGAATCGTCTTTGCGAGCGAGCGCAGGGATCGCGCAACACTTTGGTCATGAGATCTGGTGGAAACAATCAACATCATGCAATGGCGTTTTAGAAACGCGTTGCGCATTAATACAGATTGTGTCTTTACCCCGGTCACGTTTCTCGGCGCTTTCCAAAATCAAACAGCCGCAGTTTTAAGACTCGAGTGTTAATTGTGGGAAAAGATCCGGCGGGGTTGCGATCCGCTTTTTTTGCCCGCTCGGAATGCCGCTTGACAAATAAAGACATAATGTAACGTCGCGCGAGGAGTTATGATTTTGCATCGGCGCTCGACAGGCCGGCGCACTCCTTTTGGACCGCTGCGTCCATTTTCGTCGGGCCGCCATCGGGAGTTGTTTTCTTGGGCACAAAAACTCAAATTGTCGCGATGTATCGGCACGAGAAAGTATAACCATATATAAAATGAGTCAATAAATAAATACAAATAAATTGTCCTGAAAACATTAGAGGAATCGAGTTTCCCGAAGTCGAGATGGGAAATAACAAATGGTATCGAGCCATATATATAAATTTATGTGTCTTAGAGAAAGAATCCGGACCGTTAACGGTCCCCGAGCATTCTAATTCGGCTCGAAATCTCTTATTTCCAAGCGACACAATGTGATACGTGTATCCCAGAATCGATATAATTCAAATTCAGAATTTAAATAACATTTATCCGTCTGACATTTGATTGGACTAGAAGAATATTCAATCAGTTTACAACTTGTCAAAAACAGGATAAAAAAACTTTTCAAACTCGCTTAATCTCAATTCAAATCTCGTGCGATGTCTCTCTCATTTTTTTATTTGCTTTTTATCGATCAAATCACCTGAGACAGAGAGAAGAGGTCGTATTCATAGCGAACGCCTCATCAGAAAGTTATCATGATAGCCTCTAGTTTATGACGCTCATTAGCATTGAATTCGAATGAGGTTAGTTTGCGAATTATCTACGCGGAGATATACCAACATTTCAAAATGTGGAGAATGTATATCTTACGCTTAATATATTTCAAAAATAATCAATTTATCAATCATGACTATGAGCCATTCGGAATTAATACAGGTATGGATTTATATCCGAGATTCTAATCGCACTAATAAGTCGTCATAAGTTAATCGTCCAACCTCGGGGGGGATTTCGTAACGAGAAAACTTCCGACGGGTATTTCTTTATTTTTTTTTTTTTTTTTATTGTTTTTAGTTCGTGCGTAGAGATCCACCGGAGATAAAACTTTTATTCGTCATCCGTGATTTGCAAGATCAATTTGTGATAGAAAAAAAAAGACAAACAAAAAATCTACGGAAAATCAAAAACCAACTTTTTTATAACCCTGACAGAAAATTGGATCTCGAAGGTTTCCTTTTCACATGACTGCTCCGATTGCATAAACGCTTGACGAAAACGAGCTCGTCTGCTCGAGTGCATTCTAACTGCGAAAAATTGGCACATCGATTGCGCTTAGACAAAATGCGTTTACCGATTGCGGGATTCGAAATTCGTCGCAAGTCTTGAGTTTACAACAGAGTTTCTGGTTTAGAAACCGCGCTTCCGATTCGTCTCACGTGCGGGAAAATGTCGAGCGGTTTTTTCCCCCTGCTTGTTTTTTTCCCCCTTAGAAATCGTCGCTACCGATTGACATCATACAAATAACATTCCTCGTCTTTCTCACATAAGTTGCAGTTTCGTGGCAAAAGTGACAAGCCGATACTTCTAACTGGAACTTTTTCGTTCAATTTGACAGACAGATGTTTTGTCCGCTGCGTTTATGGCACGGGTCAAATCGGATCGGGATTCCGGACACGGTGTTTAAGACACGCGGTACGTCGTAAGGTTTAACTGATTTGTCGCACGCGCCCCTAAATGGTACTCTCGTCGAGTTGCGCGTTCCTTCCCGATCCACCGGACAAGGAACTGTAAAAAAGTTGAAAGCTGCAGGCGTCGTTATGCAACGCACACGAATCTTGTTTTCCAACCGACCGACAATTTGCGACAAATTGCCAAGATGTTGAATACGACAGGTGTTAATTCATTCGTCTCATTGGGTTTCTTTTTTTTTTTTTTTTTTTTTTTTTTTTTTTTTTTTTTTTTTTTTTTTTTTTTTCTTTTCTTTTTTTTGTTTCTCTTTTTTTTTTTTTTTTTTTTTTTTCAACTTCTTCGTTGTAAACTGTTCATGTGAGTTGTGAATTTTAATCTACCCGATTGGGATTTTGGGAAATAAAAAATCTGAACACGGAATACAAATATTACCCTTTGTTTAAATAAAATGAAAAATTAAATTTCCTTCGAATCAAGTTTAATTTTATAATTCACG